>JAYEPQ010000006.1:44735344-44745344 GCA_036321105.1 Dracaena cambodiana
TCAACCATCACATGCAAAGAGTTTTGAAGGACATCCTACTGATATGTTAGTTTGTACCAGCTTTTTTTGCTTCCACCCTAGTCGACAACTCAACCCTAATATTGCCCCAACTTGGCCTTCTGTTGCCAAAACTACTACATAACGATCGATAATCATGTCATGTTTCCTTAGCAACACGTAAGCAATGATCACATGAACATGCAACAGGCTTGTCTATGATCATATTGTCTGTTCAGAAACTGTTAGAAAAGTCTGGCCGGGAGTCCATTCTCCAAAAAATAAATAAAATAAAAAACTAAAAAAAAAATAAAAAATTTAAAAATTGTTGCGATGATCGAGAGAGATGCATTTATATCCTAGCAAGCTAATTTGGGTTTAAGTCCTCTCCAAATCGCTGTCTAACATTATCTATATGTTCGTACTGTTTAAGTTTTTGGATAAGACTGATTCTCAGTTTTGTATTTAGAGCTCATCTTGCTCTCAGGGGGCCCAACGTTTCTCCCCAACAACTGGTATTCCCAAGTTGTGGCCCAAAAGAGAGTGAAAACCGATGTGAAACTCGAAATAGTCGGGTGTGACGGTGCACCATGTGGATGGTTTAAACCAAAGTTGGTATCCTACGAATACAAGTAATTCTCGTAGATGATTGTGGTATACACACAATGAAGAAGGATATTGTTAGGAGTTTATATGTAAGTATACTCGCATATCGGATAGAACAAGAAAAGTTCATGAGTTTAAATACAAAGTTGGAGTTTCAACCTACTAACTTAAGTTTTTGGATTAGACTAGTTCTCAGCTTTGATTTTAGAACTCATCATGATTCCAGAGGGCCCGATATTTCTCCCCAACACGTACATATCTATCCATTTCAAATTTGAATATAACCATACTTCCCATTTTGCTTTTCATTCAGAAGAATTGATCCGTAAAATAATAGTAGATGGTTATAATTGAAATTATAGTATCTCCACTGCATGCTTCATTGCAATGGAGAGAGCTCCAATCATCTTTCTTGGGTTATATATATATATATATATAGATATATATATTTCCTTTTTCTGTTTTGGTCTATCTAAAATGTGCGTACAACTAGATTTGAATTGATTGACGATTCTGATACATTAAGCTCCTGCTACCATATTAAAACTCCAGATGATGGTTGAAGAACAGAATCATACAACCTTAGCAAAGAAAATCAAATTAACAAACCTTATTTCCTCTAATTTGCGATGAAAGATTTGGAGCCAAGGCAATGAATAAGGACACAAAAATGCAAGGTCCATGTGAGTAGCATAATGGTGAGGATCAGGGCTGTCTTCTTTCTTTTTTTGTTGTCCAGCAACTAAAGATGGCAGCCATATGCCACCCTAGCTAACATCCTAAGATCAGACACAGGGTGGGCTTTAATGTACTACGATCATTTGATAACTACACATTTGATCAAAAGATCGATGTACATCCATTGGTTGCCCTCAACTCTCAAAGGTTTCATGTGGGGAGTCATTAACATTTTCTGGTAGTTGTCGACATTGGAATCTTAGCTAGCTTACTAACATAAGAAAATTATCCAATCAAAAGGGAGAATCAATTGATAGGGAATATACGCATCTAAAATCATGAGCTAGGCTATGGGAGGTAGTTAAATTATTTATGTAGCTTCACAAGTGATGTCCCTTCTAATATGCACAAATCTTGAGAGATGGAGAGGCTTAATATATAGATGGGCATTGTATGTGGCCAATATTAATAGCTAAGGGAACATAACTTGATCTTTCTGCATCTCATGACAATAGCTAAAGGAAGAAGGGAACAAAATAGGGATTAGGTGCTAGCTAGGAGAAGTGGTGGCATGTGGGTTTGGACCCAATGTTTTTTGGAAGCTAGAATGCAACTTGTTGATTCGGTCCAAAGATATTTATACATGCTTTGCATGCCAAGATCCTAGCTAAACAAAATAGTGCATTATGTGCTGCAATTTTGAACCAGAAAAGATTGAAGATAGCTTGGCCAATGCCATCCTCTTAGCTTACGTCCATGTGGGACGTTAATTTCCTACGTGAGCTACACATTATATCGGAGGAAATAATAGCCGCATGCATGTTTATGTGCTAATTAATTATATGACAAGCAATATCAATCGGTTCCAATGGAGTAGTGCATGCATAACCTTCAAGCAAGTACATTTACCGATTCATTCGAAAGTTGCTAGTTCATCTTACATAGAAAAAAAAGGAAAGCAAGTTGGTAAGTTGTGTTAGTGTTAGGAGGTTGAGCACCACACTCCATTCCCTTAAAACTGAATTAGGAAACAAGCTCAACAATTTTGAACCTAAACCTGGATTTTTGCAGTTGAACCAATCTATTGATCGATTAGCTTAGAATATCGGTTGTGGATCTTGATGACCAGTTCCTTGTATATTTGTTGTGTAGGATTCGCATCGGTTTTGTTTACAATCTTTGGCACGACGACACTATTGCTCAATGCTCCAATTTTGCAAGACCAAAGCCCAACAAGATACTATAGCTTACTCTAGCATCTATTGTACAATCACCTTTGAGATTTTGCCCCCCCAAGACTCTCAACTAACGGATCACCAATGACATAATACTTGGTTTTGCCTTCTCAGTTCTCACTCATGATTCTCTAGTTGGCACTCATCTCTAACACATGAATGAATCCCGCCACTAGGACTGAGAAAAATTCTTAAAAAAAAAAAAAAAAACGAACCAAACTGAATCGCTGGATTAGATCTATTATCTCGGTTTTCAGTTCAGTTTTTTTAGTTCTGGTTTTGATATTCTTCTATTCAAATCAAGACCGACAGAAAAAAACCGAAATATATGAGTTTTTATTATTTCATATGTTTCTGTTTTTGAGATAGTGAATTTTAGCCTAGCAACTAATTAGAGTATATTATATATATATATATATATATATATATATATATATATATATATATATATATATATATATATATATATATATATATATATATATTAGAATATATTTTAAAAATATTTATTTCTATGTTTTTGTTTATCTTAATAGGCTAAATAGTATACGGGTTAAGAATATTTATTTATTCGATTTGATTATAAATCAAAGTTTGGTCAGTTTCATTGGAAATTCGGGATAGTTTTCAATGGACTGATTTTTGCCCAAATTCAAATCGAATCCCTAGGAGACACCCTTGGGTCCACCCTTTTTGGCTGCAGCATACTTGTATTGTTGCTTTTCTAGTACAGTTAGTGGGATTTCTTTATGTCTAAGTTGTGTATCTATACAAAAGGATTGCATTGTTGGGAAGAAACGTCAGGTTCAAGGCATGATGGACTTAAACACAAAGCTGAGAACTAGTCTGACCAAAAAATTTAAGCATTTAGGTCAAAACCTTAATTTTGTATTTAAACCCAAGACTTTTTGTCCTATCCAATGTGGGATTATATTCACATATGAACAACTAACAATCTCCCTCTTCATTGTGAGTATACTAACTTAATTTTGGCAACCATCCAGTGGAGATAGAAATGTGGAAAACCAAATCCAAATTAACCCGACTAACTTAACTTTTGCAACCATCCACGTGGAGAGCCGATACGTGGAAAATCAAACCCAAAGTTAACTCGACCAATTTTGACGTCAAATATCGGCTTCACTCCCACTTAAGCTATAACCTGGACCATTGACCCAACAATAACTTGGTCCGAACCTGAGCTCTGATACCAATTGTTGGGGAGCTCTGATACCAATTATTGGGGAGAAACGTCGGGTCCAACCGGAAACATCATGGGCCCAAACACAAAGCTGAGAATCAGTCTGAGTTTTTGAGTCAGACTGGTTCTCAGTTTTGTATTTAGGTCCATAATACTTCCGGTTAGATCGGACGGATGTCCCCAACTTGCACGGCTTTAAGAATAGCATATCTTTTAGGGTTTTAATTTATGTCCTTAACTTGATATGAGAGCCAATGAAACCAACAGAGTTTAAAGGCTTCTAAGCGTGCCAATTCTACATTATCAGCATCATGTAATCTGCTCTGCTTATATTATGCTGTCTCCACGAGATTTTGCTGCCTCTAAGTTTCGAATGCGATACGTTAGATATTTCAATTCAAATCACCATGTAAATATGTTTGCGATTCGAGGTTTGACCTGCTCGCTTCTGCATATTGTCAACATGAAACTTTAGAGTTTCATGATCTTTTTTATTCTAGACATGATAATTTCTTCATGAAATCATCTTTGATGAGCTTCTCAGGATCCATATAATTAGCATGGAAGAATTTTGTGGGCTGCAATTGATCTCTTTTATGGGAACTTCTAAAGGGGCACAACTTTTTTCCTAGTGAGCCCAGATTTCCTAGTGAGCCCAGTGAAAGTTTAGAATGAGATAAAATTTCTTAGTGAGCCCAATTTAGTTCCCAAAATACCCTTCCCTCATATTCCTAAATTCTCGCTTCCGCTCATCCTCTCCTCCTCAACTTAGATCCCTCTCCTCTCTTCTCCTTCCAACCCGCTCCCACACCCCCCGCCTCCACCCCCTCTGCTCCCACCCAGCTCCGCCCGACCCCACCCAGCTCCGCCCGCCCCGTAATTCCTTCGCTCCTACCCCCTCCGCCCCCACCATCTCCGCCCGACCCAACCCAGCTCCGCCCGCCCGGGCCCGCCCGGCTCCGCCCCTACCCCCTCCTCCCCCACCCGCCTCCGCCCGCCCCCATATCCTCTGCCCCTACCCCCTCTGCCCCCACCCGGCTCCGCCCGACCCAGGCTCTCCGCCCGCCCCCACATCCGCCGCCCCTACCCCCCTCTCCCCCCCCCCACCCGCCTCCGCCCGGCCCCCCCACACTCCGCCCGCCCCAACGCGTTCTGCCCCCACCCGCTGCTGCCACACCCCCACCCTCCGCCTCTAGTGTCCGCTGCCACACCCCAACACCTGATTTCTTCTCGGTTCAGAATTTTTGAGCTCTACTGTAAGTCTCCTTTAATTTAAATTTAATTTTGTTTAATTTTGTTTATTCTTATATGCTCTGTAACTGTGTGTTGAAAACTGAAAACTTCTTGTATGGTTTGATAATAATTTACATTCGAGAAATTCTAACGAGTACATTTTTTTTGTTAATTTTGTTTATTTAATATTTAGATTATAATTATGAAGAAAGTATAATATTGTAATCGTAGTTGTAAAATTTGCGAAACAAGTAGTATTTTCTAATTGTAGGTGTTAATATTAAAATTTATTAATTAATTTAGAAGTTTAAAATAAATAGGTAAAATATTATATTTGTAGCAAATTATACTTTATTACTACTTATTTGCTCATAGAAAATTTACTGTTTTGATAAAAAAATATCTATGAATGAAATATCTTTGTATTACATAGATGAATTCGGCAGAATCTACTCGCGTTCGACCAACTGCCTCGTTAAGGAGGAAGAAAGCAGTATCTCGACCACAAATCCAACGCCCGATACGAGAGAGAGAAATCGAAGTGGCCGTAGATACTGAATTAAATGTAAAAACTCCTAATTTGATCAGATATGATAGTGCAAGACTAGAAGAAGGGAATACTGATGCAGGAGGCTCTCAAGATGATCTTCATGAGTCAAATTACCGAGGTCCAGTTGATTTATCAGTACTGAAGAGTTTCAAGACGCACGTTGTTTTCTTCATTTTAAAAGATAAAGAACCACCAGAAGAGTAAGCAGAGGAACAAAGATAAGATCAATCCACTCCTAATACACCCGATACGGTAATTATGTCTCGAATCAGAAGCAGACGTCAACCCCCGAGGAAGACAAGGAGACAGTGATTAGATTATATTAGTTGTGTATTGATATTGATGATGTTAGGAACTTCAAGTGGCCGATGTAATTGTTTTTTGCAAACATTTTGAATAATTTGTAGAATATATGGTTTTTGTTTGTAATGAAACCCTATTGGTTGCTTTTTGTTCGATTAATATACACACTACGTTTGTATTTGATCTTATTTCTTTAATTTGTATAAGATCTTGTTTGTTTTATACGTAGGGGACCTTGTTTATAATCTTCACTATTTCATTGTATCAGCTATTGTATCGTTGTTTCATTGAATCGGTGTACCAATGTATCATTGTATCATTATATCGTTATATCGGTGTATCAGGAGTATCATTGTATTTGTGTATCTGGAGTATCATTGTATCGGTGTATCATTGTATCGGTGTATCGATGTATCAGTGTATTATTGTGTCGGTGTATCAGTGTGTCGGTGTATCAGTGTGTCTGTGAATTATTGTATCTTTTTTGCTTCATTCACTATATTTTGTGTAATAATGTATAATTAATTGTTAATATAAGTCATTAAAGTGACGCTAAATTGAGTAAACTAATGATTTATCAATTTATTACATAAATAGAGTGGGTGAGACAGCGACGGAGAATCAGATCGGGTCAAGTCCCTGTTCGGACTGTCAGTCCGAACGAGGGGGTGCCGTTCGGACTTACAGTCCGAACAAAACTGGTCTGTTCGGACTCTAAGTCCGAACAGATCCAGTCTGTTCGGACTCTAAGTCCGAACAGACCAGTTTTGTTCGGACTTACAGTCCGAACAAACTGGATTGTTCGGACTCTAAGTCCGAACGGGGTAATCGGAAGAGAGAAGAAGGGCAAAATGGAAAAGTTTTTTAGAGGGCATAGTTGATATATACGGTAGACTTTAACTGGGCTCACTAGGAAAAAACTTGTGCCCCTTTAGAAGTTCCCCTCTTTTATGAGTGTTTCGGGTGAGTTCATCAGTCAACCTCCATTGTAATTTTCTTCTTCAAGCAATTATTTTTGGGTCAAAGTCCATTAATTGATTCAAATAAAAAAGATTGGCTAGAACAGTACTACAGCTTATTGTTGGGTTCAATCCGACTAGAGAGACTCTCATCTCTAAATGATCCGATTTTTAATTCATTCCGAGTCCATTACTGAAACGGATGTTTCTTTTTATCGACTCTCCAGCTATTCCACTCAATTTCAAAATATAGATAAGTTGTTATCATGTGGTTAAAGAATTTGTTAGGTGCTCATATGTAAATATAATTCTACCTCAGAAAAAACAAGCAAAGTTTAAAATTTTGGATCATTGTTTAAGTTTTTAGATTAGATTGGTTCTCAGTTTGCATTTAAAACGTATAATACTCCCAAGTCAATCCAATATTTCCCGTTTACACTTTAAACATACACACACATACACACATATATATAGGTTTACTATATATGAGCTGCCAACTCAGGTAAGTTGCATGAGCCCACGGAGAAAATATAATGATCCCATTATTTTTTCAAATTCTTTTTAGGATCATAATTTCTACCTTTTTACCTTCTTTAAGATCAAATTTTATAGATTTTAAAGTTTATTTACCATATCATTAAGTGGATATAAAATGTTATATTCACTGAAAACTATTAATTTTGTGTCTATTTAATGGAAGATTAAATCAAAACTAGAACTCAACTAATTTGGGTATGATTGAACTCAAAGGGTTTGAGATCATAATCTAAAAGAAATCTTTTAAAAAGAATTATTGGAGATAGTGGAAATGAACTGCAACTAAAGTTACTTGTGTGAGACGATGGTTCATTTCAATTATTCTCACATGTGTGTGTGTGTAAGAATTACTGTATATGAGTCGACAGCTCATGTAAGCTACATAAGTTAACAGTGAAAAATAATAACCCCTTTTTTTTTTCAAATTCTTGTTTGGATCTTGATCTATACCTCCCTAAATACTTTAGGATTAAATTTGATGAGTTTTGAATATCATATGTTCATTCATCAAGTGAATACAAAATATTGTATTCACTGAAATCATTAATTTTATATATACCTGATGAAAAACCAAATTAAAAATAAAACCTAAGAAATTGGGTATGAGTGAACCCAAGGGGTCGAGTTTATAATCCAAAAGAAAATTTTTATAACAACTATTAGAAAGAGAGAAAATGAACTGCAGCTCTCATAACTTATGTGAGGAAGTGGCTTATTTCTATTATTCTCATATATATATATATATATATATATATATATATATATATATATATATATATATATATATATATATATATATATATATATATATATATATATATATATATATATATATATATATATATTATTGTATGTGAGCTGCTAGCTTAGAGAGGTTATGTGAGTCGGTGGCAAAAAATTAACGATTGCATTATCTTTTTCGTAATTTTTTTTATGATTATGATCTCTATCTAATTAGCTTCTTTAGGATCAAATTTTATTAGATTTGAAGTTTATTTGTGCTACCATTAAGTAGATATAAAATGTTATATTCATTGAAAACCGTTAATTTTTTATCTACTTGATAGATGACCAAATTAAAACTAAAACCCAACAAATTGGGTATGAGTGAACCCTAGGGGTCGAGATCATAATTCAAAAAAAATTAAAAAAAATTATTGCAGATAGTGGAAATAGGTTGCAATTTAGATAACTTTGACTGTAATTCAGATAACTTATGTGAGTCGATAGCTTATTTCCATTATTCTCATATGTATATGTGTGTATGATAATAATGAAAATGAACTGACAGTTTAGATAAATTACTACAGCTACAGAATATTTCTACTATCTCTAAAAATTTTTCTCTTTAATTTTTCTTTTGGATTATGATCTCAAATCCCAAAGGTTTACTCATATCCAATTTTTTGGGTTTCAGTTTTTATTTAGTCTGCCATCAATTAGAATGGAATGGTAAATAAATTTCAAAATTAATGAAATGTTATCTTAAAGAAGTTAGGATTATAAAGATACAGATCAAAGAAATAGTTTGCAAAAAAAAATAATGGGACTACCATTTTGCCACTAGCTCATGTAACTAATCTAAGTTGGCTGCTCATATAGTAATCACGCACGCGCGCACACGCACATATGGATAGCTGAACGTGTGTTGCCAGATCAAAAAAAGTTACATGTGAGTTAACGACAAAAATATAGTGATCCAATGATTTTTCTTTAATTTTTTCTAGAATTAGTATATTACCCCTTTAACTTTTTTTAGATCAAATTTTATAAATTTTGGAGTTTATTTACCCTTTCATCAAATTGATACATAATGTTTTATTCATTGAAAACTGTTAATTTTGTGTCAAGAAATTGGGTATGAGTGAATCTTAGGGCTCGAGATCATAATTCACAAGAAATTTTTTTTAAATATTATTGAAGATAGTGGAAATGAACTGCAACTCAGGTAACTTGTATGAGTTGTCGACTAAGTTCCTTTATTATCATTATATATATAGGGTTAATTACACTCAGACCCCCTGTAGTATGGGGCATGTAACACTTAGACCCCCTGAAGTTTAAAACTCTCACTTAGACCCCCTGAAGTATCTAAATCAACTTGTTTTAATTACATTCAGACCCCCTGGTCCAGGGGTTCTAAGTGAGAGTTTTAAACTTCAGGGGGTTTAAGTGTTACATGCCCATACTACAGGGGGTCTGAGTGTAATTAACTATATATATATATATATATATATATATATATATATATATATATATATATATATATATATATATATATATATATATATATATATATATATATATATATCAATGTTTAAAATAACGATAACGCAATGTTTTGTCTCTGTTAGGTTATGTCGCATATAGCGTAACGCATAATGTAGGTTATATAATTTCCTATTTATTTAATTAAAAATAAATATAAAACTATATCAAATAATTTTTATAAATTTAAAAAATATCTAAAAAAAAGAATATAAAACCATTTTGTAGTACATAATCTATTCAAATTTTATTTTAAGTTTTAAAATAAATTTTACAATGATCTTCATAAATTATATTAAGTCTCCAACCGTCATGGCAATCATCATTTAAATAAGAAAACAAGATTTTAAATTTTTATTTCAATTTCAGTTCTTATCATTGTTGTAATTTATATTTTGTACTGTTCAACTTATATTATTTGTAATTATTGATT
>JAYEPQ010000006.1:44752844-44755344 GCA_036321105.1 Dracaena cambodiana
TACCATAAATTTGAGGTTATTCACTGCTTGAAATCTAAAAACAGTCAGTGGAAACCTATTGCAAATCCTTACCAGCAAAATTTCCAAGTCAAGAACACAGAACATAATGGAAACCTATTGCAAATCCTTTCAAGTTCGGGTAGGGATGTGAATGAGACCATATCTAAAATAAACTGAAATCTAAAAACAAAATATTGAGAGACAAAAGTAAACTGCCTATAACATAAAAATATTTAGCAATATTCTTTAACAGTAAACAGTTAGTTCTAACTCAAACCTGATTCCTCTTTTATTCACTGCTTGAAGTTATACGAGTCTGACTCTTCAGTTGCCCCAAAATGTATAGGCTGCATAATAAAGCATTCAACTATATAGGCCATATTTCTCAATTCATTGGTGGATGAAATAACACAAAGTCAATAGCCCCCTAAAAACAAAAATGTTTATGAATACACTTTATTTTATTCATAAATGAGAGCGTCTATTTATTCACTAAATATTAACAATACAAAAACCTTCAAAACTAAATACTTCATTTTACTCCCAAAAGACTCTTATAAAATTATCCATCTCCTGTTTCTTGCCATCTGCAACAAATTTTTTAACAAAGTTATGAGAAATAATAAATTTACTAGTAAAGAGATGCATACTATATCAATCAGTAAATGAACATACCTTGTAATGTTTAGAAACTTGAAGAACTATGAATGAGAAATAACAGTATAAAAAACCACTATTTGCCTCCATCTGCAATTATAAACAAATAATTCAAAAGAGGAAACTTAGTAAAAAATAAGAACTAGTATTGATTTTAAAAAAAAGTGCAAAATTAGATGCACCATGCTATTTTATTTGGCCATTACCTATTGGATTAGTGCAACTAGTTCTATAGTGACCTAATTGATGACATCTGCTGCATGTCCTTTTCTTTATTTCTTTTGCATCTTGCGCTTTCTCAGCTCCAAGCTTTAATCTACTGAGTTTCTTTGGACGACCCTTAGTTTTTGCAGGTCCAGAAGGATCACGGATTGTGATCTAAGCAATTTTTTCAATAGTATCTGAATGTGTTGTGTTAGATCCAAACTGAATTTTTCTCCTACTTGAATCTCAATTGGATGATGTAAATGCATAATAGGCTGTCTCTATTGAAGCAAAGTCTTCATTCAGTTCTTCTGCACGACGACAAAGCACTGCCTTATCATATTGTTGCACAAAATCTGGTAACATGGTTTGAGAATTAACATAAGTATCAAAGAAAGCATTGATACTCTCGCTGCGCTGGCTTGATGTCATTCCTGCAAAGAAAGTATCTTTTAAATAACATGAAACCCAATGTCTCCGTTTCTTATACATAGTCTGTAACCAACCTTCATCATCCTCTTTTATATTGAATTTATCTCTAAGCTCCTCCCAGTATTGGATACAAATTTCTATTGTCTTACTATAGCGCCAACTATTAAAATAGCCTTCGAACTCTACCCCATAAAGCCTTTGTAATGACATTAGATGTTCAGCAATATGAAAACCAAGGTGCCAATTGCAATATCGGTGTCGAGTGTTTGGAAAAACAATCTGAATTGCATTGCATATAGCTTTATCTTGATCGGTGATAATAGCAAGTGGCGCTATTCCATTCATACACTTTAACCATTCATTAAACAACCACACAAATGTGTCTTCTTCCTCATCTGCTAGTAGTGCACAACCAAACAAGCTCGACTGTCTGTGATGGTTAACGCCTGTAAATGGAGCAAATGGTAGAGTTAACTTGTTAGTTCTATATGTGACATCAAAACGACGACATCACTGAACTTTAAAATGAGGCTTTGGACCGTCCGTCTGCCCAAAATACGCTTCTCATTGTCCATGTACTATCTAATTCAATTGCAAAATAAAAATCCGGATCAGATGTTCTTTTCTCTAGAAATTGACGAATCACAGATATGCATTCATTACCCATATTATTCTTTCTATGTTTTCTTATATGATCACTAACTTGTTGCGGTGTAATGGTTTCGTCCTGACTCCACTTGCAACATTTAGTACTCGCGAAATTGTAGATGGATTGAGCCCTGCATCCTGTAACTTATCCATAACATCTTGGCAATCTTTGGTTCGATGCAACTTCCTATGAGAATAGTGATGTGTAATCTTATCTGGGCTGGTCAACTCATGATTTGTATGCTCACTAACAAATTTACTTACTAACCATGTATTTGTTTCGGTCCGACTAACACGCAACCTAGCTTTGCAACCTACTCTTGTGTCCCTTCGACGATTAATTTCTCGTCCATGTTCTCTCTTATCATGTAGAGATTTTTGCCTTCCTTATTACACAAAAATGTCTTGCATATGAGCTCTCCTGTTTTTCTAGAGTGATTGCTCGAACTAATGCGTACACTGAATCCTTTGACTCTGGCATACGCATTATAAAAATTGTAAGCAGCAATATACGTGGGAAACTCCATCCCTACCCATGGTTCCACACTATTATGGTTAC
>JAYEPQ010000006.1:44762844-45167844 GCA_036321105.1 Dracaena cambodiana
TTTAAATCTCCCACGCATAACTTGAACTCCTTCAATGCTCGAAAAAGAAGATCCCTAAAGGCTTCCTTAAGAGGGTATTTATAGGATTGAGCCAATATGAGAGTTTCCAATTGAATAGAATTGGAAGGGAGTTGTGTTCATCAAGGATTCTAATCAAATATCTTAATGATTAAAATCTCTTGATTTGGAGTTCTGATTGGACTTAATTTGGGTATTGAATAAGCCCAAATTTCAATCATAATCAATTTATAATTCTGATTATTTGCTTACGAGGAGCTAATCGCGTTAGAATGCGAAGCTATTGATTAGCTCTGTGTTTTACTCAAACGCGAGGCTAAATAGCCAAAGCGTGGAAAATTCCTTTTACTTTGAAATTTTCACTACCAACATAACCCCCTCCAAAGTTTTCAAAATGGTTTAGAATTTAACAAATTTTGAAATACTTTGGATCTTCAACCTTGAACGCGGAGTTAAAATACCAAGTTATCTACGCATTTTGTATGTTTACGCGAAACTGATAGCCTCGCGTTTTGCTCAGTAACTGCTCCAATTCTCGAGCCAAATACCAAGGGGCAGGCTTTTTCATTTAAATAGAGTTTAACTCTTCTTCTTCTTCACTTCATTCGAAGGAATTTTCCAGAGCTCAAGCGATTCAGGTGACCCGAGCTATTTCGATCGGATTTTCGTCGATTTTTCACGTTTTTCTCCGATTTCTTCCATAGCAATGGCACCCAAGAAGAGCTCTTCTTCTCGTGCCTCTTCTCCACCGGCGGCAGGCGCTAGCAGCGGCGGCAGTGGCCGCAGCGGCGACGCAGTCTACGCTGCGCCAATTGGAGGTAAGAATCTCCGTTTTTGACCCATCGGAGTGATTTAGGGCGATTTGGCTTGGTTTTAACCGATCAATTGCCTTCTTGACCGGCGAAATTATCACCGTACTCCGGCCAGTGGCTTGGAGAAGAAGAGACCTCTGGTCTTCTTCTACGCGAAGCTATCGTGTTATCTTCGCATTTTGTATGTGAAGTTATTTTTATTAACTGTCGCGTTTCCTGCGCAAGGTTTCAGATTTAAGTTCACGTTTGTGAATATGAAACTATTCCCTTAGCTTTGCGTTTTTGATCTGAACGCGAAGTTATGCCCTTAGCTTCTCATTTTTGCTTATTAACTTCGTGTTTTAACAAAACGCGAAGCTATTTTTGGCTTCGCGCGAAACTATTTTTAGCTCCGCGTTTTTTACTTAGGAGATTTTTTGGATTCAAAAAATTCTCTAACTTTGATTCTTCTTTTGCAGTGGGCTATTCAGTGGATCCTCTTTCCCAAAGGCATCACATCGGGTTTACTGGAGGTGCAGACCTAGCAACCCAGTTTCACTTCACGATCGATCTCCCTGCCTACAAACTAGATGTAAGGGAGCGCAGGGAGAACTTGATCAGATACAGCCCTGCTACTGTAAGCGAGATCATCACCGATACTCCCTTCGAGGCAACCAACCGAGAAGCGTTGGAGAAGCCCGCATTCCTCTTTGGAGACGCAATGGGGCACTCGGACGAGATCTTATTTGAAGAGGAGAGAAAATGGCTTTACCAATCTGGTGACTCGCTGATGTTTCTACCTAACATGGAACGCAGCTACCCTTTGGTATATCTTCAGAGGCTGGCCATGCGTCATGAGTTAGAGTGGAGACTAACTCAAGAATATGACTGTATTTCTACGGGCAAATTTGGTGCACACGGGGCTTATTATGACGGTCCCACTAGATGCGTTACTGGGTTGCTTCCAGGTAGAATCACCAAGGAGCACCCAGTGGGGAGGTTCCAACTCATGCACGAACCTTCCTAAGCGAGTTCATGGCTAAGGGTGGCCAATATCCAGCAAACGACTTCAGGATGCCTGGCTGGGTCTACTCCTCAAGCAACATGTGGTGGGCTCGCCTTGTCCAACATATGGTGAACTCTCACGAGCAAATTCTGAAGGAGATTAACTTATTCAAGGCCACTAGAAATGTTCAATTTGGACTACCTCAAAACTCCTATCATCTCTTCAGCCTCCTGGAGATGTACAACCCCAAGACCGGCACCTTTTTCACACCTGAGGCTTACTCTTCACGAGATGTATGAAGTCTCGGGCTTGTCGATGGGCAAAGTTCCCTATGAAGAATACATCTCCACCACCGAAGAGCTGAACATGCTGAAGGCAAAGGACGAGCGCATCTATGAGACTTATTGGGAGATGATGTGCCACTATTGCATTTGTGCCGACATGGTAGGTGTACGTAACCAAGGTATCGGCCAGAAGAAGTGGGCTGATTATCTTTTTGCAAATTTAAACTCAAAGGAGAGTTCGTCAAGTGTCCGTGGTCACAAGCCTATCGACGTCAAAGAGATTGATCGTTGTATAGCTAAGACAAGTGCTGTTTTCTATACAACTGAGTCAAATGAAGGTGGATTCTGTCTCGGCATTGTCTTCAAGAGCTTCCATTACCAGGCTCAGTTCCCAGTGTCTAACAGAGGCTTAATCGCTGGGTTTCTGATGCTATGGTTAAAGAGATGTGTCGTTCTGTCATTGTTAAAAGACGCTATTGCAATGAACGTGGTCTATCCAGCAGTTCTACTGACATACGGACGACCATTCAGACTCCTCCCTGCCATTCGGACTTCAATGTGGATGCGATTACCGAAATTGAATTAGCGCGGCTATGGGTAGAGATGACGGCCCGTCAAGAGGAGCTAAGGCGTCAAGAGGAGGAGTGGTCGCGGGAGTTGGCGGAGCTACGAGCCAGCCAGGAGTCCGTCCTCAAGGGACTAGAGATGGTGGACTTTGAAATCGAGGGGAGCCAATCAGCCATCTTCAGAGCCAAGGAGACTATCGCCAAAGCTCAGGCTATTTTAGAAACCAGCGAGTCTCGGCTAGGAGAATCCGTAAAGAAACGGGAAGAGCTGATTCTTCAACAGGGATAGCTCGAGCAGGAAGGCATGATAAGGAGCCATTCTATCAAAGAATCTCGTCAGCAGTTGTTCCAGCAACTCGCAATAAACGACGATGATTTACGCAGGCAGGCTCAACACTCAGTGGAAGAAACCCGTCGTCGAGTATCGATGAGACGACAATTAAGTTGAAGCTTTTGAGAGAGCCTTAACTTCCCTATTTTCTTACACATATTTATTTATTCTTTGTAATAAAGAACTCAACAATTCTTTGAATTCTTTTGTTTTTGTAACTTTATTCTTTCAATTCATGAATAAAGATAATTCTTTTGATTCTTTTATCTGTTGGTTATAAATTTTTCTTGCTCAACAAATAATTGACATAAAATAGTTCATAGTTTCCGTAAAACAATCCAAGGCTTATCTACGTAACTTAGATTGCTGATACCAACCGAGTTTCAATTATTAACCACGGTAAAGCTCTTTAATAGAGCAAACTGATAGTTTTGTGAAAGCGCTTAAATGCATACACCAGAATGATCAGATTAGGATCATTGACTTAGACAGAGGCGCCTAATTGCACATTCCTTAGTTTGGTAAACAAGTTCAAGTGCTCATATGCATAACTTGAACAAGTGGATGGTTATACTCATAGGGATATGAACCAGATATGATGGTAAAAATTTATGTATAATATTTTTTCAAAAATTTAATGTTGATCGGTATCATCATTCTGTCACCATTCTGGTTCATTAAGCGGTAAGCCCTACTAGAGTATACCATCTCCAAGATGGACGGTCTATCCCACTTGGGTTCAAATTTACCCTTAGTCTTATGGATCAGAATCATGGGCCTTTTAATAGCCAGAACCAAGTCTCCTTACTTAAAGGTTCTTTGTTTAATGTTCTTATTGAACGTCTACGAGGCTCGGGCTTGATACAACTCAATTTGTTGCTGAGTTGGAGACGCTTTTCATTTAGCACTTCTAGTTCTCACAATCTTTGTTGATGGCGTTCTTCTGTCGTCATCTTTGTGGTTAATGCCACTCTTAATGATGGTATCTGGACCTCCAGAGGCAAAACGGCCTCGCTTCCATATACCAAGGAGAAAGGGGTATTTTTTGTTAGGGTACGGACTGTGGTGCGATAAGCCCACAAATACTCTCCTAGCTTTTCATCCCAGTCCCGTTTGTTGGAAGAAACAAACTTCTGAAGGAGTTTAATAATGGTCTTATTAAAGACTTCGGCCAATCCATTCGTCGTGGGGTTATACGGCATTGAAGCAATATCTTTGATTCTGAACTTATCACAGAATCGTGAAAATCCCTGGCTGATGAACTACGGTCCGTTATCATGAATGATTCTTCGAGGAATGCCAAAATGGTAAATGACATGATATTTAATGAATTTAATTACATCTGTCGTCTTTACCTCTCTCATGGGCACGGTTTCGGCCCATTTTGAAAAATAATCGGTTATCGCAAGTATGAACCGATGTCCTCTGGATGACATGGGAGTTATTGGCACCACGATATCCATCCCCCATGCTTCAAATGGCCAACTAGCAACAGTATTATGCAAGTATTCTGGGGGTTGATGAATGAAATTGGCATGTACCTGACATGCATGGCACCGTTTAGCGTATGCCATTGCATCGGTGATCATCTTTGGCCAGTAGTATCCTAACCTTCTTATGCGGTCCCCGAGTTCTGGACCGGGCTGATGGGCTCCACACACTCCATCATGCGTCTATCTCAGCACTTCCTCGGCTTCTGCTTTTGAAATGCAGTACAGTAGAAGAGCGTCACTTGACTTTCTATATAAATTTTGATGTGTAGGATCATAATAAAATCTTTGGGCCTTCCTCTTTATTGAGGCAGCTTCCTTTAGATCCTCTGGAAGCATCCCGTATAAGGCGTACTCCACGAACGAAAATTGCCAATCACGAGATTCCAGAGTTAAGCATACTTGGCATACTTTCCTGGTTTGGAAAATCGTATCTGGATGGAGAAGTTCTCTACTTCCAATAGTGATACTTTTTAGCTGCACCCAGCGGGATTGCTAATGTTGCAGCTAACGCGGCAAGAGCGTCCGCGAAGATATTCTCATTTCGAGGTATATGATAAATATAAAACTGTTCGAAATAACCTGCCAGTTCAATGGCTAGTTGATGATAGGGGATGACGGCTTCATATTTGACTTCATATTCGCCCGTCATCTGATTGACGATGAACTTAGAATCTCCATATACCTCTAGATAGTTCATCCCCAGTTGCAGAGCCATTTTTAAACCAATAATGAGCCCATTATATTCTGCCACATTATTTATGCACGGCTCTGTTAATGAGTAACTGTTAGGTAGTATGTGTTTATGTGGGGAGATTAGTACCACCCCCACTCCGGCAGCAGATCGTTTTGCAGCACCATCAAAGAACATCTGTCATGGTTATTTTTTGCTAGTCGTGTTGACTTCTAATGTTTATTTCTAGGTATTCCCTGACGATTTAGAGTTAGACCAAATTGGATGGTCTGCGAGGAAGTCGGCGATCGCTTGTCCCTTCATAGCTTTTTGAGGAACAAAGTGGATGTCATATGGCGTAGCAATAACGCCCATTTTTCTAGTCGACCATTCAAAGATCCTAGTTTTGTCATCAGGATTTTCAGGGGATTGACCCGTGATATAACATGAATTGTTTGCCATAAAAGATAGTGTCACATTTTCTGGACGGTGAACACTAGGGCTAAACATTCTTTTTCAATCGAGGTATACAGATGCTCGGCTCTGATCATTGTCTGGCTTAAGTAATAGAGAGCATGCTCATGACCCTGCTCATTATACTGAGCGCGTAACGCTCCTAATGCGTTATCCATGGCTCTTATATATATAAGGAACGGTCTTCTAGGGACAGGTGCCATGAAGACAGGAGGCTTCGTAAGGTATTCTTTAAGATCATCAAACGCCTGTTGACATGCTTCGTCCCATACGAAGGAAACCCCCTTTTTCATAAGTCTGGAGAACGGCTGGCATCATCCCAATAGATTGGAGATAAAACCCCGGATATAGGCCAATTTTCCTTATAACCCCCTCAACTCTTTAAGGTTGCGGGGAGGTGGCATCTCCTTGATCGCTTTTACCTTTTCGGAATCAAGGAAAATTCCTTTCGAAGTAACTATGAATCCAAGGACTTTTCCACTGGACACCCCCATAAAGAACTTAGCGGGATTCATCTTCAAGTGATGTCTTCGTATAAAATTGAAGACTGTTCTTAGATCCTGAAGATGGTCTTCTTTGTTTTCCAAATCATCTACGTAACACTCTACCGTTTTGCGCAGATGTTCTTTAAATATAATGCTTATCGCGCGTTGATAAATGGCACAGGCGTTCTTCAACCCAAAGGGCATTACTGTATAACAGTACACCCCCAACGGCACTCTGAAAGCCGTGTGCCTTTCATCATCCGGATGCATTTTAATCTGATTGTATCCTGAGAAGCCATCCATAAAGGGTATCCTCTCATAACCGCAGGTGTTGTTGATCATTACATCGGTAATCGGGAGTGGAAACTCGTCCTTAGGGCATGCAATATTTAGATCCTGAAAATCGATGTATATCCGGATCTTTCCGTTCTTCTTACGAAGTGGTACTATATTGGCTACCCAATCAGGATGTTGTTCTTCACGAATAAATCCTGATTTTACGAGCTTATTAACCTCAGCAACTATCGCCTCCATTAATTCCGGTCGAAAACGTCTTTACTGTTGTTTGACTGGCTTGGCGTCTTCCTTAATATTTAACCGGTGCGTGGCAATCTGAGAATCAAGCCCGGACATATCTTCATAGCTCCATGTGAACACGTCTATATATTTCTTAATAAGGGATATAAGTTCCTCATTTTCTAAAAGAGTTAGTGTGTCGCTTATGAAAATGGGTTTCGGATTCTCTTCCGTTCCCATGTTAACTTATACTAGCTTATCTTCTATAGGCAGGTCACACTGTTCAAAATGGACATCCCAGAGAGTATCCATGTGTTTAGCCCAGAAATCATCTTGAACAGCAATTGGTTCTTCGTCGTTTTCTGGTGCGGCTGAAACCATATTTGCTGTTAGAGATTGAAACCAGGCGCCAGTACTTAGATCTGAATCATGATCAAACGGATATAAATCTTCATCGGCCGAAGAGCTCTCTTCGTATTTGTATGGCGGTGCGGGAGGAGTAGATACATAGCCTAACCCCTTCAAGTTTTCTGATAATAATCTGGGCTCTTCCCTCTTGGTCTAAATGAGGGTATGAGATTTCAACGCCCTTTCCCAAAGTTTAATCCCGATTTTTGGGTAAAATTATAACCCATCTTTTCCATCATTCGTCGGGACTTTTGCTCGTATAAGTGAAATTGGGGTGATGTTTGTTCATCACTTTCACTACTTTATCTTTGGTTAGGTGACGCGATCACTTTGCCAAAGACAATTGGCTTTTGAGACATTTGTTGTGGAGGTACTTCAAAAAAGTGATCTCGTCCCTTCATTATTTCAGACCGAGAGAGGAGGAATGACCTGATTGGCAAATGATATGTCGCCAGAACTTTAAGTTCAGACAGGCCATCTGCCTCAGTGGAAGTACAAGAAGGCTCAGACTCTGTAGCGACAGCAGGCTCATAGACTAATTTTATATTTTCAATAATAACCCACTCATCATCAGCCACATTAGTTACACTACTATCGAAATTCACATTAAAATTTATATGAGGGTTTATCTCATAGTCACCTCCATCATCCTCTTCCGGAGATTCGTGTTCAGTGCCTGCCTCATTGCCACTGTCGTCGGGTTCTTGAGGTCCTTGTGACTCTTATAGAGGACCTCATGGGCCAGCTTGTAGAGCATAGTATCAGTGAAGTAATTTTCTAGCCCTTTGAATGGTTGCCTATTTTCAACTAGTGTCCGGACTTCTCCTTATTCAACGCAATATTTCATACATTGGTGGAGAGTCGATGGGACTATCATATAGCCGTGGATCCATGGTCGCCCCAGTAGAATGTTATAAAACGTGTCTGCGTCAATGACATAGCACGTAACTTCTGTCCTCAAATCTCCAATTTGACATCGAAGTCGGATCTTCCCGAGAGGACAGCTATCATTGGCGTTAAACCCGTATATCGTAGTATTTGTTCGTGTCAGGTGATAGGGCGAAATTCCCAATAGCTGTATCTATTTTCTGGAAATGATACTTAATGCAGACCCCGGATCAATTTGAATGCGGCTCACCTTTGTGAATCCGACATATCCGGTGAAATATAGAGGCCTATTATGCTTTATATTCCTCACATGCATGTCCTTTAGGGAAAAGGTAATCTGTGGGACCTGCCTCCTCACTTGATAACAGCAGGGGAAGGAATCTTGTTCTTCATCGGCTGGCTCGACGATCTGTGCTAGAAAAGATTTAGAATCTGCTAAAGCCTCTCTTAATACTTCGCGAGTTGATTTCGACAATCACAGCAACTCGTAAAGCGTAACTCGAGCTGGGATATTTGTCAACTGAGCTATTATGTCAAATTTGAATGTAGCATCCTTGACCTCTTCATCTTTTTCAGGATTTTTCTTGAAACGAAGCCCTTTTTGCTTTGCAAGTTTCGCGAGTTCCCCGTATATATTTTTCGGGTCTACTCTGGTGTAGTCTTTGAGGTAGGTGTTACCAGATCGAGTGCCGGAGGGACCTGCCTCATCTTTGTAAGTGGCCATAGTTTCGGCCTCCTCTTTAGAGTCCGTGAATGCTCATGTAACTATGTATTCTTCTTTTATTTTTGCAGAAATAGTATTACTAGTCCTCTTTTTCCTCTGGCTCCCTGAGGTGGTCCATTGTTCATCCTGTAATAGGTCAGGGTGGATCTACATGACTTCCTCTCTTTGTGTTTTTACGGGAACAAATTCTTTCTGTGCTCTTTCATTTGGGTCATGATTCTTCATGACCAATTTCCCTTCTGGTATCGGGGTTACTCCTGCAGGGAACTCATGGGTCCCTACCAACAGGGTTGCCATATTAGCACTGACTTTCTTCTGTTGCTCTTTCAGCGTCAAGACTTTAATTTCTATCAATGCTTGGATCATATTCTTCAGAGGGTAACAGTCCTTGGTAAGGTGTCCAACATTCCTGTGGTATAGACAATGGTTGGGGTCGTTGGTTTTATCAGTATCCTCTAGTTTTCTATTTTTTGGAAGTTCAACATTCCCTTCTTAAGGAACAGATAGAAGAGTGTAGGCATCTGTTTTGCCTTAAAAGTATAGGTCTTCTCTTGTCGCAGCTTATTCTGTCCCGTGCCTTTTTATTTTGGGGCTTCGGGTTTGGAGGATTTGTCTTCTGTGGAGCGGCATCTGATATCATTACCGCTTTCCCCTTATTCTTATTGTTATTTTGCGTATGCGGCCTATTATTTCCAAGATTCCTTACTCCACGAGATTCTTCAATTCGGCGGATCAAGTCTTCATCTTGCTCCCCTGTTTAAGCAAATCCTTCCAAGTCTTGGACTTTACGGCTCCCATTTTTAGGTGTACGTTAGTCTTAAGGTTATGCCTGCAAGTTTCCACCAGAGTTTTCTAGACCATTCCGTATTTGCAGTGCACGGACTTCTCCCGTAACCTTTCTATAAAATTCTTTACCGTTTCTTGTTCCCCTTGCTTCATTGCAAGGAGGGAATGGACCGATATTTCGGTATCATTCTCGAAGAAACGTGCAAGAAAGTGTTTCTCAACATCATACCAGGTATTGATAGTATCTGGGGGCAACTGCATAAACCATGTGATGGTAAGCCCTCACAAGATACTTGCAAATACCTTGGTATTACTGGGTCATTGCCCATCAAATTCCCCACTTGAGACAAGAAGTAGTAGATATGCTGACTGGAAGATCATTTCCCGTCATATGGCTCCAACTTGAGTAGTTTATACTTTTCAGGGTATGGTGCCAAACCCATTCAGGCGGGTATGGTCTCGAAACTCCTGATTCCTTCAGTTCCTATATGTGCATCAAGGCATCAAGTTGGCTTTGTAACTTTTCAATTTTCTCTTCATGAGGGTCATGGAAAGAATATTTATTTTCATCCTCATGTGTCGAATAAGCCTTTTCTTCCTTATCTTCTTCGTTTATTTTGAACGGAATTTCTTTTTCTTTCTTCCGCTGTGATTCGGTAGAAGTCTTGGTTTTATCCTTGGCCATTTTTTGAGTATTCTCGACCACCTTCAAGAGTATCATTTTAATATCCTCGATCGTTTTTTGCTGCTCTCGGATCATTTGCTCTTGGGCTTCAAATCTTTAATCAATATCGTCAGATTTATCTGACGTATGTGAGGTCAATTTCTGCAGTCTGGATGACGCTGAAGAGCGAGGAGAAGGTATGGCCGAATTGTCGTTGTCGTCGTCATAAGAACCCTTTACAAGTTTTTTATAACTTCGAGGTGAGACAGCTCCTGATTTAAGTCGAGTAAGATGATGAGGTTCTTCCTCGCTTGATTCTGAATCATCATCCCTATCTACGACTTTCTTCCCCTTTCCATGCATGTTAGAGGTTACAACTCTCCATTCTTTTTCTCGGGGAGCACTTTTTGTCCTCTTTGCAGGGTTTTGTCGACTCAGTTAATCGGTTGAACACCGACACCCTGTTCTTACTGCAGCAACAATTGTTCATCACAGCAGATACTGCCGTCATAAGCTGCTCGCAATGATAAATAGGCTCCGACTGAACTTGATTTATGCTCTTCTTCTTGGTTAAGTATTCTCTGAGATCAGTGGCTTTGGACACGGAGTCATGGGGCCCACTCATCTGTTGAGAGGGCCCAAGGGCCCACTGGAGCTTCTCGGAATCATTAGTGTCAGGATCTTGTCCAACAGTGTAATTATCAACCCAGATTTTGTATTCAGATTGCTTTACACGGAGCTGAGAAGTAGCTTCTCGTTCTAATACGTGGAGCTGAGAATTAGCTTCACGTTTTGATGTGCGGAGCTGAAAATTAGCTTCGCGTTTTGATACACTAGCCTCGCATTTTACGCTGGCTTGGCATTTCTGCAGAAGCTTAACTTCTGAAATATTAGTTTTGCGTGGATGAAAATTCCTGCACGCTGGCTTATTCTTGCAATTTACACAAGTCATAACTTCGCGTTTAATGCGATTATTGCGATTAACGCAAGTCTGAAAATCATCTTCGCGATTTACGCGAAGGTAAGGAGTTTTGCGATTAACGCAAGTTTCACTGTCTTTGCGATTTATGCTAAGCTCGGTTTTAGCCTCGCTTGGAGAATCATCATCACATGCTAGCTTGTCCTTGCGATTTACGCAAGTTATATCTTCGCGTTTAACGCGATATTGACTGGTCTTGCAATTAACGCAAGCCAGTTCGCGAGATATAGTAACCTATCGTTCTGCTGCTTCATTAGCCTCGCGTTTAACGCGAGTTTTGAGGGCCTTTCGCCTAGCTCTCCAATTTCGGTTGCAGAGTTGGGTTTTGGTCAAGCCAATTTCCAGGCCTTCTTCGGCAGTAGAGAGATTATCCTCTGTTAGGGTTTTCTACCCAAACGACGGCTCTATGGCCACGGTCTCCAAGGGTCCCCGTTTAACAGTGGATTCCCGATTATCCGATTTATGGATATTGGAGCACACGCGGCGATAGTACTGCGTTTCACTCAGATTACCTAAGTCAGAGGAGAGGTACTCCTCGTATTTCTACTGATCGATCTCCACGACGAGCACGTTAACGTTGGATCCAATTCTCTCGACGTCAGATTACGCCACGATCTCTTTTTTGGTAAAAGAGACTTCTCCCACTGTGATCGCCAGTTTGTTCATAGCAAAACTTTTGTTTCCTTCCATTGAAATAACTTAATTACAATGAAAGTGAACAAGAAAGAATAAACGAGAGGATTTATATATTATCGCTCGCTTTTACAATAAAAGTGGGCTCTCGTAGCAATGAGATCTATCAAGTAGCTCCTTTGGACGATCTGACGCGAAAATCTTCTTGCTTGACGAAGATGATGGCCGATTCTTGATCTTCTCTTCTCTGGTCTTGATTCGTTCAAGGCTCTTACGCGTAACTTGAACTCCTTCAATGCTCGAAAAAAAAAAAGATCCCTAAAGGCTTCCTTAAGATGGTATTTATAGCCTTTGGCCAATATGAGAGTTTCCAATTGAATAGAATGGAAGGTAGTTGTGTTCATCAAGGATTCTAATTAAATATCTTAATTTTGATTAAAATCTCTTAATTTAGAGTTCTGATTGGACTTAATTTAGGTATTGGATAAGTCCAAATCTCAATCATAATCAATTTATGATTCTGGTTATCTGCTCACGCAGAGCTAATCGTGTTAGAATGCGGAGCTAGAAAACCAGAACGCGGAGCTATTGATTAGCTCCGCGTTTTACTCAAACGCGAGGCTAAATAGCCAAAACGTGGAGCTACGGAATTAGCTCCGCGTTCTGTATGGAAAATTCCTTTTACTTGGAAATTTTCACTGCCAACACAATCAACAACTAGAAAGTTTTTAGATATATTGATCTTGATTAAATCTTTAATGGAGAAGAAGAAACCAGAGGAGAAACTGGCCCATACAACGGCATACACTTCTTCATCTCATGTGCTTGTTGAAACAGTTGAGAAAGGGTCATCAATATCATTGTAAACTTCACGATGGTGGCTTTGACTTCTAGATGAATTAATTTCATGTGTTCTTTCTTTGTCAATCCCATCAACTATTGGATGATTGCTCTCTGTTCGATTTCTGCACTCGTCCACAAATTAATTCTCTTTAGATCTTCATGTCACATGATTTTATCTAAGCGTATTAAGAAGTATAGCTTTTGATAATGTCAAGGACCTAACTTGTATACCATATGGTCAAAGCTCTAACTCAATGAAATTTGAACGATTACCATATCTCACTTTTATAATAATAAGAATGGTCTTTGTAGTCATCCACTGCTTTAATAGTTGTTGTGATTCTTTTCTAGTACAGAGTAGAGAGTAGAGGTGAGTATAGTTCTTATACAGTTAACGTTGATGTTTCGAACTAGTTAATGCATAAAATTGAATGAAAGCATTCAATATGCGTTCACACGAAATTAGGTGTAAATAAACTATTTTTTATTTCAATTTTTCCTTTTCGGCTAGGTTTTTTGATCTGATATATGGAAAATCCATGCCAAAAACAAGAGAAAGAATAAACATTGCAATCCTTCAATTTTAGGAGTAGTAACTCAGCTACCGATATCCCTACAGTAACTGGGGGCCAGATTTGGAGCAGCAACTCTCCAGACCTATAGGTACCCTACCATTGGTGAGTTTAATTGGCGCCCAAGAGCTCCTATTGCTGTAGCTACCTAAAGCCATACCGGTAGAGCTACCGGTAGTCCAATCGATAATCATGATAGAGTGGGTTTCAAAATTGGTTTTTTTTTTAATCGGATTTTGATGTTTTAATTGGATTCAAGGTGTTATTTGATCCCATGAATCAAGAAAGGTGGATGGAATTAAAACAAGGATTTGGAGTAATTTAGAGTGAGGAATTTATTTAAAGGGGGGATTTTATTTGGAAAGAGGAGTTTATTTGGGGAGGAGAATTTATATGGAAAGAGGAAGCTCTATATGTACACCATCTTCTTCAAGATGCTCAATGAATCTCAACACAACTCAAAGCAAAAGATTTAAAAAGAGATTTTGAGATGCACGCAACAATCGAAACTTGAGAAATTCATCGTTTTGAAGATCGGATATCAATTTCAACATTTTTATCTCCAGTTCTAAATATTGGTTATATAGTTACATAGTAAACTCGTAATAAATAGATTTTCTCACTGGCTATTGCTGTAATTTTGAATGAGGGTAGATCATTTAGGTGATTAAAATTGGATCTAATTCATGGTTTTAAATAAGCAAGATAGAGATATATATTTTAGATTATTGCAAGTAACTGTGTCCGTTTAGAAGTTATGGGGCAAGTGGCTACGAAGCCAAAATTCATAGAGCATTTCATTTGTGGTTTTTCATCCATATTTGGATTTTCCATGTTAAAAATCCCTTTGTCTATCTGTTTGATGTTTTGAGATTATATGGTTGATAATTTATTTGTTATTTATTAAATACTCCACACTTTCATAGTTGTTCGGTTTGCTGACAATTCTCGTAATTATTTCTTTTGAGTTTGACCATAGGAATATTGGTTTGCTGACCTTTGGATTTTTCTTTTCTATTTTGAATTTTTTTGAGGTAGTTCCCTATAGAACAGTTAAAGAGAATATTATTGTAGTTCACATATTTCCTAATGGTAGAAATTAGCTTGCTCAAATTGCCTCTCATACTACTGCCATCATTGCATGCACATGGATTCTTTGCCTGTCTCCCTCACCAGATACTCCAAGACAGTGATATTTACTATATATATGTATATATTTAGTTACCTTATTCACAAATTGTTATATGAAACATAAACTTTTATATCGAACTTGTTAAGTATGGCCTTTAATCCTACATTGCTTAGGAAGAGGAAATGAAGGGGGGAGAGGGCTATAAATTGAGCCCTCTCCTCTCATCCAAAAACACACCCAAAAACATACAAATACCCAAAATACTACTTTTGTATTTGTATTCTCCACAAATAGTGAAATTTTTTATCCTTCTCCGGCCGTGGACGTAGGTCACATTGACCGAATCACGTAAGTTTTTGTGCATCTTGTCTTATTCAGTTATTTTCTTGATTGTTTTTGTTATATTGTATTTGTGGCTATTAGTTCTTGTAGGGCCTGCTGCCCAACAAACTGGCATCAGAGCCAGATTTTTTTTTTTGAGGTGCTTATTATATGCTCTGTGGCTGCCACTAAACGTGAATCCTCCACATCAGAAAATAAGTACTTTCTGTTAGCGGGGCCCAGCGTCACTATTATCTTGTGGGGCCCATTGTCACTATTCACCTCTTGTGGGGCCCACGTCACTATTCATCAAGTGTCATATTTCATAGCCATCATGACAGTAATAAAGATCTCAATTGAAAAATTTGATCGGAGTGTCAACTTCGGTATGTGGCAACTCAAAATGGAAGCCATCCTTATACAGGATGGATGTGAGTTAGCACTTGAAGGAGAGGAGAATAAAGCACCGGAGATGACGCGAAAAAATTTGCAGATCTAAATAAAAGGGCTAGATCTGCTATTATTTTGAATCTCTCTAACGAGGTTTTGCAGGAAGTCGCCAATGAGAGGACAGCCAAAGGTATGTGGGATCGGTTAAAAACCATGTACATGAAGAAGAAGGTGGAGAATCGACTTTATTTGAAACAAAAGTTGTATATGTTGAGGATGATAGAAGGTACATCTATACTCTCTCATCTTGATAAATTTGATTCCATTATTATGGATTTGGAGAATGTAGATGCTAAAATTGAGAATGAAGATCAAGCCATTTTATTATTATGTTCCCTTCCCCAGTCCTTTAAACATTTTCGGGATACTATGATTTATAGAAAAGATTCAGTCTCATATGATAGTATTAAATCTGCATTAAAATCTAAAGAGCAGATTGATAGGGACATCATAGGGGAGACTAGTGGTTGTCAAGCAGAGGGATTATTTGTTCGGGGTAGATCTGAAAATAGAGACCCTAGTAGTAGCAAATCCAAAGGAAGGTCAAAATCCAGATATAACAATTTGATTTGTAATTATTGTAAGAAAAAGGGGCACATTAAGGCTAACTGCTATAAATTGAAAAATAAGGAGAAAAATGTACAAAATAGCAGTGTCACCGCTGAAGCTAGTATAGCAGCAGATGAGAATGAAGGAACTATATTTGTAGCAACAGATAATAAAATCAAGTCTAATAATGAGTGGATCTTAAATTCGGGTTGTTCTTACCACATGAGTCCCAGTAGGAAATGCTTCTCCACATAAGAACTTGTTGATGGTGGAGTTGTTTTGATGGGCAACCATGCTGCCTGTAAAGTTGTTGGTAGAGGTACAGTTCGAATCAAGATGTATGATGGCATTGTCCGAACACTCACTGATATTAGACATGTTCCAGATTTGAAAAAAAATCTCATCTCTTTAGGCACTCTCGATGTTCTTGGGTGTAGATATTCAGCTGAAGGTGGAGTTTTAAAAATTTGTAAAGATGCTCTTGTACTGATGAAAGCTAAAAGGTCTGGAAGTTTGTATATTTTGCAGGGATCTACTGTCACAGGTACTGCAGAGGTCTCTACATTCTCAGATGTTGACATTACCAGATTGTGGCACATGCGGTTGGGACACATGGGTGAGAAAGGCTTAACGCTGTTAAGAAAGAAATGTCTACTTTGTGGTCAAAGTACTGGTAAGATGGACTTTTATGAGCATTGTATTTTTGGGAAGCAGAAAAGGGTTAGCTTCAATTCTCCCGCTGTCCATAAAACAAAAGGTATTTTGGACTATATTCATTCTGATCTTTGGGGGTCATCTCGTGTTCCTTCTAAGGGTGGTGCCAGGTACATGTTAACTTTTATTGATGATTATTCAAGGAAGGTTTGGGTGTATTTTGTTAAGAATAAAAGTGATGTTTTCTTGACCTTTAAACAATGGAAGGTTTTGATTGAAAAGCAGACAGGAAAACACATTAAGCGACTGCGAACAGATAATGGCTTGGAATTCTGTAGTACAGATTTCAATGAGTTTTGCAAGAATGAAGGAATTGCTCGACATCACACTGTCAGGATGACGCCTCAACAGAATGGTGTGGCCGAGCGGATGAACCGAACTCATTTGGAACGAGCTCGGTGTATGATCTCAAATGCTAGGTTGACAAATAATTTCTGGGCAGAAGCCATTGCTACGGCGTGCTACATTGTCAACCGTGCTCCAAGTGCTTCTATTGATTTCAAGACTCCAGAGAAAGTTTGGTCAGATACTCCTGCTGATTACTCTAATTTAAGAATATTTGGGTGTTCTGCTTATATGCATGTTAATAAGGGAAAGTTAAAGCCTAGGGCTAAGAAATCTATTTTCCTCGGTTATGCTTCTGGAGTGAAAGGATACAGATTATGGTGTCCTGATCCCAAATCACCTAAATTTGTAATTAGCAGAGATGTTACATTTGATGAATCATCTATGTTGTATCCTAGAAAAGAGTCTTGTCATCCTTGTAATTCAGAAAAGGATGATAGTACTCAGAAGCAGGTGGAGTTGGAGATTGGAAATGCAAGTCCTTCACAAAGAGTCTCCACGAGTCAAAGAGATCAAGTTGATAAACCAGATCTTGATGAACCAGTAGAGGAATATTCCATAGCCAGAGAAAGACCAAGAAGAGAGATTCGACCACTACAAAGGTATGAAGATGTTGCATATGCTTTATCAGTGGCACAGGAAACAGGTGGAGACGGTTAGCCTTCCACCTATTTGGAGGCAATTCAGAGTGCTGATTCAGAAAAGTGGCTGGTGGTTATGAATGAAGAAATGGAATCTCTCCACAAGAATTGTACTTGGGATCTTGTGAAGCCGCCGAAGGGAAAGAAAACAGGTGGTTGTAAATGGGTCTTCAAGAAGAAAGAAGGTACTTCATGTGTTGAAGATGCAAGATATAAGGCACGATTGGTCACAAAGGGCTACAGTCAGGTACAAGGTGTTGACTTTAATGATATTTTCTCACCCGTTGTGAAGCATAGCTCTATTCGTGTATTGCTTGCATTGGTTGCCATGTTTGATTTGGAGTTAGAACAGCTTGACGTAAAGACAGCTTTCCTACATGGTGAATTAGATGAACAGATCTATATGAAACAACCTGAAGGTTTTGAAGTTGAAGGAAAAGAAGACCATGTTTGTTTGTTGAAGAAATCCTTGTATGGACTGAAGCAATCTCCAAGACAGTGGTATAAGAGGTTTGATTCATTTATGTTGGGTCATGGTTTCTCCAGGAGCAGGTATGATAGTTGTGTTTACTTCCGGGAGTTAGATGATGATTCATTCATTTACTTGTTGTTATATGTTGATGATATGCTCATTGCGGCCAAGAATATTGTAGAAATTCACAAGTTGAAGGCCTTATTGAATAGTGAATTTGAAATGAAAGATTTAGGAGCAGCGAAGAAGATTCTTGGCATGGAGATCAGACGGGATAGAGGAGTTGGCAAGTTATACCTGACCCAAGAAAATTATCTCAAGAAGGTTTTGGAGAGATTTGGCATGAAAGATGCCAAACCGGTTAGTACTCCTCTTGCTAGCCATTTTAGACTATGTGCTGCTCAATCACCAAAGTCAAAGGAAGAGGAAGATTATATGGCACGAGTTCCTTATTCTAGTGCCGTTGGCAGTATGATGTATGCAATGGTATGTACTCGTCCCAATATATCATAAGCAGTTAGTGTTGTTAGCAGATATATGACCAATCCTGGCAAAGAACATTGGCAGGCTGTGAAGTAGATTATCAGATACTTAAAAGGTACGTCAATCACTTGTTTGGAGTTTGGACGTTGCAATAACACCTTGGTTGGTTTTGTAGATTCAGACTATGCCGGTGATCTCGACAAACGAAGGTCTCTCACAGGTTATGTATTTTGCATTGGAGGTTGTGCTATCAGCTGGAAAGCTACTCTACAATATGTAGTGGTTTTGTCCACTACTGAGGCAGAATATATGGCAGTTACAGAGGCTATTAAAGAAGTTTTGTGGTTGAGAGGTTTATTCGGCGAGTTATCTCTACAGCAAGGGGTTATTACTATTTACTGTGATAGTCAAAGTGCAATTCACTTGACTAAAGATCAGATGTATCATGAGAGGACAAAGCATATTGATGTGAAGTATCACTTCATTCGTGATATCATTGTTGAGAAGAAGGTCCTTGTTTAGAAAATCAGTACTAAGGACAATCCTGCCGATATGTTTACGAAGGCTCTTCCTGTTTATAAGTTCAAGCAGTGCTTGGACTTGATTGGCATTCAGAGGTGGTGATTCAGCCCGTTGGGGCATTGCCGGAGAAGATGGAGTAAGCCATAAATTGTTCGGGCCAAGGCCAAGGTGGAGATTTGTTAAGTGTGGCTTTTAGTCCCACATTGCTTAGAAAGAGGAAATGAAGGGGGGAGAGGGGTATAAATTGAGCCCTCTCCTCTCATCCAAAAACACACCCAAAAACATACAAATCCCAAAATACTACTTTTGTATTTGTATTTGTATTCTCCACAAATAGTGAAATTTTTGATCCTTCTCCGGCCGTGGACGTAGGTCACATTGACCGAACCACGTAAGTTTTTGTGCCTCTTGTCTTATTCAGTTATTTTCTTGATTGTCTTTGTTATATTGTATTTGTGGCTATTAGTTCTTGTGGGGTCTGCTGCCCAACAGAACCGGATACTGCTTGTCAATATCATTGTCATTTCATGTGTATTATCAACGGGGGAATACGTGGGTATGTGATGTAACGTTTATAGTTGTTAGCCTTTAACTACACTAACACACACACAAATAATTATATATAGAGAGAGAGTAAACTGGAAATTCACCGGTGGTGAAGAGAGTTTCTTCACTGCTGCTTAGGTGACCAATACAATTATTACACGTGGCGCCACTCAAAGGGCGATTAAGAGAGTTCATTTATTTGTTAGTTTAAGTGGCACCATATGTAATAATTATATTGGACCATATATATATATATATATATATATATATATATATTATATATATGAAATAGAAAATTTAACGGCAGTGAAGGGGATTCCTTCACTAGCACTTAAGTGATCCAATAATTATATTACACGTGGCTCCGTTCAAATAGCGGTTAAGAAAGTTTTTCTATTTGTTATCTTGAATAGCGCTACGTGTAATACAATTATTAGGTCACCTAAGTATTAGTGAAGAAATTTCCTTCATTGTCGGTGAATTTTCCATTTTCTCATATATATGTGTGTGTGATTGATATTTATGCTTGTTGGCCTCTAACTACTATACTAGTTTCTGGTACATATATTACATGCTATTGTACTCTAGGAAATAAATAATTACTTTGTTCTAAAGAATTTAGAACATTGATCCATATTTTCAACAATAATGATGAGATGACATATTTTGTAAGATTGTACAAATCATAAAACCCCAAGAGAATTTTTTATGGACATATACGAGGGAGATAATAAATGCATTAAATCAAATCACACACCACCAAAGGATTTAAATAAAAAAAATAGCGAAAAAAATTCTGTAATTAGTTTAAGTTTTTTTGGATCATATGTTACAGACAATGTTTTGTCAGATGAGATTATTAGATTATTTTGTTCCCTATTTAATTAAATATCAATTTTTTCTATGTTTGGATGTATTAAGTTGGATAGAATAATTATTCTACTGATTCTATGTTTATTTTCGGAGTGAAGTGGAATAAATAATTCTATGGATTTAGTAATTCTCTAATTTAGAACTAATTGATCCCACACCCCCATAAAATTAATAATATATCCTTCATTTTTGTCTTTTTGAATTTGGATATTACACTATTATTTGGATATTTTTGCTACTATTTTTTGCTTTTAAGAACAGCCAATATCCTTCCTTCAATTAAAATCATCTTTTTTACGCCAAATTTGAAATGGTAAATAAATACATGATTGTCTAGATTATAGTTAACTATATTAACTATTCTGTCAGTTAAATACAAGATTAAATTCTATAGAAGTGACTACTAGTTTAAGGATTAACTATTCATGTAATATCCTAATTGTTTATGCCTATATTTATTCTGGTGAGACGATTAGATTATAAACATTAATTATTTCATATAAGCTACCAATTTCAACCTAACCAATTTATCTCAAAATCTAGAATCCAAAATGATACGCTACCTTTGATGTCATTTTTTTCTTTTTTTCTATATTTATGGTGATTTACTCAGAATTTTCTGAGAAAGTTTAAAATTCAGCCAATACTGGCCTATTCAGTTCTAGTAGACATAACTTAGATTTTATAACTCCAAAAAATATTCTTTCCTTTAATTTATTTATTTTTTGTATCTATGATTTTTTTTTTATTTTTTAGAATATTCTATAAAAGTTCTAAAACCAGAAAAAATTCTTTGTTTTAGATTTTTACCAATTTTTCGACTTCAACCATTTCTATCTTCTTGACTACATATCAAAAAACTATTCTCTAAATTGAACCATAATTGGTACACTTTATTTTAAATATCTAGTATTTTTCTGAGATTTTTCCGGATGTATTACAAAAATATGGAACCGAGAACCGATTAAAACATATTTTTCTGTATCCACTTGGACCTACCCACTTCCCTCGTCCTTTTCTCTAGGTTGGTCAAGTTAAGTGGGACGACCATCCTGGAACTTCCCCTCATAGGAACTTTTTTGTGTAAATTATAACTATATTTTCTCTATTATTGATTTTATAAGTTAAATATTTATTATGTGGTTAGATCATTTGAATGGATATCTATATGGACGAATCCCGAATGGTTTTAAGATGAGTGTGATTATTATCAAAAATTTGAAGGAATCTTTGGGTCCTCTTTTTTGTTTCTTATGATTTTGATTTTGATAATCAAGAAATGAATATAGGAACTAAATTGTTTATTTATTTCCATTTGGTATCACTGCTTCGTACTGAATACTGATTATAGAGTAATAGTGCTAAATTATTAATTGGGCTATGCATTTTTTATATCAAAATTTGAAATTAAATTAGGAATTTCTGCAATGTTAAATTTTACATTAAGCTATGATAATCCAACAATGAAAATGAGGATTTTTGATATTTTAAAGTTACTAGAAGAGTCTGAGAATGTTTAGGCTTAATCTAACTATTAGGTTGTGGCTTTGACAGCTACCCATGGTTGGACCAAGCCTATTCATCTCAAAGTGTCACATTATGTTCCTGACATATAGTATACAAGCACGTGTAGCAGATATCGGCAATATATTCGGTTTGAATATGCTAAAATCTCTAGTAGAATGACAAGAACTAAAATAATTTATAATTAACCATGGTTTCTTCCCCTAAAAAAGCTAACTATAATTATTTAATTGCTTTATTGGAATAATTATAAACTACTTTAATTCTTGTCTTACATACGATATGGGACGGTTGAGCTAGGGTATTACATTTATTCCCCTTTTAAGATCTAACTTCCTCATCAGAGATGGCACACTTTACCAAGTGGTGTGGCATTCTAGAGATAGCCCCATAGATTTTCAAAAGGGGCTCTCATGGATTCAAGATGTGACTTCCACTTTTGTGTGCCACTTTGTTCCATATAACACTTAGGTTTACGTGGCACTTACTTTTGCACATTTTTGATTGGTGTCTTTCTCTAATACCACTTCAATGCTTGTCATGCATCACGCCAATATACAGTTTATGAGCACTTGTAATAGGTACTGGTAACATATTTAGTTTAAAAATACTAAACCCTCCAGTAGAATAACAAAAATTAAAATAGTTTATAATTAACCATGATTCCTCCTCCAAAAAGGCTACCTAAGATTATTTAATGACTTCATTTGAAAAACTACTCTACCTCTTGTCTTACATCCAATATGAGACTATTGATGAGTTCCATATTTTGCACATTTTCTCCCATATTTTATCTATTTTTGTATATAAGTAATTACTACTCGTATATATTTTTAGTGTATTTTTATAGAAAATAAAAGATGCGCAAAGAAAAGAAGAAAAAAAAAGTAAATTTGATATATATATATATATATATATATATATATATATATATATATATATATATATATATATATATATATATATATATATATATATATATATATATATATGAGCAAAGAAAGTCAACTATGGTGAAAATAGATATGCATGTGCAACAATAGCAATTTCAAGAGCATTTTTGGCAATGATAAAGTTTGAATTGGAAAATTTTATGTAGGAGAAATTTGTAGAGTTCAAAATTATCTTTGAAATTCTAGTAAGAGCAACTCAATCCGAGTCATGGCTATTTTACTAAAGTACTATAAAATGGAATATCCGGTCCAGCGGGCTACGGGTATGCTAAACTTAATTTCGAGTTTTGGACCTAAAAATAGTACTATTTTTAACCATCTAATCTCAACCATTGGTTTCTAATAATTATGGATTGAATTAGAATTATATATTTTGATATTAGTTTGTATTGGGATAGTATTATATCTTTTGTATCAAGTTTGAGTAATAGTAGGATTGTGTTCGGGTTATAAATACCCCATAAATTCTTGTAAATTGATATGACTTTTAGATAGTTTTTTGTACTTTTTATTAGCTTAATAGAATAGGAGATTGAGATCTGGAGAGGGATGACCACTATACCAAAACTCGATGAGCTCAAGTATCTCTTTTTGGTAAGTTTTGTATAGGTAATATTTTAATTGCTTTCTAGTAGGTAATAGATTTTTATTTGCTTTCTAGTGTAGTTTAATTGCTTACTTATCTAGTTTAATTACTTTTTGGTATAGTTTTATTGCTTTCTAATATAGATTTCTATTGCTTTCTAAGAAAATAGAATTTTTATTGCTTTCATAAATAAAAATATGAAGTTATTCATTAGGATTATGTGTAACTAATTAATTTAATTCTAAGATGTAAATGAAACTAGGAATCAACCATGTATTAATTTATTTATCTTATTTCTAAAATAAAAATTAAAAAGATATGATTTTTCTATAAAACAATGAAAGTACAAGAACTCGTAGATTAATACTTTGATAGGTTATACTTAATTTAAATACTTTAATAGCCTATACTTAGTTAGGATTTGGAACTTTTGGTTTTTATTTGCTTCATAGATTTATCTAATTATTTAGTTTATTTTTATGAAAAGTAATTTTTTGATGGGTTATACTTACATGCAACTTGATAGTTTATACTTGGAATAATTTAAAGTAAAAATTAAACTAAAAGATCATTTTTTTTTTATGAGAGGAAGAAGATAAAATAAATAATATTTGGTTGTGAACCAGTAGAATCTATATCCTAGGCTAATTAGAATATACTAAATTCAATATAGAACTCATTAGTTAGCTCGCTAAGGTAATAGAAATAGTAAGATCCCAAAACACTAGAAATTCCTGTGGGAACGACCTATTAAGTACTGCAATTACGTCGTGCGCTTGCAGTTAGATAATTCACGTCAACTATTGAGTTAGGGTATTATAAAAATTTATGCCCAAGAGTTTAGGATATTGGGTAGATTTATTTACTAGTATATTTGGGATGATTCATGTTATATGTGGATGAAGACAAAATAGTTTATATGGTAGTATCATGATTATGAAAATTAGTTTTGATATAAATTCTAGAGTTTACATAGAATAATGCACGAGCAAAATTTTGATGAAATAGGTGTGTTTTTAGTATTTTTGAGGGATAATTTTGTTGCTAGAGAAAAATTTTGACAATTGGATATGAACAAGCCACCAAGTAGCCGTCTTGACTACTACTCAGCAGTCTGGTTTTGTTCAAAAACTCCAAAGTTATGCCCATGATCTTATGATGAGGATTAGAGCCTAACTCTGGGTTATATTGTGATTATGCATCTTGTATGTGTGGATGAGTATAACAATGGCTTGTTTATTTCAATATACTATATGACATATGGCTTGACCCAATAAATAATAATTAAGAAAATATGCATAATGTGTGACACCTACTTAATATAATATTTAGCATGAATCTTTATGAAACGTAGTTTCATACATGGCATACATGCTTTATGATATATGGTGGCATAGCATGAGAATGGGAAATCAAGATTAACACGTGTACATGGTTCTGTCATGAAATAGTTCTTGACTCTATTTATTAGGACATGTACCCATGTATACATGAATATGCCATAATATCTTGAATAAGTCACATGTATCATGTATCATTGACATGAGGATCAGAAAACTACCTATTTGATAAGAACTGTATCGTATAAAAATAAATCTTATTATGAATAGTGTCGGTTTCTTTTACTACATAATCTGCGGTACTGGACCACTATGTGATTTGATTAATATCCTTGTAGTTGTATGCTCATTACTGTCTTGCAGAACATGATGTGATCCAATAGTACCTAGCGATACAATATAGTTCAGCGCTATATTTTTGAAGCAAGGTCTTGAGTATGCACAGGCAATTACACGATATATGAGAATAATATCATCTTATCTATCAACTTAATTTCAATAAATAAACTTGGTATATTGATTGAGACCATACTACACGTTTATAATTATTTACTTGTGCAAATTATCTATCATGTTTACCTGTTTGATGACATCACGAAATTTCTGATTGTGTCCACACACAATTCCATGTATTATTTTAGAGTGCTTTCATTTCTTTATTTTTATATACTTGCTGGGTTTAATTTCCTAAATTCCAAATATAAATATCGAGAATAAGAAAGGAGAACATATCCCGACCAAGAATCTATACTTTATCAATCAAGCCGAATGATAGTAACAGATGACCTAGATCTCTTTCATTTTGCTCTTCATATTTGTTTTCTTTCATTTTGCTCTTCATATTTGTTTTCTTTCATAGCATTGTTTCTCTTTCTTTTATTATTTTGATGTACAAATGAATAGTGTCAACCAATTTATAACACAGGAGCGCAGGTGGGATATAGTGAAACTTGCTGGTGTCTTTCACCCGTCTCGGGTGGAGAGGTTTTTAGCTATCCCGCTTCCTCGACAACTTGGTGAGAATTTGGTTCTCTAGCATGGTTTTCCTTTACGAGAGTTTAGTATTATTAGCATCTATAAATACCTTCAGCCAAAAATGCTCATTAACCTACAGTAAGTGTGGAAGTTGGTCGTTGTAGTACAAGTCCGAATTTGGACATGGCGAATTGTTCAAGACTGCATGTCTACCCAGTCTTTCTTGTCATGCTGTGGCACTTCAATTGCTATTGCTTGTCCTTATTATGGATTAGATGAGGAAACTTTGGAGCATCTTATTCACTTTTGTCATTTTTCTGAGGAGGTATGGTCTGGGATTGATAGTGGTTAAACTTGTAGTTTTTTTGGGTGTTGTGGGAGGACTGGTTATCTACTATCTCAAGTAGGGGAGATGGTGCGGCTATGGTACGGAAGTTCGTCCAATCAGTACTTATATATACAAGTTGAGAGATTTAGAAAGACAAAAACTAAATGGTGTTTGAGAATAAACTATCTTACCTGGTAAGGTAGCTCTGACTGTAGTCATTGCGGGCAAGGAGATCTAACTGTCCAAGGGAGTATTCTATATTTCACCATCTATTATAGAGTTATGGCAATTCTGGGGGTTATTGGGTCTTCTACTCGAGACACTCCAGCCGCAGTGGGTTCGGCATGACCTCCCTCCTAAAGTATGGTTTAAGATAAATTTTGATGATTCAATACAAGACTAATAATATAGGTGCTAGTTTTGTTGTCAGAAATGATATTGGTACATTAGTTGGGACATGTATTATTCTTCTAACCTCAGTGTCAGTGTCATAAGCTGAGATACGAGATTTATGGGAGGCTATTTATTGAGCAGCAGACAAACTCTCTGATCAGCATATAATGGTGGAAGGGAATGCTCAAGATATACTTATTTTATTTGAGAAATATGATGACTATGTCTGTCACCCGTCCATACATTGGGAAGTTTTACGAACTTTTCTGTCTAATATTTTTGGAGAGAAGAGAACATCTGTGCTGATTATGTAGTAAGTGAATGCATAAGGATGCATATGACGATAGTGTGAGAATATGGTTTTTCTCAACGGCTTTTGGATCTTACGCTAAGAGATATTTTCTAGTTTATTATATGAAAGAATATAGTCGTTGAGCACTTATCTTAGCAAAAAAAATGAATAGTATGTCTTTCTATGTTATGCACACGTTATTGTTAAATTCATGTATATTTGAACTTAAATCTTTGAACCAATTCACTAGTTCAAAAATAAATGAATTAGGTGAATGGAAAATGCTTTCAAAGAGGAGTACATAGCAAAGGGAACAAAAAGGAAAGAAGAAAAATAGTCCCACATTGGTTAGAAGTTTGTTAGGATGTGCGTTTATATAGAATTGTTTGTTCCATATTATTGCTTATGTAAAAAGAGGAGAAACCTTGAGCACCACGGGTGGTGCTATGCACTGTCCACACGCACACACGCGTGTGCGAGGGCGAATGGACGTTTAGGGCATATTGGGCACTTTAGTGACGCACTTGGCACTTCGAGCCTTTGATTTTTTGGTGCTATTGGATTCGGGTTACCTCTATTGGGTTCAGCTATTTAGATTCGACCCGCACCTGTTAAGAGTCGTTAGGATTTGGCCATTGAGATCCAACGGTCGTCTGTTAACCGTTGCCATTAAACGGTCACAACTGTTAACAGCCAACCGTTGTGACCGTTTACCTAGTAGCCTATAAATAGGCCTCTGTCCAGACCTTTCAAAGATATAGAAATTTTCTTTTCTTCTCCTTTCTTCTGCAGACAAAAACTTGGTCATTTTGACAGAAAGTTTCTATTTCCAGAAGAACAGTTCTTTCATTAAACAGTCCTGCATTACACCATACAGAGAGTATTCTTTATCAGATTCGCCAGAGCAATAGGATTGCAGCTTCCTTCCTATTGCAGAAAGATCGTTATATCCTGGGAGACCGACGCCCATTGTTATTCAGAAGCAAGCGGTGGAGGGCGAATCGGTTTTAAGGAGATAGTGTCCAACACTAGTCTCGATCATCTTCATGTCTTTATTGTATCTGCATCAGTCTTCAGTATTCGTTCATCCTTCAATCAGTAAAGTATTCTAATTCAATAATTCTTTTATACTGTTTCTTTCTTAGGATAATAAACTAGATAACCAATTTCAGTTTAATTAAATTCTTGTAAACAACAGTAGATAATAAGATTCAAATCTGAAAATAGAGACTACTGCTATTATACAAATTCGTACTTCTTCTTTAATATTATCCAACTTTATTTCTGATTGAAATATACAATAAGTCTGTTAATTAATAACAGTAGTAAGTCTGCCCATATTAATCTAAAACATCAGCAAATTTGTCCAACAGTCTTAAAACCGATTAAATTTGTTTTAGATTAATTTAGAATAATGTTGTGCAATTAATTAGAACTCTGTCATAATAGTATTCAATCACTTGTTATTTTATATCTAAATCTAGTTGCTTCTGGAAAAAGATAATTACTTTCTGTGTAGGGAATAGATAGATTTATTGAAGAAATTTTATATGATATTGTGATCTAAAGTAAGTATTGATTTTCAATTTTTATTAGAAAGATTAAAATTTGTTACAAATATTAAGATAGATAAAATTTTATATCTGTAGATGGCCACTGCATCTGATATGTCCACTGTCGTAACTCCTGTCATGGTTACTCCAACTGTGCTTTCAAATCAGTATGAGAAACCAGAGAAGTTCAGTGACTCAGATTTTAAGAGATGGCAAAAGAAAATATTGTTCTATCTCACTACACTAAATCTGGCCAAGTACTTGAAGGAGACTGTGCCGACTCTTATTGAAGATGATCAACAGTCAGTGAAGGCGGTTGATGCATGGAAACATGCTGAGTTCTTGAGTAAGAATTATATCCTCAAATGATTCGACAATATACTATATAATGTATATAGTTCAATTGCTACTGCTAAAGAACTTTGGGAGTTTTTAGACAAGAAATATAATACAGAAAATGCCGGCTCTAAGAAATATATAGTCGGTAAGTTTCTGGATTATAAAATGGTTGATTCTAAAAATGTAATCAACCAAGTACAAGATCTTCAAGTGATCATTCATGAAATTCATGCTGAAGGTATGACTATTAGTGAATCATTTCAAGTAGCTGCAATTATTGAAAAATTGCCACCATCTTGGAAAGAATTCAGATATTACCTAAATCATAAATGAAAAGAAATGACACTTGAAGATCTGATTGTACGTTTAAGGGTCGAAGTAGATAACCGTCTTTCTGAAAAGAAAATTGAAAATCCATACAATATTTCTAAAGCTAACGTTATGGAAAATTCCAATAAGTCAATGACAGGAAGCGAAAGCACAATGGTGAAGACTCTAAGAGTGGTAACTCGAAGAGATTCAATGGCAAGTGCTACAACTGCGACAAGCCTGGACATCGTGCAAAGGACTGCCGTGTGCGTAAGGCACAAGATTCTTCAAAGAAGCAGAAGAAGCATCCTAATGCAAATTTGGCCGAAGAAGAAAATCTTTGTGCAAATGTAGATGTAAACTGTACATCTGTTGTCTTAGAAATTAACCTAGTTGGTAGCAATTCTAAAGAATAGTGGGTGGATACTGGAGCCACTCGCCACATCTGCGCCAACAAGTGGATGTTGTCTACATATGAGCATGTGGAAGGAGAACTACTCTACATGGATAACTCTGCAACCTCCAAGGTTGAAGGACGAGGAAATATTGTAGTAAAAATGACTTGGGGGAAAAGAACTTACTCTTACTGATGTACTTCATGTACCAGATGTCCGCAAGAATCTGGTTTCAGGATCAGTCTTGAGTAAGAAACGGTTTAGGCTTGTATTTGAGTCTGATAAATTTGTACTTACAAAAATTGGTGATATGTAGGCAAGGGGTATATGACAAATGGTCTGTTTAAAATAAATGTAATGACCATTGCCCCTAAAATTAATAATAAAATTGATTCTTCTGCTTATATGACTGAGTCACCTCATATTTGGCATGGTAGATTAGGACATGTAAATTATTATACTTTGCAAAAATTAATAAATTTAAATATGTTGCCTAATTTTAATATAAACTTTGATGATAAATGTAAAACATGTGTTGAATCAAAAATGACTAAGCTTCTATTTCATTCTATAGAACGTAGTACTGAATCTTTAGAATTAATTCATACAGATGTTTGTGATTTAAAATCTGTTAAAAGTAGAGGTAGAAAGAAATACTTTATTACTTTTATAGATGATTGTACTAGATATTGTTATGTATATCTAATGAGAATAAAAGATGAGGCAATTGAAATGTTTATACAATATAAAAATAAAGTTGAGAATCAACTTAACAAAAAAATAAAAATGCTAAGAAGTGATAGAGGTGGTGAAAGAGTCATCATTTGCACAAATTTGTACAGAACATGGTATTATACTTCAAAAAACTGCTCTTTACACACCTCAGCAAAATATAATTGCTGAGCGTAAGAACAGAACATTAAAGGAAATGATGAATACCATGTTAATAAGTTCTGGTTTACTTTAGAACATGTGGGGGGAAAGCTTTGCTTTCTGCCAATTATATTCTCAACAAAATACCTCAAAAGAAACTAGATAAAACACCTTATAAATTATGGACAGGTCGAGCACCTAACTATAAATTCTTAAGAGTGTGGGGGTGTCTTGCAAAGGTTGCAATTCCTACTCCTAAAAGGACTAAAATTGGACCTAAAACTATTGATTGTATATTCATTGGATATGCACATAATAGCAGTGCTTATCGTTTCTTTGTTTTCAAATCAGATCATCCAGAGATACATAAGTACTCTATTATTGAATTTAGGAATGCAGTATTCTTTGAGAATATTTTTTCTAGTAAAAAATATGAACCAAGTTCCCCTAAAAGGACTTGTGATGAAGTTATAAGAGAAACAGAATCTGATTTTGGAAATAAAACTAATGAGGATGAATGTAGACGGAGCAAAAGGGCCAGGATTAATAAATCGTTTGGTCCGGATTTTCTAACATATATATTAGAAAAGAAACCTCAAACTTATAAAGATACTATGTCTACACCTGAAGCTCCTTTTTGGAAAGAAGCTGTAAATAGTGAATTGAATCAATTATTTAAAATCACACCTGGAAACTTGTGGATTTTCCTCCAGGAAATAAACAATTAGGTTATAAATGGATCTTTAAGAGAAAGATAAAACCTGATGGGTGTATAGAGAAATACAAAGGTAGACTTGTAGTAAAAGGCCATAGATAAAAGGAAGGTGTTGATTATTTTGATATATATTCACCTGTAACAAGAATAGCATTCATAAGATTAATAATTACTTTTGCTGCATTATATAACCTTGAACTTCATCAAATGGATGTAAAAACAGCATTTTTAAATAGTGAATTAGATGAAGAAATTTACATGGAACAATCTGAAGCGTTTGTAGTTCCAGGTAAAGAGAAGAAGGTGTGCAGACTTGTTAAATCACTTTATGGACTTAAACAAGCACCTAAATAATGGCATGAAAAATTTGACCAAATTATGTTGTCAAATGGATTTCGTTATAATGAATGCGATAAATATGTATATGTAAAAGGGGATATGCACAAATATGTCATTGTATGTTTATATGTGGATGACATGATTTTCAGCGGCAGCACGGTGGTCTAATTAAAGAGGTAAAAATCATGTTAACACAGAAATTTGATATGAAAGACTTATGTATTGCAGATATTATTCTTGGTGTTAAAATCTCCAGGACATCTGATGGATATATCTTATCCCAGTTACATTATATCGAGAAGATACTCAAAAAATTTGACAAGGGAAATAATGATATAGCTTGGACACCTGTAGATATGAGTCTACATCTTACAAAGAATATAGGTGCTAGTATATCTCAATTAGAATATTCTTAGATTATTGGCAGTCTTATGTATTTAATGAACTATACAAGACCTGACATTGCATGCTCAGTAAGCAAACTGAGTAGGTTTACAAGTAATCCAGGGGAGAACCACTAGAAAGTAATAATTAAAGTACTCAAATATTTGAGGTACACTACTAACTATGGGTTGCACTATACTAGATATCCAGCAGTGATAGAAGGATACACTGATGCTAACTAGATTACAGATTCTAAAGACATCAAATCCACAAGTGGATATGTATTTACCGTTGGAGGTGCAACTATCTCTTGGAAATCTTCAAAACAAACGTGTATAGCTAGATCCACAATGGAATCTGAGTTTATCTCTTTAGATAAAACTGGAGAAGAAGCAGAATGGTTTCGAAACTTTTTAGAAGATATTTCAATGTGGCCTAAACCTGTGTCAGCAATTTGCATCCATTGCGATAATCAATCAGCAATTGGAAGGGCACATAATGTATTGTATAATGGAAAGTCACGACATATACGTCGTAGACATGATATTATAAAACAGCTGCTTGCAAACGGAATAATATCTCTTAATTATATAAAATCAAAAGATAATATTGCAGATCCATTAACAAAAGCCTTGACCAGAGATCAAGTATATAAGTTATCGAGGGGAATGGAATTACAGCCTACTAAATAGAGTAACTCCATAATGGTAACCCAACCTAGCTGACTGGAGATCCCAAGATCTAGGTTCAAAGGGACAACCGAATTATGGGTGAACTCGTTAGAATCACTGAGGAAATAATTCATATCTCATTTCTATGGTAAAATAGTGATTAACCTGCAATGTGTAAGAATAAGCTAAGTTTTTAATAATCCTTATATCTTGGAAATCCAAGTAGAGTGTGGCAGGATACTCTTAATAAGAGATTATCTATGTGAGTGTGAAGGGGCCGCTTCTATGAGAATGATAAAGGCTAAATTCTCTAGAGCACTCATAGAATTATCAGGTTGTCCAGGGCCAAAACGGACACAACATAAAGAATGTGTTAAAATTGAAAGAAATCGTGTGAATATTATTATCTTAGTTTACATCAAAAGCTAAAAAGTTCAAAAACATTGTGTTCACTGGTTAGCGAGTAAGCTCGATACTATTTCACTAGGGAAGGTTCAAAGTCAAAAACCACCTCTCCCGATGCGGTAGCTTTCTATTATACTCTCTGTTTAGTTGCATTAGAGTCTAAGTCATTTTCATTCATATGAGGGATTGTTGAATTCATGTATATTTGAACTTGAATCTTTGAGCCAATTCACTAGTTCAAAAATAAATGAATTAGGTGAATGGAAAATGGTTTCAAAGAGGAGTACATAGTAAAGGGAACAAAAAGGAAAGAAGAAAAATAGTCCCACATTGGCTAGAGGTTTGTTAGGATGTGGGTTATATAAAATTGTTTGTTCTATGTCATTGCTTATGTAAAAAGAGGAGAAACCTTGAGCACCGCGGGTGGTGTTACGCACGCGCACGCGCGTGTGCGAGGGCAAATGGGCGTTTTAGGCGCTTTAGTGGCGCACTTGGCACTTCGATCCTTTGATTTTTTGGTGCTATTGGATTCGGGTTATCTCTATTGGGTTCAGCTATTTAGATTCGACCCGCACCTGTTAAGAGTCGTTAGGATTTGGCCGTTGAGATCCAACGGTCATCTGTTAACCGTTGTCGTTAAACGGTCACAACTGTTAACAGCCAACCGTTATGACCGTTTACCAAGTAGCCTATAAATAGGCCTCTGTCCAGACCTTTCAAAGATATAGAAATTTTCTTTTCTTCTCCTTTTTTCTGCAAACAGAAACTTGGTCATTTTGACAGAAAGTTTCTATTTTTACAAGAACAGTTTTTTCATTAAACAGTCCTGCATTACACCATACAGAGAGTATTCTTTATCAGATTCGCCAGAGCAACAGGATTGCACCTTTCTTCCTGTTGCAGACCGATCGTTGTATTCTGGGAGACCGACGCCCATTGTTATCCAGAAGTAAGCGGTGGAGGGCGAATCGGTTTTAAGGAGATAGTTTCTAACACTAGTCTCGATCATCTTCCTGTCTTTATCGTATTTGCATCAGTCTTCAACATTCGTTCATCCTTCAATTAGTAAAGTGTTCTAATTCAGTAATTCTTTTATACTGTTTCTTTCTTAGGATAATAAACTAGATAACCAATTTCAGTTTAATTAAATTCTTGTAAACAATATTAGGTAATAAGATTCAAATCTGGAAAATAGAGACTACTGCTATTATACTGTTGGCGGTGAAAATTTCTAAGTAAAAGTAGAGTTTTTCACAACAGAACGCGGAGATAATCTATAACTCCGCGTCTGGCTATTTGTAGCCTCGCGTTGAGTAAACGCAGAGATGATCAATAGCTCCGCGTCAGCTCCGCACACTGGTTATTTAGCACCGCGTTTTGATGCGATTAAAGCTCCGCGTGAGCAGATAACCAGAATCTCAAATTAATTGAGATTATGATTTGGGTTTATCCAAATACCAAATCAAGTCCAATCAAAATTCTAAATTAAGAGATTTAAATCAATATTAAATGTTTTGATTGGAATCCTTGATGAGAGCGAATTCTATTCTGATAGAAACTCTCAAAATCTTCCTGGGGCTATAAATACCTTCTCGGTGAAACCCTAGGGGTCTTTTGGCTACTTCCCTTCGGCAAGTCTTCTTTTTGATCCTTTAGCAATTCAAGTACGCGAGAGAGCCTTGACGCCAATTGAGATCTTTTCCTCTTGGAGAATTCAAGTTACGCACAGAGCCTTAAATTCGGGAAAGATTGAAGAAGATCGTCTATAGTCGGCCGATATCTTCAAGAGAGAAGAGTTTGACGTACCGATCGTCCAAAGAAACTGCTTGACAGATCCCATCGCCACTGATCCCACACATTACATATTGTAAAAGAGAGAGATTGAAATATAAAATCCTCTCGTTTGTTCTCTTTATATCTTGTTCACTTTCATTGTAATTCAAGCTTATTCAATGGAAGGAAGCAAAGGAAATTCTGCTGCGAACAAACTGGCGACCACAGTGGGAGCCATCTCTTTCACTGATGAAGAGATTGTGGCGCTGGTATGATCGGATCGGATCCGAAGTAGACACGCTGGTCATTGAAATCGACCAGCATAAGTACGAGGAGTTCCTCTCCTCTGGATCAGGTGACTTGGATGAGACACGGCACTATCGTCGCATGTACTCCAATGCCCGAGCGACGGGTAGAAAGGCATCCACTGAGAGACGGGGATCCTTGGAGACTGCGGCTATAGGGCCGAAGTTCACACAAGAAATCCTAGCCGAGGATGAGCTTCCGACTCCCGAAGAAGACCTGGGGACTGGATTGACCAGAACCCAACTCCGAAACAGGAACCGGAGAGCGAGGCATAGAGCCCTCAAAGCCCGCCTTGGACGCGGAGCTAACACCAGAAGACGCGAGGCTATGGTCCCCCGCAAACTGGCTCGCGCTACCCGTGAGACCAGTCTTTACCGCGTTAAACGCGAATTTACAACTTGCCTTAAAAGCAAGGAAAAGTCAGCGCGTGATATTCCGCGCGAGGCTACCGCTGAGCTTAGCGAGAGACGCGAAGCTAGCGAAATTTGCACTAGTCGCAAAATATCTGACACTTGCGAGAGACGCGAGTATAAAAATTCTGTAAAACCAGCGTGTGATTTTCCACGCGAGGTTGATACTGAGCCAAGCGAGAAACACAAGGCCAGTAATGCTTGCGAGAAACGCAAGATATCTGATACTCGCGAGGAACACGAAGATGATTGGCAAATTGTTGTCAGTCGTAGAAATCGCACGAGACGCGAAGTTACGACTTGTGATAACCACAAGCGTAAGCCAGCGTATAGGAATTTTATTCCGCGCGAGGCTAAGACTACAGAAGAGAAACTTCTGAAAATGCGCCAAGCCAGCATAAAACGCGAGGCTGGTGTAGATAAACATGGAGCTACTCTTCAGGCCCGCAATATAAAATGCAAGGCTACCTCTAAGCCCCACGAGGATCAATCCGACTACAGAATCAGGGTTGATCAGTCAAAGAAGCTTCAGTGGGTTCCTAGACCCTTTCAAAAGTCGGATGGACCTCATGACTCCATAGCTAAAGGCGCTGATCTCAGGGAGTATCTGTCCAAGAAGAGAGGCATAGAGCAACTTCAACCTGAACCTGTTTGTCACTGTCAGCAGCTTATGACAGCGGTGTCCGCTGTAATGGACAACTGTGGCTGCAGCAAGAGCAGGGTATCTGTGTTTGATCAATTAACCGAGTCAGACAAGAACCCTACCAAGAAACCAAAGACTGCTTCCCTAAGACACTGGAGAGCTGTAACCTCCAATATGGTGGGGAAAGGGAAGAAAATTGTAGAGACGGATGATGATTTAGAATCGAGCGACGAAGAACCTTATCGTGTTACTCGACTAAAATCAGGAGTCGTCCCGTCTCGAAATTATAAGAGGCTCGCAAGGGGTTCTTACGATGAGGACAGTGATAATTCAGCTATAGCCTCGCCTCGTTCCTCCGCGTCGTCTCGATTACATAAATCGGTGTCGCACATGGCTGACAAAACTGATGACATCAATCAGAGATTTGAAGCTCAAGAAAGAATGATTCGCGAGCAACAAAAAACGATTGAAGACCTTAAAGTCATGTTATCGAGATTTGTTGAAGATAATACCAAAAAGGGCAAAGAAACTCCAAATGAAGAGGAACAGGAGGGGAAGACCCACTCGATGCACGAGGACGAGGATAGATTTTCTTTCCATGATTTGCATGGAGAAAAAATTGAAAAATTACAGAATCAACTCGAAGCTTTGATGCGTAAGAAGGAGTTGAAAGAGGCAGGGGTTTCAAGACGTTATCCTCCTGAATGGGATACGATATCATACCTACAGAAGTATAAGCCGCTCAAATTAGAACCATATGACTGGAAAGGATCGCCCAGTCAGCACATCTATTACTTCTTGTCCCAAGTAGGACATTTGATGAGTAATGACCCCATCATGACTAAAGTATTCGCAAGTACTTTGCGAGGGCCTGCCTTTACTTGGTTCATGCAGCTGTCCCCAGGTACTATTAATACCTGGTTAGATGTAGAGAAATTATTTCTCTCACATTTCTTCGAGGATGATACCGAGATTACGGTTCATTCCCTCCTTGCAACTAGACAAGGGGAACAAGAAACAGTAAAAAAATTTATAGAAAGGTTCCGGGAGAAGTCCGTGCATTGCAAATACGGAATGGTCCAGGAAACTCTTGTCGAAACTTATCGACACAATCTTAAGACCAATGTGCTCCTAAAAATAGGGGCCATAGAGTCTAAGACATGGAAAGATTTGCTCAAAAAAGGAGAGCAAGCTGAAGACTTGATTCGTCGAGTTGAAGAATCTCGTGGATCAAGAAGTGCTGGGGGTAGTAAGTCATATACCCAGAATAGCAGCAATAAGAATAAAAGGAAAAGCAGTGATGGCATCAGAAGCTGCTCCTCAGAAATCCAGCCCTCCATCAAAACCGAAGGCCCAAAATCAGCAGGGCTCAAGGCAAAATAGACCGCAGCAGGAGAGAAATTATATTTTCAAGGCGGAACAGACACCTATCCTCTTTCACTTGCTCCATAAGAAGGGAATGCTAAAACTTCCGGAGAATAAGAAGCCAGAAACCGCTGGCAAGACTAAAGATCCTAACTACTGTCTCTATCACCGGAATATTGGGCATCCTACTAGGGATTGTTTTCCCCTTAAGAACAGAATCCAAGCACTAATAGAAGCTGGAGTTCTGACACTTAAGGAAGAGTAGAAGAAGGTCACTGTCAATATGGCAAGTATAGTGGTTGGAACCCACGAATTTCCCACAGGAGTGACCCCAATCCCAAAGAGTAAGATGGTCACAAAGAACCTTGATCCTCATAACAAAGCCCAAGAAGGACTTATCCCTGTGACGACCCAAAAGGGGGGAGTTATGTGGGTTCATCCCGATTTGCTAGAGGATGAGCAGTGGACTACTGCAAGAGGTCAAGGGAAGAAGCGGACTGTTAATGCCATTTCCGCAGAAATAAAGGAAGAATATATAGCTTCGGGGGCTTTCAAAGATTCTGAAGAACCCGAAACTATGGCCACTCATCAAGATGGGGCAGGCCCTTCCGGTACTCGATCCGAGAAGACATATCTTAAGGACTACACTAGGGTAGGTCCAAAAGACATCTACGCGGAACTGGCAAAACCCGCAAAACAGAAAGGACTTCATTTTCAGAAGAAGCCTATTGGAGATGAAGGAGACAAGGAGTCTACCTTCAAGTTTGACATAATTACCCAGCTGGCCAACATTCCAGCACGAGTAACGCTTTATGAATTGTTGAGATTGTCAAAATCAACACGTGAAGCCTTAAGAGAGGCCTTGGCAGACTCTGAGTCATTCTTAGCTCAGATAGTCGAGCCAGCCAATGAGGAACAGGACTCTTGCCCCCACTTCACCAAGTGAGGAGGCGAGTCCCGCAGATTATATTCTCTTCAGAAGACATGTAGGTGAGAAATATAAAGCATAACAGGCCTTTATATTTCACCGGATACGTCGGATCCACGAAGATGGACCAAATTCAGATCGATCCGGGTTATGCATTAAGTGTCGTACCCAGAAGGTTGATGCAGCTGTTAGGGATCTCCCTCCATCGTCTGACACCAACCAATACAATGATATACGGGTTTAATGCCAATAATAATCGTCCCCTCGGAAAAATCCGACTCCGATGTCAGATTGGGGATCTGAGGACAGAGGCTACATGCTACGTCATTGATGCGGATACCTCATACAACATTTTGTTGGGGCGGCCTTGGATCCACGCTCACATGATAGTTCAGTCAACTCTTCACCAATGCATGAAATATTGCGATGAGGAAGGAGAGGTCCGGACACTAATTGCCGATAAGCACCCATTCAAAGGGTTGGAGAATTACTTCACAGATGCTGCACTTTATAAACCAGCCCATGAAGTCTCCGATGACGATCCTAGCAAACCTCCAGAGCCCGAGGACAGTGGCAATGAAGCTGACACTGAGTACGAGCTTCCTAGAGAAGATGATGGGGGTGATTATGAAATCAACCCTCACCTAGATTTTAGTTTAAGTCTTGATAATATAGTGGATGTAATAGAAAGTGAGTGGGTTATTAATGAAGACATAAAGTTAGTCTACGAGCATGCTGTAGCTACTGAGTCTGAACCCTCTTGTACTTCCACTGAAGTGGATGGCCTATCCGAACTTGAAGTTCTGGCGGCATATCATTTGCCACTTAGGTCATCCCTCCTCTCCCGGTCTAAAATAGCTGAGGAAAAAGGTCACTACTTCGAAGTGCCTCCTCGGAGAGGATCCCAAAAGCCGATTACGTTCGGCAGGGTAATTACGTCACCCCGACAAAAACAAAGCAGTGAAAGTGATGAGCAAACATCACCCCAATTTCACCTGTATGAACAAAAATCCCAGCAGATGATGGAGAAGATGGGTTATAATTTTACCCAGAAACCGAGATTGAACTTTGAAAAAGGGTGACGGAACCTTATACCCTCGTTCAGACCGAGAGGAAAGAGCTCTGATTATTATCAGAAGACTCGCAGGGGGTTGGGCTATGTATCTACTCCACCCTCATCGCCGCCCAAAGATAAAGAGAGTTTTTCGGCTAAGAAAGATACATCTTCACCCAATCATGACTCGGATATAAGTACCGGCGCCTAGTTTCAGTCCTTGACGGCCAATATAGTTTCAGCCACACCAGAAAGCGATGAGAAACCAATTGATGTCCAAGATGATTCCTGGGCTAAGCATATGGACACTCTCTGGGATGTCCGCTTTGAGCAGCGTGATCCGCCCACCGAAAATAAATTGATACAAGTCAACATGGGAATGGGAGAAAACCCGAAACCCATCTTCATAAGCGACACACTAACCCCATTGGAAAAGAAAGAACTTATATCTCTCATCAAAGAGTATATAGACGTGTTCACATGAAATTATGAAGACATGCCTGGGCTTGATCCGCAAATTGCCACACACCGGTTAAATATAAAAGAAAATTCCAAACCTATTAAACAACAACAGAGGCGTTTTCGACAGGAATTGATGGAGGCAATAGTTGCGGAGGTCAATAAACTTATAAAATCGGGATTTATCCGAGAAGAACAGCATCCTGACTGGGTGGCCAATATAGTGCCAGTTCGTAAAAAGAACGGCAAAATCCGAATTTGCATCGATTTTCAGGATCTGAACGCTGCATGTCCTAAGGATGAGTTTCCACTTCCCATCACCAACGTGATGATAGACAATACTTGTTATTATATGAGGATGTCCTTTATGGATGGCTTCTCAGGATATAACCAGATCAAGATGCACCCGGATGATAAAAAGCACATAGCTTTCAGAACACCGCTGGGGGTATACTGCTATACGGTGATTCCATTTGGGCTGAAGAATGCCGGTGCCACCTACCAGCATGCGATGAGCATTATATTCAAAGAACATCTGCGTAAGACAGTAGAGTGCTACGTAGATGACTTGGCGGTCAAAAGTAAAAATAAAGTGGACCACCTTCAAGACTTAAGAACGGTCTTCAATCTCATGAGGAAACATCATTTAAAGATGAATCCCCCTAAGTCATTTATGGGGGTATCGAGTGGGAAGTTCCTTAGATTTATAATAACTTCAAAAGGAATTTTCCTTGACCCTGAGAAGGTAAAAGCAATTAGCGAGATGCCGCCGCCTCGCAATCTTAAAGAATTGAGGGGATTACAAGGAAAGCTCGCATATTCGGCGCTTCATTTCCAACCTATCAGGACGTTGCCAGCCATTTTCTCGACTTATGAAGAAGGGGGTTTCTTTTGTTTGAAATGAGGCATGTCAACGGGCCTTTGATGACCTTAAAAAATACCTCACCAAACCTTCCGTTCTTATGGCACCGGTCCCTGGGCAGCCCTTCATTATATATGTAAGGGCCATGAATAATGCTTTAGGAGCATTACTTGCTCAATATAATGAGCACGGCCATGAACATGCCCTCTATTATTTAAGCAGGACAATGATTGGGGCCGAACAGCGGTATACCCCGATTGAAAAGGAGTGTTTAGCCCTAGTGTTTGCTGTTCAGAAAATGATACACTATCTTTCAGGGCAAACGATCCATGTCATATCACAGGTTAATCCCCTGAAAATTCTGATAACAAAACCGGTATCCTTAAATGGCCGGTTGGCAAAATGGGCATTATTGCTGTCACCATATGATATACATTTCGTCCCTCAAAAAGCCACGAAGGGACAGCCAATCGCCGACTTTCTTGCAGACCATCCAATCTGGTCTAATTCCAAACAGACGTCAGAGGTCAACACTGTTCGTCGTAAAAGTTCCTTCGCTTCCTCCCATTGAATACATCTTAGATTACAATAGAAGTGAACAAGATATATAGAGAACAAACGAGAGGATTTTATACTTCAATCTCTCTCTTTTACAATAGTTTCGTGGGATCTGTGGCGATGGGATCTATAGTAGTTCTTTTGGACGATCGGTACGTTGAAATCTTTTCTTTTAAAGATATCGGCGGATTATAGACGATCTTCTCTGGTTTTGATTTGTTCAAGGCTCTCTCGCGTAACTCGAACTTCTCAAGAACTACAGAAAGAAGATGGTGATTTTCTCTGATCTTCACGAACTCAAGGCTCTGTGCGTAACTTGAATTCTCCAAGATTTCAGAAAAATATCTTAATTGCCGAAAAGAAGATCATCAGCAAAGGCTTCAAGGCTCTCTCGCGTACTTGAATTGCCAAAGGATCGATAGGAAACTTCCGATGCCCAAAAAGAAGATCCCTAGGGTTTCACCAGGAAGGTATTTATAGCCCCATGTTAATGCAAGAGTTTCTATCTAAATAGAACTCGCATTCATCAAGGATTCTAATCAAATATCTTAGTTTTGATGGAATTCTGATTAGACTTGATTCGGGTATTTGGATAAGCCCAGAATCATAATCTCAATCAATTTGAGATTCTGGTTATCTGCTTACGCAGAGCTTTAATCGCATCAAAACGCGACGCTAAATAACCAAAACGCGGAGCTAACGCGGAGCTAACGCGAAGCTATTGATCATCTCCGTGTTTTACTCAAACGCGAGGCTAATACAAGCCAAACTGCGGAATCAACGCGGAGCTATTAAATATCTCCGCGTTTTATTCAAACGCAGGGTTAATGTAACCAAACGCGGGGCTATTGAATTAGCTCCGCATTCTATTGTGAAAAATCCTTTTAACTTAGAAATTTTCACTGCCAACAAAACCCCCTCCAAAGTTTTCAAAATGGTATAGACTTCAGCAGATTTTGAAATACTTTGGATATCTAAACTGAAACGCGGAGTTAGAATACCAAGTCTATTGCGCGTTATGCTCACTTACGCGGAGCTAATCAGCTTCACTTCGTCTTCAGTGAAATGAGTAATTACGTCATTAATTACCCTGAGTTTCCACGCCGAATACCAAGCAACGGAAATTCTGTTTAAATAGAGCTCCCGGCTCATCTTCTTCTTCATCTCATCCGAAGAATTTCTGAGAACTCGAGTGACTCACGATTGATCTTCGTTCAATTCTCCATAGATTTTCATCATTAGGATGTCTCTCCAGAGGAGTTTGGCTTTTCGCAAGTTGGCCGGCGTTAATGGCAGCAGCCGTGAAGGTAAACGCAACAGCGAACCAGTCTATGCAGCGTCTTCCGAAGGTAAAAACCTCATCTCTTGGTTTTCTAAGAACCATTCTGAGATATTTTGGCTTGGTTTATTCTGGACGATTGCTTATCTTGTCAGCGAGATCGCCGTTTTATTGTGTCGTCCCTGCGCTTGAAACGCGAGGCTTCACTAGTAGTCTCAATGAATCCGCGAGGCTATCTTTGATTAGCAGTCGCGATGAATTGCGAGGCTATCTTTGATTAGCAGTCGCGATGAATTGCGAGGCTATCTTTGATTAGCAGTCGCGATGAATTGAAAGGCTATCCTTGATTAGCAGTCGCTATGAATTGCGAGGCTATCTTTGATTAGCAGTCGCTCTGAATTGAGAGGGTATTTTTTATTAGCAGTCGCGATGAATTGCGAGGCTATCCTTGATTAGCAGTCGCTATGAATTGCGAGGCTATCTTTGATTAGCAGTCGCGATGAATTGCGAGGCTATCTTTGATTAGCAGTCGCGATGAATTGCGAGGCTATCTTTAATTAGCAGTCGCGATGAATTGCGAGGCTATCTTTGATTAGCAGTCGCGATGAATTGCGAGGGAAGGAAAGAGCAGAAAGAAATCTTATCCCCCTTTTCGCGAAGTTATCGCATCATCCTCTGCGTTTAAAGCCCGAGGCTATTTCTTCAACTGTGCGCGGAGTTAGCTTAGCTCCGCGTTTTCACTATTTTGGAAACTCTGTTCCTTTTGCAGTAAGTTCAATCCTTTCTGAAGAGGAGTGTATGCGGGTCCATCGATCTTCATCAGCAAAAGTAACTCTAAAGAAGTCAGAAGCATATGCTTTACAACATAGTTGCAGGTTTCAAGCTCCGGCTCCGAGAGATAAACTCCTGAAGGAGCTGTAAATAGGGAGCTGCAGCACTTGCAGTGCAGAATTGCGCTTCAGTGCAGCACTTTCCTTTCCTCTCGTGCTTCATTTTGGATGACAGATCCTAATTGACATTTGCAGAGGAGATCTTTTGCATGTGAACCAGGGAACTGAACTTCAACACCCCATAGAGAAATCTGGAATTCTTTTGTATGTGAACCAGGGAACTGAGCTTCAACACCCCGTAGAGAAGTCTTACTGTTTGGTTATTGACAAGTTGATCATGTAAAAGCTTTTGGGAGAGCTATAACTCCCTCTTTGTAATCTTTCCTTCTTTTATAAATAAAGGCAAATTATTTTCCTCTCTATCTGTCAGCTTCAATAAACTTGCTTGCTCAACAAATAGATGGTCAATAATTTTGGTAAAATAGTCTAAGACACTTCTGCGTAACTTAGACTGATAATACCCAAATGATCGGATAAGAATCACTTTAACTTAGATGGAAGCGCTCAATTGCACTCGTCAAAAATCCAAGTTTTTCAATGAAAACGCGAAGCTAAGGCACAGGCTATCCTCGCGTTTTGTATAGTTGCGCGGAGTTAAACAACTTCGCATTTTCCATCATCGCGCGAGGCTAATAGCCTCGCATTTTAGAGAGTAACTGACTAGTCACTTTCTCCGAAACTCGCGCCGAATTCCAAGAGGTGGTTTCTTTCATTTTAAATAAAATCTCTATTCCTTATCCTTCTCACTTTATTTGAGAATTTTCCAGAAACTTAGAGATTCAGGCGATCAGAGTTCAGGCGACCCGATCTTCTTCCGACCAAGTTTCTCCAGATTTTCAGTCGATTTTTCTCAACAGTGGCACCCAAGACTCGTGCTACTTCTCGAGCGGCTCCATCATCGGCGACTGGCGCAAGCAGTGGTGGCGGCGGCCAAGGCAGCGACGCGCCAGTCCACATTTCGCCTATCGGGGGTAAGAATCTTTCCATCGAGACTCTTTAGAACATTTCTAGAGTGATTTGGCTTAATTTTAACTGATCAATCAACTCTTTTACCGGTGAGATCGCCGTACTCCTGCCGTAAGGCTTGGAGAAGAAGAAAAGTCTCTGACTACCTTCTTACGCGAAGTTATCGCGTCATCCTCGCGTTTAAAGTGCGAGGCTATTTTAAGTAGAAGTCGCGCTGAAACGCGAGGCTATTTTAAGTAGCAGTCACGCTAAAAACGCGAGGCTATTTTAAGTAGCAGTCGCGCTGAAAACGCGAGGCTATTTCAAGTAGCAGTCTCGCTGAAACGCGAGGCTATTTCAAGTAGCAGTCGCGCTGAAACGCGAGGCTATTTCAAGGAGCAGTCGCGCTGAAACGCGAGGCTATTTTAAGTAGCAGTCGTGCTAAAACGCGAGGCTATTTCTGCGCGGTCTAATCTTTAGCTTCGCGCGGCGCTATTCTTAGCTTCGCGCGGCGCTATTCTTAGCTTCGCGCGTTCTAATTTTTAGCTTTGCACGCGCGTTCTAATTTTTAGCTTTGCACGTCCATACTTAGAGAAATTTTCTGCCCTAGAGAAACTTCTCTTACTCTGGTGTTTCTTTGTGCAGTAGGGTATTCGATGGAATCTCTTCCCCACAAGAATTACTTCGGCTTTGCTGAGGGTTCTGATCCCTCGGGCCAATTCCGTTTCACTACCATCCTGCCCTCGTACAAGCCAGACCCGAAGGATCACAAGGAGAAGTTGATCAAGTATCATCCCACCACTGCGCGAGAAATGATAACTGATGCTGCTTTTGAAAACGTGAACAGAGAGGCGATGGAGAAACCCGCCTTCCTCTTTGGAGACCAGATGGATCAATCAGATGAGATCCTTTCTGAAGAGGGGCGCGTTTGGTTATATAACTCAGGCGAAATGCTGATATTTCTGCCTAGAATGGATCGTAGCTATCCTCTAGTCTATCTTCAGAGACTGGCAATGCCTCAGGAATTAAAGTGGGGACTGACTCAAGAGCAAGATGGCGTCCCAACAGGCAAATTTGGTGCAAAAAGGGTTTATCAAGACGGTTCCCCCAGATGCATTACTGGCTTGCTTCCAGGCCGATTTGGCAAGGAGCTTCCAATAGGAGAAGTCCCATCTCGTGCCCGAACTTTCTTAAGTGAGTTCTTGGCGAAGGATGGTCAGTACCCGGCTAGCGACTGTAGGATGCCTGGCTGGGTTCATTCTTCTAACAATATGTGGTGGGCCCACCTTGTTCAGTACATGTTGGATTCTCACGAGCCCATTTTAAAGGATATTGGCTTGTATAAAGCCATCAGGAATATCCAATTCGGGTTTCTCCAGAGTGCTTCACTTTTACTGCCTCTTGAAGATGTATAACCCTGAAACCTGTACTTTCTTTACTCCAGTGGGTGAGCTAAGGTTCGCTCTCCACGAGATGTTTGAGGTTTCTGGGCTCTCGATGGGCGAAGTCCCTTACGAGGAGTATATCCCTACCATCGATGAGTTGAACATGCTATTGGCGAGGGATGAGCGCATCTATGTCACGTACTGGGAGATGATGTGCCATTATCATATCTGCGCTGACCAGACATGTGCACGTAATCACGGTATTGGCCACAAGAAGTGGGCCGAATACCTTTTTGCCAACCTAAATTCTAAGGATAGCTCGGCTACTATCCATGGTCATTCTCCTGTCCCCATTTCAGAGATCGACCAACGTGTAGCCAGGGGCCATTACCGTTTGTTTTATACCACGGAATCCAATGAGAATGGATATGGTCCCGGTACTTCATTCAAGAGCTATCACTATCAAGCCCAGTTTTCAATCTTCAACAGAGGTCTCATTGCCGGGTTTTTGATGTTGTGGCTCAAAAGATGCGTCGTGCCGTCATTACCCAAGGAAGCGATTGCAATGACCGTGGTATTTCCAGCGGTTCTTCTTGCATACGGCCGACCCCTTGGACTCCTTCCCGCCATGGTATGCAATTTGCAATATGGACTGAGGGTGCTCTGTCGTGATTTCCTCCCTACTATTAAAGTCAATGGGAAAGGAAAGGGCAAGTCGAAGAAGACTGCCCAGCCGAGAACTCCAAACCCTAGGGTGGAGATGCTCTATACCTATTTGATGGCGTGGCTCGTCTTGCACTGTCCCTCCTTAATGAGTGGACCAGAGCGTCGTTCGGGCGAAAAGTGCTTCCTTGTAGAACTGTATGAACGTTCTTTATGGAGGCAGAATTATATGTCCCAGATTCGGAAGACTCTTCGTAGCTTTCAGAATTACGAGATCTTCCGGTGTTTTCCTGACTTTCCCGGCGGAGGATATGGGACGAGGCTGAAGGATGCCGTGGGAGTAGATAAGTTCACTATTTTATCTGCAGGAGCGTTCTGGTGGCTTCTCAACATCCGTCCCGGACACTTGGTGTATCGTCAAGATCTCAGGTGTCAGATCGAGCCATATACTCCGAGTCGCTTTGCTCGCCAGTTTGGATATTCTCAACTCTATGTGGGCAATCCAAATAAAGATCTCGCTCACGAGGGGAATTTATACGAAGGCGCTCGTGGCTGGTTCCATTTTGCAGCGGGCGGGACCGAGGCTGAATTCTCCTTGCCCCAGAAGGTGCCAGAATTGGCCATGACCCTCAGCTCCTGCAATTGGTTCAATATTGCGACTGCTGACGTGCCCGGCTTCTCTCTCAATCGGAGTTGTTGCAAAGAGATTGAAGCCCTCTATATTAGCCGCCAGGGTGCTTCTAGGGTAAGGATAAAAGGAATGGAAGAATTCCTTGGCGCTGCGGCTGAGCCTTCGGATGTCAGCGAATCAGACGATGATGCCGGTGATGATGACGACAATACTGGTGCTGGTGGAGCTCCTCAGCCTGTTGTCAGTCGTTCCCTGAGTCCAACTCTCAAACGCCGCGGCACTTTAAAGAAAAGGCCGGGTAAGAAGCAAAAACTGGCACAGGAAACTTTGATAGCCCCCCAAGAAGTGGCTATCAAACTCGCTTCTGACTTGTTGGCTTCAGCTCTACCCCCAGCATTGGCAAGGGAGGATGAACCTGCTAAAGCTCCAAGTGTTGCTGAGGTTTCGGCTCCTTCGGCCGTAGAGCCTGTGGCAGAACCCGGGGCGCAACAACGGGTAGCGAGACGGGTACATTGCTGGAAATGACAATGGCTCCCCCTTCAAGTTCGACAACTGGACTTGTATCACCTGGTATGGCCTTTAGCATTTTATCTTTTGCCCGTTATTATTTTAACGTAACACTGCTTTTCTAGTCTTCTGAAATGCAGGTGATCAACTTCTCTCGCCAATGCACTCGACTACCCAAGTAGAGTCTGACGATAGAATGGACCATTCTGGCTCCGTTGGTGGTGTGGGTAGCTCTGCTGGTGAGTTTGCGGCTGATTATTCTACACCAACTCCTGCCTCTGTTTCCTCTTCAATTCCCCTAATTGACGAATTGGGAAGTGACGAGAGAACTGAGATTATTATCGCAGCTGCTGCTAATGAGGCTACACCTTCTCCTAGCATGCCATCTCCAACGCCAGTCTGTTCCATTGAGACATTTCCCACAGTCGTTGGCGTGCCTTCTCAGTTAACGTCGTCTGTTGTCGTGGCTGCTGAGATACCTGCAACTCTTCCGACTTCAAGCCTTCTAGAAGGGGAGGAGAATAATTTGAAATTCTCGTTCGAAGATGCTTCTCCCACCGGAGGAGCTTCAGGCGAAGTGATCCCATCTTCTCTTCCTGTTGGTGGGGGTACCCAAGTGATCTGTACTGACGGTACTTCGTCTGGGGTCTCCAGCTCTTCCAGATCTGCACTGGCTCTACTGGTCCCCCATATTATGAATTTAATGCAGGGACGAGCTTCTTCTTCTCCAATTCCAGCAACTACTGCTCACTTGCTTACGACACCTTTCTTGGTATTACCTACTTTGCCTACCGACAATGCAAATCCTCTTGAAAAACTTTTCGGCTTCACTGTCGAGGATTTTATGCATTTGTTAAGAAGATGTGTCGAGATGGTTCTTGCTGGCCATGATTTCTTCAACTTCGCACGTCCACTGTTACTCTGCTATTTAGGAAATATTGAAGAATTCGGTGGAGAAGATCGAGCAGCTCCATACCGGGCCCGCCTTGCAGCCTTAGAAGAGCAGGTGACCACGCTACACACACTCCGTCAGGCGGATGTGGAGGCGATCACTGAGATAGAGCTGGCGCGGCTTCGAGCAGAATCCTTATCTCGAAGAAATATTTTAAAGCAGCAGGAGGAGAGATAGTCTCAGGAGCTGACAGAGCTCCAGGCCAGTCGGGAATCCGTTCTTGGCGACCTGCAGAGGGTAAACTTTGGAATTGAGGAAAGTCAGGCGGCCATCTCTAAAGCCCAGGAGACGATTGCCAGAGCTCGGGCCACCTTGATAGAAAATGAACTCCTATTAGGAGAATCTGTCAAGAAGCTGGAGATGTTGCTTATCCAGCAGGAGCAGATTCAGCAGGAAGAGATGGCCAGGAATCGTGCCATAGAAGAATCTCGTCAGCAACAACTTACAATAAGTGATGATGAGTTGCGTAGGCAAGCTCAGCAAACCGTGGAGGCTTCTCATCGAAGAAATTTGGACGAGACAATAAACCAATTGAGACTCCTGGGAGGTCAATAGTTTCATCTCTCTTTACGCTTTTATCTTCCTTGTAATAAGAACTTCGTAAACAGGAGAGAGATAACCTTACGATGTTTCTTTGAAATTCTTTTTGTATCTTCACCTTTTTAATAAAGATGATTCTTTTGACTCTTTTATTTGCCGGCTTCAAAACAGATTTGCTTGCCCAACAAATAACCTATCGTCAAAATGATTTATCTCGGTACCGTTTATGCTCAATTTCTCGAGCCAAAGTAAAAATTAAAGTTTAATATGGGATTTTTAGCAAATCCCCAGCTATTAACGGATTTGATTAGCCTTTACCAACTACCGTTTGAGTTGGGCTAGCCATGTTATTCCCCTCAACATGGTGAGTTGTCGAGGATTACGTTTGGGCTAAAATGCCAAACTTTTCCTCTTCCCTTTACTTTATCGGTATTGAGCGATTCATACTTTTTCACCCCCAGTATGAAAGGGTTGGCGAGAAATTTAATCTCTTCCCATTGCCTAGTCGGCGTTGGGCAATTCATACTTTTACCCCAGTATGATGGGTTGGCGAGAAACTCGTTCTCTTTCCATTGCCTAATCGGCGTTGGGCAATTCATACTTTTACCCCAGCATGATGGGTTGGCGAGAAACTTGTTCTCTTCCCATTGCCTAGTCGGCGTTGGGCAATTCATACTTTTACCCCATTATGATGGGTTGGCGAGAAACTAGTTCTCTTCCCATTGCCTAGTTGGCATTGGGCAATTCATACTTTTACCCCAATATGATGGGTTGGCGAGAAACTAGTTCTCTTCCCATTGCCTAGTCGGCGTTGGGCAATTCATACTTTTACCCCAGTATGATGGGTTGGCGAGAAACTCGTTCTCCTCCCATTGCCTAGTCGGCGTTGGGCAATTCATACTTTTACCCCATTATGATGGGTTGGCGAGAAACTCGTTCTCTTCCCATTGCCTAGTCGGCGTTGGGTAATTCATACTTTTACCCCAGTATGATGGGTTGGCGAGAAACTCGTTCTCTTCCCATTGCCTAGTCGGCGTTGGGCAATTCATACTTTTTAGGTCAGAGGCGTTTAATTACACATGCCTAAAAGAAAGATTGGGGGCTGTTCAAACTTGAGAACTAAGCACACCAGGTTTGGGTCAGAGGCGCCAAACTGCGCATGCCCAAGAAAAGACTGATGGTAGTTCAAATTTGAGAACCAAACTGGAGGCGGTTCAAGGCTCTCTCGCGTAACTTGAACTGGGTACTCCAAACACACCAGGTTTAGGTCAGAGGCACACAATGCGCATGCCTAAAAAAAGACTGATGGTGGTTCAAACTTGAGAACCAAACTGGAGGCGGTTCAAGGCTCTCTCGCGTAACTTGAACTGGGTACTCCAAACACACCAGGTTTAGGTCAGAGGCGCACAATGCGCATGCCTAAGAAAAGACTGATGGTGGTTCAAACTTGAGAACCAAACGCACCAGGTTTAGGTCAGAGGCACACAATGCGCATGCCTAAGAAAAAGAGAAGACGCGTATCTCCAGGGGTACTAAGAATAGTATTTCTTTAGAAATTTGCCATTGATCGGCATCATCATCCTATCGTCGTCTTGATTCATTAAGCGATAGGCTCCACTGGAGTATACTGTCTTCACAATAAACGGTCCTTCCCACTTGGGTTCAAACTTACCCTTAGTCTTGTGGGTTAGCACCATTGGCCTTTTAACAGCCAGAACCAAGTCTCCTTACTTAAAGGTCCTTGGTTTAACGTTCTTATTGAACGTTCGAGATATTCGGGCTTGATACAACTCAATTTGTTGTTGAGCTCTAAGACGTTTTTCATCTAACGCCTCTAGTTCTTGCAATCTTTGCTGATGGCGCTCTTCTGTCGTCATCTTTGTGGCTAAAGCCACTCTCAAGGATGGTATCTGGATTTCAAGAGGCAAGACAGCCTCACTTCCGTAAACCAAAGAGAACGGGGTAGTTTTAGTCGGGATGCGAACGGTGGTGCGATAAGCCCACAGGCATTCTCCTAGCTTTTCATCCCAATCTCGTTTATTAGAAGAGACGAACTTCCGAAGGAGTTTAATAATCGTCTTGTTGAAAACTTCAGCTAACCCATTAGCCTCGGGGTTATACAGTGTTGAAGCGATATCTTTGATTCTGAACTTGTTGCAGAATCTGGAGAATCCCTGACTAATGAATTGCGGACCATTATCATGAATAATCTGTCGGGGGATGCCAAAGCGGTAAATGACATGATGCTTGACGAACTTGATCACATCTGTCGTCTTTACCTCTTTCATGGGCACGACTTCGGCCCATTTTGAAAAATAATCGGTTATTGCGAGAATAAACCGATGTCCTCTGGATGACGGGGGAGTTATGGGCCCCACAATGTCCATTCCCCAGGCTTCAAATGGCCAGCTTGCGACGGTATTGTGCAAGTATTCTTGGGGTTGATGAATAAAATTGGCATGTATTTGGCATGCATGACATCGTTTAGCGTATGCCATTGCTTACATAACCATGCTCGGCCAGTAGTACCCTAACCTTCTTATACGGTCTCCAAGTTTGGGACCGGACTGATGAGCTCCACATATTCCATCATGTGTTTCTTTCAGCACTTGTTCTGCTTCTGCTTTCGATATGCAGCATAGCAATAGACCACCTCTTGACTTTCTATACAAAGTTTGAAGTTTATGGTCATAATAAAATCTTTGGGCCTTCCTCTTTATTGAGGTGGCTTCCTTAGGATCTTCTGGTAATATCCCATGCAAGGTATAATCCACAAACGGAAATCGCCAATCACGGGGTTCTAACTTTAAGCCAATCTGGCATACCTCTTCGGCTTGAGATACCACGTCTGGGTGGAGGAGTTCTCTACTACCAATGGTGATGTTTTTAGCTTCACCTGGCGGGATTGCCAGTGTTGCGGCTAATGCGGCAAGAGCATCTGCATATATGTTCTCATTTCGAGATATGTGGTATATGTAAAATTGTTCAAAATATCCTGCTAGGTCAATAGCTAGCTGATGATAGGGGATGAGGGCTTCATGTCTGACTTCATACTCACCTGTCATCTGATTGACGATGAGCTTAGAGTCTCCATATGCCTCTAGATGGTTCACCCCCAGTCGCAGAGCTATTTTTAAGCCGATAATGAGCGCGTTGTACTCCGCTACATTATTAGTGCACGGTTCTGTTAATGAGTAACCGTTAGGCAATATATATTTATGTGGGGATATTAGCACAACCCCCACTACAGCAGTAGATCGTCTGGCAGCACCATCAAAGAACATTTGCCAAGGTTGCTCTTTGCTAACTGTGTTGACCCCTGACATCCGTTTGGTATTAGACCGAATTGGGTGGTCTGCAAGAAAATCGGCAATTGCCTGTCCCTTCGTCGCCTTTTGAGGAACGAAATGTATGTCATAGGGCGACAGTAGCAAGGCCCATTTTGCCAGTCGGCCATTTAAAGCCCCTGGTTTTGTCATCAGAATCTTCAGGGGATTAACCCGTGATATGACGTGAATTGCTTGCCCAGAAAGATAGTGTCGCATTTTCTGAACGGCGAACACTAGGGCTAAACATTCCTTTTCAATCGGGGTGTACCGCTGTTCGGCCCCAATCATTGTTCTACTTAAATAGTAGAGGGCATGTTCATGACCGTGCTCATTATATTGAGCAAGTAATGCTCCTAAAGCATTATCCATGGCCCTTACATATATAAGGGAGGGCTGCCCAGGGGCTGGTGCCATTAGTACAGGAGGCCTAGTAAGGTACTCCTTGCGGTCATCAAATGTCTGCTGACATGCCTCATCCCATATGAAAGACACTCCCTTCTTCATAAGTTTGGAGAATGGTTGGCATCGTCCAGATAAGTTGGATATGAAGCGCCGAATATAAGCGAGCTTTCCTTGTAATCCCCTTAATTCCTTAAGATTGCGGGGAGGCGGCATTTCGCTGATCGCTTTTACCTTTTCAGGCTCAAGGAAAATTCCTTTTGAAATTATTAAGAACCTCAGAAACTTCCCGCTGGATACCCCCATGAACGACTTGGTAGGATTTATCTTCAGGTGATGTTTTCGCATAAGATCGAAGACCACTCTTAAATTATGAAGATGATCTCCTTTGTCTTTGCTTTTAACTGCTAAGTCATCCACATAGCACTCCACTGTTCTGCGCAAGTGTTCTTTGAATATGGCACTCATTGCGCGTTGGTAGGTGGCACCGGCATTCTTTAATCCGAATGGCATCACCGTGTAACAGTATACCCCCAGAGGCGTTCTGAAAGCTGTATGCTTTTCATCATCCGGGTGCATCTTGATTTGGTTATAACCTGAGAAGCCATCCATAAAGGACATCCTCTCATAACCGCAAGTATTATCAATCATCACATCGGTGATGGAGAGTGGAAATTCATCCTTGGGACATGCAGTGTTGAGATCCCGAAAGTCGATGCATATCCGGATTTTGCCGTTCTTTTTACGAACTGGCACTATGTTGGCAACCCAATCAGGATGCTGCTCTTCTCGGATAAACCCGGATTTTATAAGCTTATTGACCTCAGCAACTATTGCCTCCATCAATTCCGGTCGAAAACGCCTTTGCTGTTGTTTGACAGGCTTAGCATCTTCTTTAATATTTAACCGGTGTGTGGCAATTTGAGGGTCAAGCCCAGGCAAATCTTCATAACTCCATGCGAACACATCTATATACTCTTTGATAAGAGATACAAGTTCCTCCTTTTCTAAAGGAGTTAGTGTGTCGCTTATGAAAATGGGTTTCGGATTTTCTTCCGTTCCCATGTTAACCTGTATTAATTTGTCTTCTGTGGGCGGGTCACGCTGTTCAAAGCGGACATCCCAGAGAGTATCCATATGCCTAGCCCAAGCATCATCTTGAACGTCAATTAGTTCCTCGTCGCTTTCTGGCGCGGCTGAAACCATATTGATTGTCAAAGATTGAAACTAAGCACCGGTGCTTATATCCGAATCATGATCTGGTGAAGATGTTTCTTCTTTGGCCGAAGAACTCTCTTCATCTTTTAATGGTGACGAAGGTGGAGTAGATACATAACCCAACCCCCTACGGGTCTTCTGATAATAATCAGGGCTCTTTCCTCTCGGTCTAAACGAGGGTATGAGATTCCGCCGCCCTTTTCCAAATTTTAATCCCGGCTTCTGGATAAGATTATATCACATTTTCTCCATCATCTGTCGAGACCTTTGCTCATATAAGTGAAATTAAGGTGATGTTTGTTCATCACTTTCACTACTTTGTCTCTGTCGAGGCGACGTGGCCACTTTGCCGAACATGATCGGCCTTTGGGACTTCTGTCGGGGAGGCACTTCAAAGAAGTGCCCTTGATCCTCGGTTATTTTTAATTGAGAGAGGAGGGAAGACCTGAGGGGCAAATGGTATGCCGCCAGAACTTCAAGTTCGGTCAGGCCAGCCGCTTCGGTGGAGGTACAAGAGGGCTCAGACTCAGTAGCTACAGCATGCTCGTAGACTAACTTTACATTTTCATTAATAACCCATTCACTTTCTATTACATCCGCTATATTATCAAGACCTAAGCTAAGATCTAGGTGAGAGTTGATTTCGTAATCACCCCCATCATCTTCTCCAAGGAGCTCGTACTCAGTGTCAGCTTCATTGCCACTGTCATCGGGCTTTGGAGACTTGCTAAGACTGTCATTGGAGGCTTCATGTGCTGGCTTGTAGAGTGCAGCATCTGTGAAGTAATTTTCCAACCCTTTGAATGGCTGCTTGTCAGCAATTAGTGTCCGGACCTCTCCTTCCTCATAGCAATATTTCATGCACTGGTGAAGAGTCGACGGAACTATCATATGAGAGTGGATCCAAGGTCGCCCCAATAAAATATTGTAGGAGGTATCAGTATCAATTACGTAGCATGTAACCTCCGTTTTCAAGTCTCCAATTTGACACCACAATCGGATCTTACCAAGAGGATGGCTATTATTAGCGTTGAATCCATAGATGGTAGTGTGTGTAGGTGTCAAGTGATGAAGGGAAATCCCCAACAGCTGCATCAATCTACTGGGCACGACGCTGAGGCAGAACCTGGATCAATCTGAATTCGGTCCACTTTTGTGGACCCGACATATCCAGTGAAATATAAAGGCCTATTATGCTTTATATTCCTCACCTGCATGTCTTCTGGAGAGAAGATGATTTGTGGGACTTGCCTCCTCACTTGATGACAGTGGGGACAAGAGTCCCGCTCTTCGATGGCCGGCTCGACAATCTGAGCTAGGAACGACTCAGAGTCTGCCAAGGCCTCTCTTAGAGCTTCACGTGTTGATTTTGATAATCTCAACAATTCGTAAAGCGTCACTCGCGCTGGGATATTAGCCAACTGCGCAATTATGTCAAACTCGAAGGGGGTTTCTTTGGCTCCTTCATCTCTGGTAGGATTCTTCTGGAAATGAAGTCCTTTCTGCTTCGCAGGCTTAGTAGTTTCCGCATATATATCCTTCGGATCTACTCTGGTGTAGTCTCTAAGATATGTTTTTCCAGACCGAGTGCCGGAAGGGCCTGCCCCATCTTGATAAGTGGCCATGGCTTCGGGCTCCTCTTCAGAGTCTGTGGGTATTCCTGCAATATATTCATCCTTTATTTCCGCGGAGATAGCATTGCTAGTCCGCTTTTTCTTGTGACCCCCTGTGTTTGTCCACTGCTCGTCTTCTATCAAATCGGGGTGAACCCACATAACTTCCCCTCTTTGAGTTTTTACAGGGACAAGTCCTTCTTGGGCTTTGTTGTAAGGATCAAGATTCTTTGTAACTGCCTCACCCTTTGGGATTGGGGTCACTCCTGCGGGGAACTCGTGGGTTCCAACCACTTTGGTTGCCATATTGGCAGTGACCTTCTTCTGCTCTTCCTTAAGCGTCAGAACCCCAGGTTCTATTAGTGCTTGGATTCTGTTCTTAAGGGGAAAACAATCCCGGGTAGGGTGCCCAACATTCCGGTGATAGAGACAGTAGTTGGGATCTTTAGTCTTACCAGCGTCTTCTGGCTTCTTATTCTCCGGAAGTTTTAGCATTCCCTTTTTCTGGAGCAAGTGAAAGAGGACAGGTGTCTGTTCAGCTTTGAAAGTGTAATTCCTTTCTTGCTGCGGTCTAATTTGCCTTGATCCTCGCTGACCTTGAGACTTCGGCTCTGGCGGAGGACTGGTTTTCTGAGGAGCAGCTTCTGACGACATCGCTGCTTTCCCTTTATTTTTATTGCTGTTGTTTTGGGTATATGACTTATTACCCCCAACACTTCTTGACCCGCGGGATTCTTCAACTCGGCGAATCAAGTCTTCAGCTTGCTCTCCTTGTTTGAGCAGGTCCCTCCACGTCTTAGACTCTACGGCCCCCATTTTGAGGAGCACATTGGTCTTAAAGTTGTGTCGACAGGTCTCGACTAGAGTTTCCTGGATCATTCCATGTTTACAATGTACGGACTTCTCCCGGAACCTTTCTATGAAATCTTTAACCGCTTCTTGTTCTCCTTGCCTAGTTGCAAGGAGGGAATGAACCGTAATCTCGGTGTCATCCTCGAAGAAACGTGAGAGAAATAATTTCTCAACATCTAACCAGGTATTAATAGTACCTGGGGGCAACTGCATGAACCAAGTAAAGGCAGGCCCTCGCAAAGTACTTGCAAATATTTTGGTCATGATGGGATCATTACCCATTAAGTGTCCTGCTTGGGACAAAAAATAATATATATGCTGACTGGGCGATCCCTTCCCATCGTATGGCTCTAACTTGAGCGGCTTATACTTTGGTGGGTAAGATATCATATCCCATTCAGGAGGATACGGTCTAGAGACCCCAACTTCTTTCAACTCCTTTTTACGCATTAAAGCTTCGAGTTGACTCTGCAGCTTTTCTATCTTTTCGCCATGCAGATCATGGAAAGAAAATCTATCCTCTTCCTCATGCATCGAGTGGGCTTTCTCTTCCTGTTCTTCTTCATTCAGAGTTTCTTTGCCCTTTTTGGCATTATCTTCAACAAACCTCGATAGCATGACTTTGAGTCCTTCAATCATCTTTTGCTGCTCTCGAATCATCTTTTCTTGAGCTTCAAATCTCTTATTGATATCGTTAGACTTATCTGCCATATGCGATGCTGACTTCTGTAGCCGAGACGATATAGAGGATGGAGGCGAGGCTATAGCGGAATTATCGCTGTCCTCGTCGTAAGAACCCCCTGCGAGCTTCTTATAATTTCGGAGCGGGACGGCTCCTGATCTTAGTCGAGTAACACGATGAGGTTCTTCATCGCTCGATTCTGAATCATCATCCGTCTCTGCAATTTTCTTCCCTTTTCCTACCATGTTGGAAGTTACAGCTCTCCATTGTTTCAGGGGAGTGGTCCTTGTCTTCTTAGCAGGATTCTGGTTTGACTCGTTTAATCGGTCGAACACAGATATCCTGTTCTTGCTGCAGCCACAGTTGTCCATCACGGCTGATACTGCTGTCACAAGTTGCTGGCAATGGCAAATATGTTCATCTTGAAGTTGGTCTATGCCTCTCTTCTTAGAGAGATGTTCCCTGAGATCAGTGCCTCTAGCCATGGAGTCAAGAGATCCATTCAACTCTTGAGAATGTTTAGGAATCCATTGAAGCTTCTTTGATTGATCAACCCTGACTCTGGGGTCGGACCGATCCTCGCGTGGCTTAGGAATAGCCTCGCGTTTCACATTGCGGGCCTGAAGAATAGCTCCGCGCTTATCCACACTAGCCTCGCGTTTCTCGCTGGCTTGGTGTGTCCTTGGAAGTTTAGCTTCTCGAATAATAGCCCCACGTGAAGGGAAGTTCTTGCACGCTGGCTTATCTTTGCGATTAACGCAGATCATAGCTTCACGCTTAGCGCGGTTTTTACGACTGACAACTATCTGCCAATCATCTTTCTGTTCCTTGTGGGTGTCAGAAGTCTTGCGTTTATTGCAAGTATCACTGGCTTTGCGTCTCTCGCTAGACACAGTAATAGCCTCGCGTGGAGAATCACACGCTGGCTTTGAATAATTTTTATACTCGCGTAACTCGCGAGTGTTGGGTATTCTACGACTAGCGCAACCCTTACTGGCTTCGCGTCTCTCGCTAGGCTCAGTAATAGCCTCGCGTGGAGAATCACACGATGGCTTTGAATAATTTTTATACTCGCATAACTCGCGAGTGTTGGGTATTCTGCGACTAGCGCAACCCTTACTGGCTTCGCGTCTCTCGCTAGGCTCAGTAATAGCCTCGCGTGGAGAATCACACGCTGGCTTTGAATAATTTTTATACTCGCGTAACTCGCGAGTGTTGGGTATTCTGCGACTAGCGCAACCCTTACTGGCTTCGCGTCTCTCGCTAGGCTCAGTAATAGCCTCGCGTGGAGAATCACACGCTGGCTTTGAATAATTTTTATACTCGCGTAACTCGCGAGTGTCAGGAATCTTGCGTAACTCGCCAGTATTACCAGCCTCGCGTGGAAAATCACACGCTGGCTTTTCCTTGCTTTTAAGGCAAGTTGTATCTTCGCGTTTAACGCGGTAGAGATTGGTCTCGCGGGTAGCGCGAGCCAGTTTGCGAGGGACCATAGCCTCGCATCCTCTAGAGTTAGCTCCGCGTCCAAGGCGGGCTTTGAGGGCTCTACGCCTCGCTCTCCGGTTCCTGTTCCGGAGTTGGGTCCTGGTCAGTCCAGTTCCCAAGTCTTCTTCGGCAATCCGAAGCTCATCCTCGGCTAGGATTTCTTGTGTGAACTCCGGCTCTATAGCCGCAGTCTCCAAGGATCCCCGTCTCTCAGTGGATACCTTTCTACCCGTCACTCGGGCAATGGAGTACATGCGACGATAGTGCCGTGTCTCATCCAAGTCACCTGATTCGGAGGAGAGGAACTCCTCGTACTTCTGCTGGTCGATTTCAACGACCAGCGTGTCTACTTCGGATCCGATCAAGTCAACGTCCGATTGCGCCACAATCTCTTCATCAGTGAAAGAGACGGCTCCCACTGTGGTTGCCAGTTTATTCGTCGCAAAAGTTCTTTCGCTTCCTCCCATTGAATACATCTTAGATTACAATAGAAGTGAACAAGATATATAGAGAACAAACGAGAAGATTTTATACTTCAATCTCTCTCTTTTACAATAGTTTCGTGGGATCTGTGGCGATGGGATCTATAGTAGTTCATTTGGACGATCGGTACGTTGAAATCTTCTCTTTTAAAGATATCTGCCGATTATAGACGATCTTCTCTGGTTTTGATTTGTTCAAGGCTCTCTCGTGTAACTCGAACTTCTCAAGAACTACAGAAAGAAGATGGTGATTTTCTCTGATCTTCACGAACTCAAGGCTTTGTGCGTAACTTGAATTCTCCAAGATTTCAGAAAAATATCTTAATTGCCGAAAAGAAGATCATCAGCAAAGGCTTCAAGGCTCTCTCGCGTACTTGAATTTCCAAAGGATCGATAGGAAACTTCCGATGCCCAAAAAGAAGATTCCTAGGGTTTCACCAGGAAGGTATTTATAGCCCCAGGTTAATGCAAGAGTTTCTATCTAAATAGAACTCGCATTCATCAAGGATTCCAATCAAATATCTTAGTTTTGATGGAATTCTGATTAGACTTGATTCGGGTATTTGGATAAGTCCAGAATCATAATCTCAATCAATTTGAGATTCTGGTTATCTGCTTATGCGGAGCTTTAATCACATCAAAACGCGACGCTAAATAACCAAAACGCGGAGCTAACGAGGAGCTATTGATCATCTCCGCGTTTTACTCAAACGCGAGGCTAATACAAGCCAAACTGCGGAATCAATGCGGAGCTATTAAACATCTCCGCGTTCTATTCAAACGCAGGGTTAATGTAACCAAACGCGGGGCTATTGAATTAGCTCCGCGTTCTGTTGTGGAAAATCCTTTTAACTTAGAAATTTTCACTGCCAACAAACACAGTTAGCAAGGGACAAACATGGCAAATGTTCTTTGATGGTTCTGTCAGACGATCTGCTGCTGGAGTGGGGGTTGTACTAATCTCCCCACATAAACATATATTGCCTAACGGTTACTCATTGACGGAACCGTGCACGAATAATGTGGCGGAATATAACGCACTTATTATAGGCTTGAAAATGGCTCTACAACTGGGGGTGAACTCTTTAGAGACATATGGAGACTCTAAACTCATCGTCAATTAGATGACGGGCGAGTATGAAGTCAGACATGAAGCCCTCATCCCCTATCATCAGCTAGCCATTGAACTAGCTGGCTACTTTGAGCAATTCTACATCTATCATATATCTCGAAGTGAGAATGTATATGCAGATGCCCTTGCCACATTAGCTGCAACCTTGGCGATCACACCAAGTGAGGATAAAAGTATCACCATTGGAAGCAGAGAGCTCCTCCACCCGGATATGGTTTTCCAAACCAAAGAAGTGTGCCAAACGGGCTTAACTTTGGAACCCCGTGATTGGCGATTTCTATTTGTGGATTATGCTGTACATGGGATATTACCAGAAGATCCAAAGGAAGCTACTTCGATAAAGAGGAAGGCCCAAACATTTTATTATGACCATAAACTTCAGACTTTTTATATAGAAAGTCAAGAGATGGTCTGCTGCTATGCTGTATATCAAGAGCGGAAGCAGATGAAGTGCTGAGAGAAACACACGATGGAGTATGTGGAGCTCATCAGCCCGGTCCAAAGCTCGGAGACCGTATAAGAAGGCTAGGATACTACTGGCCGAACATGATTTCGGAAGCAATGGTATACGCTAAACGGTGCCATGCATGCCAAATACATGCCAATTTTATTCATCGACCCCAAGAATACTTGCACAATACCGTTGCAAGTTGGCCATTTGAAGCATGGGGGATGGATATTGTGGGGACTATAACTCCCCCGTCATCCAGAGGACATCGGTTTATTCTTGCAGTAACCGATTATTTTTCAAAGTGGGCCGAAGCCGTGCCCATGAAAGAGGTGAAAACAACAGATGTGATCAAGTTCATCAAGCATCATGTCATTTACCGCTTCGGCATCTCCCGACGGATTATCCATGATAATGGTCCGCAATTCATCAGTCAAGGATTCTCCAGATTCTGCAATAAGTTCAAAATCAAAGATATCGCTTCAACGCCATATAACCCTGCAGCTAATGGGTTGGCCGAAGCCTTCAACAAGACGATTATTAAACTCTTTCGGAAGTTCGTCTCTTCCAATAAACGAGATTGGGATGAAAAGGTAGGAGAGTGCCTATGGGCTTATCGCACCACTGTTCGCACCTCTACTAAAGCTACTCCATTCTTTTTGGTTTATGGAAGTGAGGTCGTCTTACCTCTCGAAATCTAGATTCCTTCATTAAGAGTGGCTTTAGCCACAAAGATGACGACAGAAGAACACTATCATCAAAGATTGAAAGAATTAGAGGCGCTGAATGAAAAGCGTCTCAGGGCTCAACAACCAATTGAGTTGTATCAAGCCCGAATTTCTCAAACGTTCAATAAGAACGTTAAGCCAAGGACCTTTAAGTAAGGAGACTTGGTTCTGGCTGTTAAAAGGCCAATGGTGCTAACCCACAAGACTAAGGGTAAATTTGAACCCAAGTGGGAAGGACCGTTTATTGTGGAGACAGTATACTCCAGTGGAGCCTATCGCTTAATGAATCAGAATGGAGACAGGATGATGATGCCGATCAATGGCAAATATTTGAAGAAATACTATTCTTAATATCCCTGGAGGTGCGAGTCTCCTTCTTCTTAGGCATGCGCAGTTTGGCGCCTCCGACCTAAACCTGGTGTGTTTGGTTCTCAAGTTTGAACCACCTCCAGTCTTCTCTTAGGCATGCGCTATTTGGCGCCTCTGACCTAAACCTGGTGTGTCTGGTTCTCAAGTTTGAACCACCTCCAGTCTTCTCTTAGGCATGCGCAGTTTGGCGCCTCTGACCTAAACCTGGTGTGTTTGGTTCTCAAGTCTGAACCACCTCCAGTCTTTTCTTAGGCATGCGCAGTTTGGCGCCTCTGACCTAAACCTGGTGTGTCTGGTTCTCAAGTTTGAACCACCTCCAGTCTTCTCTAAGGCATGCGCAGTTTGGCGCCTCTGACCTAAACCTGGTGTGTTTGGTTCTCAAGTCTGAACCACCTCCAGTCTTCTCTCAGGCATGCGCAGTTTGGCGCTTCTAACCTAAACATGGTGTGTCTGGTTCTCAAGTTTGAACCACCTCCAGTCTTCCCTTAGGCATGCGCAGTTTGGCGCCTTTGACCTAAACCTGGTGTTTGGTTCTCAAGTTTGAACCACCTCCAGTCTTTTTTTAGGCATGCGCAATTTGGCGCATCTGACCTAAACCTGGTGTGTTTGGTGTGCCCAGTTCAAACTACTCGAGAGAGCCTTGAACCGCCTCCTGTTTGGTTCTCAAGTTTGAACCACCTCCAGTCTTTTCTTAGGCATGCGCAATTGAGCGCCTCTGACCTAAACTTGGTGTGCCCAGTTTAAGTTACGTAAGAGAGCCTTGAACAGCCTCCAGTCTTTCTTTTAGGCATGCGCAATTAAACGCCTCTGACCTAAAAGGTATGAATTACCCAGCGCCGACTAGGCAATGGGGAGAGAACCAGTTTTCCGCCAACCCTATCATACTGGGGGTAAAAGTATGAATTACCCAACGCCGATAAGGCAAAGGGAAGAGGAAAAGTTTGGCATTTAAGCCCAAACGAAATCCTCGACAACTCACCATGTTGAGGGGAATAACATGGCTAGCCCAACTCAAACGGTAGTTGGTAAAGGCTGATCAAATCCGTTGATACCTGGGGGTTTGCTAAAAATTCCATAAATCCTGTCATGTTAAACTCTTACCTCTGACAGTATGATTCAGAAAATTGTGCCTAAACAATACCGAAAAATAAATCATTTTGATGACAAGTTATCTGTTGTGAAAGCAAATCCTGTAGCCAGCAGATAAAAGAATCAAATGATTATATTTATTTCATCGAAAGAATGAAGTTACAAAAATTCTGTCTTTTATTACAATTTCTTATTACAAAAAGAATGAAGAATAAAAGAATAGAACAAAATTATGGATCTCCTAGGTGCTTCAGCTTATTCATCACCTCGTCAATCACCTGACGACGGTTTGCTTCTACAGAATGTTGAGCCTGCTGAAGTAAGACATCGTCATTTATTGCAAGTTGATGACTCAGACGCTGACGAGAGTCTTCTATAGCACGGCTCCTTAGTCCCTCCTCCTGCTCGACCTGCCCCTGTTGGAGGATTAGCGCTTCCCGCTTTTTAACAGATTCTCCTAATTTAAGCTCATTGGCCACTATGACCGCCCGAGCTTTAGCAATGATCTCCTGGGCTCTAAGGATTTCAGCCTGACTTCCCCCAATCTCAGAGTCCACCATTTCCAAGCTCTTAAGAATGGACTCCCGACTAGCTTGAAGCTCTGCCAACTCCCGGGACCATTCTTCTTCCTGACGTATCAGCTCTTCTCGACGTGCTGTCAATTCTACCCGAAGCCGCGCCATCTCTATTGCGGTGATCGCTTCCACGTCCGCTTGGAAAACAGTGTTTAACGTGTTCACCTGCTCTTCTAAGGCAGTAAAGCGGGCCCGGTAGGGAGCTGCTCGGTCCTGTCCCCCAATTCTTTCAATATTGTCCAAGTAGCTGGATAACATTGGACGACCGAGACTGAAGAAATCCATACCGCTGGGGATCATCTAGACACATCTTCTGAGCAACCGCATGAAGTCATTAACGCTATAGTTGAAGAGCTCCTCAAAATGATTCATGGCGCCTGTACTCAAAACGGGCAGCGCTAAAGAAAATGTCGCTGGTGGAAGAGTGATACCTATTGGAGTTGAAGAAGAGGAAGCCTATCCCTGAACCAGATTCATAATATGCGGAGCCAATAAGGCCAATGCAGATCTGGCGGAGCTAGGAACCTGAAGGGAAGCGACGCTAGTACATATCACCTGGGCAGTGCCACCGACAGGAGAACAGGAGGGAGTGTTTCCACCAGAAGCTCCCCCAGTTGCGGAAGTAGCTTCGAACGAGAACTTCAAATTATCCTCATCCCCTGCTGGGAGACTTGGAGCCGGAGGAGTTGCAGGTGTCTCAGTAGCCACAATGATAGATGATATTAAAATCGCTGACTGAGGAGCAGAAGGTGCACCGAGGACCACTGGAAAGGTCTCAGTAGAGCAGACCGGTGGTGTTGGAGATGGCATACTTGGAGACGGTGTGGCCTCCTTCGCAGCAGCCGTAATAATAACCTCTGTCCTTTCATCACTCCCAACTTCATCAATGAGAGGAGTTGATGAGGGAACCGCGCATGTGGTTGGTGTGAAATAATCGGCGTCAAGTTCGCTGGCAGAGCTACCCAAACCACCCACTGAGCCGGTAGCGCCCGAATAGTCCACCTTGTCATCAGACTCCCCCTGAGTAGTTGAATGCATCAGCGAGAGGAGCTGACCGCCTGTATCAGAAAATAGGTAAATTGTGTTATAAAGTAAATAATAACAGACGAAAGTCAAAACATTAAGAGTCATACCTGGAGATACAAGTCCAGTTGTCGGACTTGAAGGGGGAGCCGTTGTCATCTCCAACAGCGTACCCGTCTCGCTACCCAGCGGTTGTGCCGCAGGAGGCTCAACAGGCTCCACGGTCGGAGGAGGCGAAACCTCGGGGACACTTAGAGCTCTAGCAGGTTCATCCTCCCCTGCCGACGCTGGGGGTAGAGCTGAAGCTAGCAAGTCTGAAGCAAGTTTGATAGCCACTTCTTGGGGGGCTATTAAAGTTTCCAGAGCCAACTTCTGCTTTTTACTGGGCCTTTTCTTTAAGGTACCGCGGCGTTTGAGGGTCAGGCCCCGGGGTTGAGTAACCATGGGCTGGGGAGCTCTGCCAACATCAGGCATGTCATTTTTATTGATATTATTATCATCATCGTCAGAATCGCTGACGTCTGAAGGTTCAGCCGTGGCGCCGAGGAATTCCTCCATTCCTTTTATTCTTACTCTCGAAGCACCCTGGCGACTAATGTAGAAAGCCTCAATCTCCTTGCAACAACTCCGGTTAATGGAGAAATGAGGCACACCAGCATTCGCGATACTGAACCATATGCAGAAGCTGAGAGTCATGGCCAACTCTGGCAACTTCTGGGGTAAAGTGAATTCAGCTTCGGTTCCGCCCGCTGCAAAATGGAACTAGCCACGGGCACCTTCGTACAAGTTCCGCTCGTAAGCAAGATTCTTGTTCGGATTACCCACAAAGAGTTGAGAGTATCCGAACTGGCGAGCAAAGCGACTGGGGATGTACGGTTCAATCAGACACTTGACGTCTTGATGATATACTAAGTGTCCGGGACGGATGATGAGAAACCACCAGAACGCTCCTGCTGATAAGGTAGTAAAGTTATTTGCCCCCGCGGTATCCTTCAGTTTCAACCCATAACCTCCGCCAGGAAGGTTAGGGAAGCACCTAAAGATTTCATAATTCTGATAACTTCGGAGAGTCTTTCGGATTTGGGACATATAATGGTGCTTCCATGAAGAGCGTTCGTACAGCTCTATAAAGAAGCACTTCTCACCCGAACGGCGTTCAGCCGCACTCATCAGAGAGGGGCAGTACAAGACGAGCCATGCCATCAGATAAATATAGGGAAGCTCCACCCTAGGGTTTGGAGTCTTCGGCTGGGCAGTCTCCTTCAACTTGCCCTTTCCTTTCCCCTTGACCTTATCAGCGGGGAGGAAATCATGACAGAGTGTTCATAATCCATGTTGCAGATTGCACACCATAGCAGGAAGGAGTCCAAGGGGTCGGCCATACGCAAGAAGGACGGCTGGATATACCACACTCATCGCAATTGCTTCCTTTGCAGCGACGGCGCGACACATCGCTTCAACCACAGCATCAAAAACCCGGCAATGAGACCTCTGTTGGAGACCGGAAACTGGGCTTGATAATGGTAGCTCTTGAATGAAGTGCCAGGACCGTATCCATTCTCATTGGATTCAGTGGTATAATATAATAGGTGGCAGCCCTTAGCAATGCGGTGATCAATCTCTGAGCCATAGACGGGTGGATGGCCATGGATAGTCGTTGAACTATCCTTAGAATTCAAGTTGGCAAAAAGGTATTCGGCCCATTTCTTGTGGCCGATGCCATGATTTCGTGCACCTACCAGGTCGGCGCAGATGCGGTAGTGGCACATCATCTCCCAATATGTCGCATAGACGCGCTCATCCCTTACCATCAGCATGTTCAATTCTTCGGTGGTGGGGATATATTCTTCATAGGAGACTTCGCCCATTGAGAGCCCAGAAACTTCAAATATCTCGTGGAGAGCGAACCCTAGCTCGCCCACTGGCGTAAAGAATGTGCAAGTCTCGGGGTTGTACATCTCCAAGAGGCAGAAGAAATGATAAGCACTCTGGGGGAACCCGAACTGGATGTTCCTGATGGCTTTATATAAGCCAATCTCCTTCAGGATAGGTTCGTGAGAATCCAACATGTATTGAACAAGGCGGGCCCACCACATGTTGCTAGAAGAATAAACCCAACCAGGCATCCTGAAGTCACTAGCAGGGTATTGGCCGTCTTTTGCCATGAAGTCGCTTAGGAAAGTTCGCACGCGAATCGGGACTTCCCCTACTGGATACTCCTTGCCAAATCTACCTGGGAGTAAACCAGTAATGCATCTGGGGGCGCCATATTGATAAGGCCCTTGTGCGCCAAATTTGCCTGTTGGGACACCATCCTTTTCTTGAACCAGACCCCATTTCAACTCACGGGGCATCGCTAGCCTCTGAAGATAAACCAAGGGATAGCCGCGGTCCATTCTAGGCAGAAACATCAATATTTCGCCTGAGTTATATAGCCAAATGCACTCCTCTTCAGAGAGGATCTGATCCGATTGCTCCATCTGATCCCCAAAGAGGAATGCGGGTTTCTCCATCGCTTCTCTGTCCACGGTTTCAAAGGCCGCATCAGTTATAATCTCCCTCGCGGTAGTGGGATGATACTTGATCAACTTTTCCCTGCGCCCGTTCAAGTCTGGTTTGTATGAGGCCAGGATAGTGGTGAAGCGAAATTGGCCTGAGGGATCAGAACCCCCAGCAAAGCCAAAGTAGTTCTTGTGGGGAAGAACTTCCATCGAATACCCTACTGCAAAAAGAAGCACCAGAGTTAGAGAAGTTTCTATAAAAACAGAAAATTTCTCTAAGCATGGACGCGCAAAGCTAAAAATTAGAACTCGCGAAGCTAAAAGTAACTCCGTGCGAAACTAAAAATTAGAACGCGCAGAGGGCAAAAGAGCCTCGCGTTTCAACGTGACTGCTACTCAAAAGAGCCTCGCGTTCCAACGCGACTGCTACTCAAAAGAGCCTCGCGTTTCAACGTGACTGCTACTTAAAAGAGCCTCGCGTTTCAACGTGACTGCTATTCAAAATAGCCCCGCGTTCCAAGCGTGAGGATGAACGATAACTTCGCGTAAAAAGAAAGCCAGAGGCTTTTCTTCTTCTCCAAGCCTTACGGCCGGAGTACGGCGATCTCGTCGATAAAAGAAGTGATCGATCGGTTAAAATCAAGCCAAATCACTCTAGAAAATCTATGAAGAGTCTCGATAGAAATATTCTTACCCCCAATAGGCGAAACATGGGTTGGCGCGTCGCTGCCATGGCCGCTGCCACCACTGCTTGCGCCAGTCGCCGACGACGGAGCTCCACGAGAAGTAGCACGGGTCTTGGGCGCCATTGCTTGCAAAAAACTCGACATAAAATCTGGAGAAAATCGGTCGGAGTACGCTCGGGTCGCCTGAGCTCTGATCGCCTAAACCTCTGAGACCTCTGGAAAATGCTCAAGTGGAGTGAGAAGAAAAGGAATAGAGATTTCATTTAAATGAGGGAAACCGCCTCTTAGAATTCGGCGCGAATTTCGGAGAAAATGACTGATCAGTTACTCTCCAGAAACGCGGAGCTATTAGCCTCGTGTAATGAGGGAAAAAGCAGAGCCATTAACTCCGCGCTACTCTGCGCAACTCCGCGAAACGCGAGGATAACTTGGTATTTTAGCTTCACGTTCTCATGAAGAACTTGGATTTTTGGCTAAGTTAAGATGATCCTTATTCGATCACTTCAGGTATTAATGATCTAAGTTACGCAAAAGAGCCTTAGATTATTTTTACCAGAATTATTAACTATCTATTTGTTGAGCAAGCAAGATTCTTGAAGCCGACAGATAGAGAGGAAAATAATTTGCCTTTATTCATAAAGGAAAAGATTACAAAGAAGAGGGAGTTATAGCTCTCCCAAAATCTTCTACATAATTCATCAACTCATCAATAACCTAATGGCGAGATTCCTCCGCGGGGTGTTGAAGTTCAATTCCAGGGTTCAAATACAAGAGATCTCCACTGCAAATGTCAACTATGATCTGTCATCTGAAATGAAGCACAAGTTGAATTTGGAGTGTTGCAAGACCTTAGATGATCGTCTCTATCGCTTTGGAAAGCAACAAAAACTGTCATCTAACAGAAATGATCCTCAAGAAAACTTAATGGGCTGCCGCAGAGTTCTTGTAACTCCTTCAAAAGGAGCCAGAGCTTGAAAACTGCAAGGCATATATTTCTGACTTCCTTAGAGTTACTTTCGTTGATAAAGATCGGTGCACAGTCAGCCTTTGAAGATATATCAGGGAGAAGCTACATTCCAAGTCACCAGATTGAATCTGGTTCACTGCAAAAGAAGAATCAGGAGTTCGACAAAACTTGAAAAATCTTTTAAGTATAAGAATGCGGAGCTAAGCTAACTTCGCGTGCAACTGGAGAAATAGCCTCGCGTTTTAAAAACGCAGAGGATGACGAGATAACTTCGCATAACAGAGTTTCTCTCTACCTTTTTCCTTCTCTTTAATAGCCTCGCGTTTCAATACGACTGCTAATCAAAATAGCCCCGCGTTTCAAGCGCAAGGATGACGCGATAATTTCGCGTAGAGAAAGATCAGAGCTCCTCTCTGTCTTCTCCTTCTCCTTTAAGCCTTATGGCTAGAGAACGGCGATCTCGCCGGTGAAGTAAACAATTGGCTGGAGCCGAAACATCTCAGAATGATTCTAAGAAGATCAAAAGTCAAAGTTTTTACCTTCGGAAGACGCTGCATTGACTGGTTCGCCACTGCGTCTACTTCCACGGCCGCTGCCATTAACGCCGGCCAATGTGCGAAAAGCCAAACTCTTCTGGAGCGACATCCTAATGATGAAAATCTATAGAGAATTGAACGAAGATCAGTTGAAGATCATTCGTCAACATGAGTCACTCGAGCTCTCAGAAATTCTTCGGGTGAAATGAAGAAGAAGATGAGCTGATAGCTCTATTTAAAAAGAATTTCTGTCGCTTGGTATTCGGCGTAGAAATTCGAGAGTAATTAATGAAGCAATTACTCATTTCACTGAAAAAGTGAAGATGATTAGCTCCGCGTAAGTGAGCATAACGCGAGGGAGACTTGGTATTCTAACTCCGCGTTTCAGTTTAAGTATCCAAAGTATTTCAAAATTTGCTAAGTTCTAAGCCATTTTGAAAACTTTGGAGGGGGTTCTGTTGGCAGTAAAAATTTCTAAGTAAAAATAGAGTTTTCCACAACAGAACGCGGAGATAATCTATAACTCCGCGTCTGGCTATTTGTAGCCTCGCGTTGAGTAAACGCGGAGATGATCAATAGCTCCGCGTCAGCTCCGCGCACTGGTTATTTAGCGCCGCGTTTTGATGCGATTAAAGCTCCGCGTGAGCAGATAACCAGAATCTCAAATTAATTGAGATTATGATTTGGGTTTATCCAAATACCAAATCAAGTCCAATCAAAATTCTAAATCAAGAGATTTAAATCAATATTAAATATTTTGATTGGAATCCTTGATGAGAGCGAATTCTATTCAGATAGAAACTCTCAAAATCTTCCTGGGGCTATAAATACCTTCTCGGTGAAACCCTAGGGGTCTTTTGGCTACTTCCCTTCGGCAAGTCTTCTTTTTGATCCTTTAGCAATTCAAGTACGCGAGAGAGCCTTGAAGCCAATTGAGATCTTTTCCTCTTGGAGAATTCAAGTTACGCACAGAGCCTTGAATTCGGGAAAGATTGAAGAAGATCGTTTATAGTCGGCCGATATTTTCAAGAGAGAAGAGTTTGACGTACCGATCGTCCAAAGGAACTGCTTGACAGATCCCATCGCCACTGATCCCACACATTACATATTGTAAAAGAGAGAGATTGAAATATAAAATCCTCTCGTTTGTTCTCTTTATATCTTATTCACTTTCATTGTAATTCAAGCTTATTCAATGGAAGGAAGTAAAGGAAATTCTGCTGCGAACATATACAAATTCGTACTTCTTCTTTAATATTATCCAATTTTATTTCTGATAATATACAACAAGTCTGTTAATTAATAACAGTAGTAAGTCTGCTCATATTAATCTAAAACATCAGCAAATTTGTCCAACAGTTATATATATATATATAAGTGAATTATTTCTTTCTTCTTTTTTTCCCTTTCTTTCAATTAATTGACATGCTATTATCAGGCCCGGTCCTAACGTTTTAGAGGCCCAGGGCGAAATGAGAAAGGGGCCCTAAGAAGTCTTATTAAAATTTTAAATAAATATTTTTATTACCAAAATTAAAATTTAGTATATAGTTTTGCCATTACAAAAACTAATCATAATTCATAAAAAACAATTTATTTATATTTCCATTTGAATTTTCAACATTATCATCACTTATTCCATCCAAATTTTCATTAGAGAAACTTGCTATTTTAACAAATTTATCCATAGCTCCCCTTTGTGAGTGTATTAACTGCTCTATTTGTTTTCTTTTTTTCTTTTTTTCTTTTTTCACTCCCAGACGAATGTTTTTGAGAAAATATTTTTTTGAGAAAAAATTAACAAAGTTATATAAGAAAAAAGAACAAAAATACTTTGAAAATAACCAAAAAGCAGCATGTCAGAATAGCTGGAAGCCAACACATTCGACAACCTAATAACAAAAAATATTTATAGAGATAAAGAGAGAGAGAGAGAGGAGGAGATATTGGTTTAGTATGGATTTTGTTTTAGAATGGAGTGTTAAAAACAAGCCGTTTGAAATAAATTAAAATTTAAAAAAAAAAAAAAAACTAGCCGTTGCACCTTGGGCGGCTGGGCCCCCTTTAGATTAAGGGCCCTGGGCAGGTGCACAGCCCGCACCTGCCCAGGGTCAGCACTGGCTATTATTCATATATAATGTGATAGTAGTTATGATTATGTCAAAATCATGTGCTTTTAGAATAGACTTGTATGTATTTCTTTAGGTAACATTCAATTTTGGAAAATAACTAAAAAAAACATGGAGCGTTGCAATTTATGAGACTACCGAAACTATGGCGCGAACCAAATATGGTCATTATCTACAGGTTCTAGTTTTCAAAGTACTCCTTTATTTTTCAATTTCCCCTATAGTTGTTTTCGCCCTAGGTGAAGTCCAATGTCGAGGAAAAAGGCATTAGTTGGATGAACATTGTCAGTATCCGATCTAACAATATAAACATTTTAATGAAGTGATTTCCTGGCGTGTCACCACTCAATTTTCTATTTATCAGATATATTTTTTCTTTTCCCCTGTCGTACTGGGAGCATAATCTAAGTAATTTCACATCAAGCAAATTTGGGATGGGGGCCTCAATATTCCATGATTGAACCTTATTAAAAATCTATGTACTAGTACTCCTTTTATATGGAGATCATATAGGCAAATATTGGTCCCCTACAGGAAGAATCAAGCAAAGACCAACATATAATCCAACTCAATGCAACATCGCCAACTTCACAGCGATTAAGTAGTACAAACAATGATAATATCCGCACTCAACATTCTTTGCAATCTAGGACCTCATAACCCTAGGCATTAATTTCAAAATAAAGTAATAAATTCTCTAATACACATAACCAAAAAATAATGGTCGTGAAATTTTTACAAAATTATAATCATATCAATGGATTTACCCTACACATCAAATTTTCAATTTTCCACTCTCTCTCTCACATTTCTTTTTTCTTATCATCACCTTCCAAATTCATCCATTTTGATCGTGACGAAGGGCCCGTAACTGACCTCCTCTCCTTCCTCTTCGCCGTCGTCCTCTTCGCTCGTGTCAGTGTCATTGTCTTCTTCTCTAATATTCATATCCAATTTCCCTCCTCCGGCGCACGTTAGCAACTGGGCCCGTTGCGCCTGGGCGTCCCAATCGGTGGTCCCTACGACATACATCATCAGCCCTGCGCAACAAACCTGGGCTGCAAGGAGGCCCATCCAGAGCCCGCAAAAGCCGATATTGAGCCCGAACCCGAGCCCGACGGCCACGGGCAAACCCACCAAGTAAAATGCCCCCAGATTCACATGGGCCGCGTGGGTGGGCCGCGCGCTCCCTCGCAGCACTCCGCAGCCAACCGTTTGAGGACAATTTCCAAGCTCGCACAAGCCAACTATCGGCAGCGCCGCGGCCGTGAGCTTCAGAATCTCACCGTCGGCCGTAAACATCCGGCCCCACCGGTCTTTCATGCCGGTTGCGAAGCCCATTGCGGCAAACCCCATGAGCCCTGAGAGCACAACCGCCACCCTGGCCGAGGTTCGGGCCCTAACGGGTCGGTTGGCGCCAAGCTCGTTGCCGACCCGGGCTGAGACCCCGAACCCGAGAGAGGAGGGGAAGACGTAGACCAAGGCGGTGGTCTGTATGAGCACCCCCATGGCCGCCACCGCCGGCCTCGGTTCTGGCAGCAGCCCGCACAGCAGTATCATCAGCTCGTACCACCACCACTCCAGGCACACCGACACGCAGCTGGGCGCCGCCAGCCGTGCCAGAGGGCCCCACCCGGTCAGGCACTCCCTGGTGGGGCCCGCCTCCCGCCCCCCGGCCCGGCGGCACAAGAGAAGCACGAGAAAGAGCAGGAGAGCGAAGTTGGAGGCGGCGGAGGCCGCAGCGACTCCCGCAGGGCCCAAACCAAAGTGCAAAACTAGAACAAAATTCAGAGGGAGATGGAGAGCTGCAGCAGTCGCTGCGGCGACGGTGAGCGGCCGAGTGATCCCCTGCGACCGCAGGTAGATTCTGATGGGATGTATGAATGAGAGCGAGAACAAATCGGGCAGCGAGTACGTCAAGAACGTCTGGGCCACGGCGGTGATCTCTCGGTCCTGGCCCAGGAACAACAGGATCCTTGACATGTTGAGCCAGAGGATGCAAATGGGCAGCGACGAGGAGAGCAGGAAGAGGACGGAGCGGTGGAGGGTGAGGGAGAGCAGCTTGCCCTGGTTGGCGCCGAAGGCCTGGGAGCAGAGGGGCTCCATCCCGAGGGAGAGGCCTGAGAGGACGGAGTAGCCGGTGATGTTGGCGAAGGCAATGGCGAGGGACCCCGCAGCAAGGGGGAGGTCGCCGAGGGAGCCGAGGAAGAGCATGGAGATGACGGAGCGGGAGTAGAACAGAAGGGCCGTCACGACAATGGGGAATGCGAGGCGGAAGAGGGACAGGGCCTCGTCTCTCACCGCCTCTGCTAAGAGACAGTGAGCGTGCTTGGGGTATTGATGCCTATCAGTTCGTACTAGCTTGAGAGTGATGTAGAGGTGATTAGGAGATGGTGAGATTTTCTCCATTGAAGATGAACTGGTGGTTGAGTTGAGATTGCGCATGATCTTTGTTTTTGTGATTTTTAAAAGAAATGGAACAGTGTTGAGAGATTCTGTTGAAGAGTTTGATGGCAATGTTTGGAGTTGCGAGGAGATTGGGGACTATAAATAGAGGGGAGGGGGGGACAACTTTTGGAGGTATAATGTCTCTGGGGACAGATAAAGTCCCAAGGATGATTATTTAGTGCCGAGTCTTCTCAGGTATTTATCTTTGGGACCTTCTCGGGAGTTTGCACACCACTTTTGCTGGTGAGCCTATTTTTTTTGGCCGAAATGTCCTTAAAAAGTGAGTTTACTGGAAAAAATGATGTGCTCATGAAAGTTTAAAAGGAGCGCATCATTTATTTATTTTTTTCAGTAAATCCAATTTATAACTATTCGAAATTTTAAGTCCGGACAATAAAAAAAAAAAATCATTGAAAAGTGGAATTATCAGAAAAATTAGTGTGCTCCCTTGGAAACTCCCCCCAAAAAAACCATACAATAGTGATAAAGGCCAAGACAAACACAGCATGATAAGATTGTACCTGATAATATTATTTTATGGTTCAATATGTACATAAAATGTTTAAATCTATAAATTTGTTTTAAGAAATTAGTTTTGATTGTCAAATAGGATAATGAAATAAATATTGATAGACAATATTTTGATAATATATAAAAGATATGCAAAATTAACATCTTTATTCTCTATCTATAAAAGAACATACCTTTCTAACGAGTATTAGTGGAATTGTAATTCTCTTTCTACGGCAAATACCTTGTTAAGTAACCAAGCTATTCACTTTGGTGTCAACACTACTTTTAAATATTTTTTAGAAAAAAAAAATGTTAAATTAGGCAGTTGTACCGATATTTATTAGAGGCCGATATAGTCTAATAGAGTTCATATCTTGGTATCTACATTTCTTTCTTTTTTTTTTTTTTTTTTTGGTTCTTTTTCTTCCTTTCGGCGAATATATAGTTGTAATCTAAAGACAAAAACTATTGCCATAAAGATACTAAGCAGCAAACAATCCAGTAAGAGAATCAAATTAAATAAAATCTTATCTCGCCAGTGCTAGTGAGCTTAACATAACTTTCGCCTGTGAGAACATAGAGAGAGAGGACCAATTGATACTAAAGCTTTGCTGCGCTACTTTGCATAAGCCCATAATTGTCATTCAAAAGACGTAGGGATCTCCGCCCCACTCCCCCACCCCCACCAAAAAAAAAAAATCTCCCGTCTCTCTCCCCTCAAAATTCTGAATGGGGGAGGGGGTGGCAGCGATCCTCCCCCCACCACCATAATCTCTTAGATCCAAAATCCAAAGTCGAAGAAGAAACGCCTTAAATGAAAGAAAATTGAAGTTACAATGAGAGGGGAAGCATCGTAGGAAGCGGGAGTCATCGCCGACAAGAGCAGGATCTCTCTTCCCCAGTTTGGAGCCGAAGATGAAAGGAAAGAGATAGAGATGGAGAGCATGAGATGAATCTCTGAGAGGGAGGAAGATAATTGAGTTGGAAGAATAGTTGTTTAACCAGGGCGAAGCCGGAGCAGCTCTCTCAGGAACGAAGCCATTAGAGCCAGAGCGACAGCGGAGCGGAGCCGGAGCAACTCTCTTCGGAACGAAGCCAGAGCCAGAGCCGTTGCAGATCTCAAGGCGAGATCGCGAATCCCAAACAGGAACAGACCTCTACCCATAACAATTGGACACGTGGGTCGGTGGAAAGAGGTTTGAATTTTGAATTTCAAAATTCAGATGAGCCTTAAGATTTTGAAATGGACTGAGTGCATGATGATTTTGAATCTCAAAATGCAAATGGATCATGTTGGAGTGGCACTGGGCCATACAGGTCTAGAAAATTTATCTGATATGGTGGACTTATTGAGTTCAAATTGAAGTATATATTATTATGGACCGACATATTAAAAATTAGGTCAGAACAACTAATCTATAACACGGTCAGAGTAAAAATTGGACGGCATAAGCATAACACTGGACATCCACCAGATCATTTGTAGTGTCTGGAGTTCTAATATTTCTGTATTTTATTTAGTGTCTCTTCTTAGACATTATTTGTAATGTCTACCTATGAATGAGGGACTAGATATATATACTATATATAGTTTGTTTCGTTAACACCTGATTAATAAAACACAGAGAGATTACCCACCGTTTATACTCAAAAAAGTAATTGCCATTCAAAAAAGCTTTGGAGCTCTCCCGTGCAAACGGGAAATTCTAAATGTGCACTGCATTTTACTTGCTGAGCACCACATCCTATAGTAAAGTGACTTACAAGGGAAAATGGTGCTCACTATGTCAAATGTGGTGGGCATTTAGAATCTCCCCGTGCAAACGAACAATCCCTTAGGCGTAAGATTGAAATGAATACAAATCACAGGAGAACGATTTTAGTTTAATTACACTGTTGAACAGTTACAAACATTAATAAGAGAGACGACGTTATGGATAATTGCCGCCTTGATTTGCACGGACCACAGGGATCCAAATCCTGGAAAGGCAAGGCAAGGCAAGGCAGGAGAGACGTAATGACAAGGTTGTCAAGTTGTCCGCTGCGGCCGCTGCTGCTCTACACTGCGGGCTCAGGTTGCTGCTGCAGCAGCAGCAGCAGTAGGTTGCGAGGGCCACTGCCAGAGGCTGCAGAGAGAACGCGATTCACGCTGCGATGGCAACAGCAGCAGCAGCAGCAGCTAGTGTGTGAGTGCTTTCTTAATTTGCCAAAGCATGGACGCATCCAACCAAAGAAACAAATGAGGATGCAACAGAAGTGGGGCCCAGCTAGGGGGGGTTCGCTGGCTGGACTTGTTCGGTTTCAACCGGCAAGCTGGAAAGCAGGAGACAGCCCCTCTCCTAACTTCATCATATCCCTCACCAGATTGCCCTCGGGCTCAGGCTAAGGGTGACCTCACAACCTTGAATTGAGGTTAAAAAATAAAAAGCAAAGTAAAAGTGTTTATGGTTTCGGTATTGATCATACCGAGCACATGAGGCTGTGTTCCGATGTTTATTGGAATTCATGAAAGTGTCATAACTGAGTATTATTATGTCTGGAGAGAGATGATACTTAGAGCTGGCTTCGTTGAGCATGCCCTTCACGTCAGAGGAGCAAATTATTATTATATCCATGTGACCAGAAAAAAAGAGAATGCATAATTTAGACAATACATCGGATTTGTATCACTGATCTGAATGCCTAGTGTTTAAGAAGGGAGTTTCTAGCGGGGCACACCATTTTTCTTAATGAGCCCACTTAAAAACTTCTTTCATGTTACAAGTTTGCTATCAACTTTTTTAGACTGAAATACTCGTATCTTCAATATCTCTTTTCCTTTTCTTTTCAAATTACAGTTCAGTTAACCCAAAAAAAAAAAAAAAAAAAACCTAAAACCCACAACTACTCCGTCATATTTTTTTCTAGGGTTAATTACACTCAGATCCCTTATAGTATTGGGCATGTAATACTTAGACTCCCTGAAGTTTAAAACTCTCACTTAGACCCTCTGGACCAGGGGGTCTAAATGTAATTAAAACACGGTGATTTAGATACTTCAGGGGTCTAAGTGAGAGTTTTAAATTTCAGGGGGTCTAAGTGTTACATGCCTCATACTACAAGGGGGTCAAATTCGAAAATTAACTTTATTAGGCCTTTGTTTATTCAAAACCCTAGAAACAGTGCGGATTGATAAAAGTTATGAATTTAAAAAAAAAAACTCACAGTCCGAACAGACTGTCCGGACTGACAGTCTGGACATTTCAATATCAATTCGGACTGAAAGTTCGGACAGTGGACTGTTGTCGTCCACTGTCCGGACTTCCAGTCCGGACGAAATTTTTTTGTCAGGACTACCTGTCTGGACAACAGTCCATTGTCCGTACTTTCAGTTCGGACATTTGGAATTTTGTCCGGAGTGTACACCCTGAATAGAAGATAATGGCCAAAAATATGCTAATACATGAAGATGCATCCTTTTTGAAAATATAAAACTCTGGATTCTGTTTCAAAATTAACATTTCTTTTTATGGTATTGTTTAAAAAGTCTTAAGCAACCAAAATTTCTATAAACTGATTGCATTTAAGGAAACAAAAGGTGCAAAAGTGCTAATACATCAGGAGACAAAAAACATTGAAGAAGTAAATTGTTGGATATGACAGGGATTGAAGTAGCAAATATGACTAATAATTTTTGTTGACTATAACACTATAAACCAAAAGAATAAATTCATATATTTTAATAATAAAATGAAAATAAAAAATCAATTCGTCAATATCCAGTGTGTGGGAACAATTACAACATAGTGCAACAAACATAAAAAATTCATTCATCTCTCCAATTTGTATACAAATTTTAGCTCTTTCCAACTACCAATTTTATTAATAACACATAAATATGAAATTTGAATTCAAACAACAATGTGAATTCACACAATGAAAATTATAAACAAATCAGCTCATAATTAGAAACAACATTACATAATATATATATGAGTAAAATGAAAATGAGCTGACAGTTCACGCAAGTTACTTGAGCTGTAGTTCATTTCCACTATTTCCAATAATCATTTTTAAAAAAATTCTTTTGGATCATGATCTCTATCCCCTAGGGTTCACTCATACCCAATTTCTTGGGTTTTAGTTTTGATTTGATTCTCCATCAAGTTAACACAAAATTAACAGTTTTCAATGAATAAAACATTTTGTATCTACTTGATGAAAATGTAAATGTACTCCAAAATTTTTGAAATTTGATCTGAAAGAAGTTAAGGATGTAGAAATACTAATTCTAAAAAAAAATTGAAGAAAAATTATTGGATCACTATAATTTTGCAGCAAGCTCACGTAATTTTTCCTGAGCTGGCGGCTCACCTACAGTAATCCCTATATATATAAATATATATATATATATATAAGGTTTCGTTTGCAACAAACAATTCTCGAACAACCATCTAAAACACATTGTTTTAGAGTACAGCCCTTTTAAATTACGACAAAAAAAAAAAAAACAACTAAATCTAACTTCTCAAGATCTTGAAACTCTTGACGAGTATTAATTCAATCGGTCCTTCACTAATCAGTTGCACTTCTTATTCTGAGTCCGATTCATTAATATTTACTCTTTTATAAGACTCTTCAGTAACAGGAGACTTTGTTAATATCGATATCTTAACCCCTGCAAGTGGATAAATATAAATATTTAGCACACAAGTGGGAAATAAGACAAAGTCAACAAATCAAATTGGGCCATATTGAAACTAAAAGTTTTATAAAACTCATTTGATAACTGAACAATATAAAATTTAAATATACAAGTGGAGTTATTAAAAGTTAATTTAATTACATTGAACATTGGATACGAGTCATCACACATCGCATACGAGTCAATATTTTTTCTTAGCCTTCCAATTGCCAAATGTATATAATTATACTCATAATTGGATGCATTTTATATTCAAATATATCAAACATATATTTTAAAAAAAATCTCAAATCAAGGTTGGTTTTTAATCTTTCTCCAAAATCATTTCGATTAATTTCTCACTAAAAAAACACAGTTTTTTCACTGAATTCACCCGCCAAATCCTAAATCGGCATAGATTCAAGAAACCTAGAACATGCTTTTTGGTTGTGGAGTGGGTGTTCAGTTGTATAGCGAGGGCGGCATTGGACGCGAGGCTGTGGGCGTAGAAATGGGACAGGCATTGCGAGATGTAAGGGGCGAGATGTGATGTTTCAATCTTAAAGGATGGGAAGATAAAAAAAATCTACTATGCTTTGCTCTATCAAAATGAAGAAGAGGATCTCACTCATCTTGACTCAAGAAGCGGCAGAGGTGGTCGGCGATGGGCGTTGGCTGGATCGGCGACAGCGACGGGCAACCGGTAGAGAAGAGAGGTTGGGTGGAGTTTGATTTATAGAAAAAAAGAGAATGAGGAAGGAGGCCGGCCCTAGCATTAGGAGATGTGGGAGAGGGAAGGAAGGAAGAAGTTGGATTTTTTTTGGTGAGGGAAGTTGCTGACCCTAGATTTGGAGATGTGAGGGAAAGAAGGAACAGAAGTTGGGAGAGAAGGAAGAGAAGTGAGGGAGAGAAATGAAGTGAGAACAGTTTTAAATTTTTTAGTATGCTTACTAGGAAAATCCTCTCTTTTCAAAAGAGAGGGTGGGCTCACTAAGACAACTGGGCTCATTACGAAAACTTGTGTGCCCCTCTAGAAACTCCCGTTCAAGAATCAGATTTGCTTCAACAAGCTAAACTATTTGTATCCCTGATTTTGACGCCCAGTTTTTAAGAACCAGATTTGCTTCCACTAGCTAAACAGTAGAGGATCCGTCTTTTATTTTTGGATGAGAGCATCTTCTCATTATCTAGAGATGTGAGGATCCAAATCCATTTTTAGACAAACAGCTGTATCTCACTTTGGAATGCACACAATGGCACTTTGGCTAGATCCGAGATATAATTTTAACTTCCAAATAGAATCCGAGTCTCCATACATATAGTATGGAATAATTGTAACTACGAAAGTGTACTTTTCAATATGCAAGATCTATGCAGATCTTGCATGAGAAAGATGAGTGTCTTTGGTTGAAGTAGCTACAGCTACAAGAAGGAAGCTGGATGATCAAATCCCAACCGTAGATTATCTTCTTTTTCATTGAGATCGTGCAAACCAACAGTCCTCTCTTTCTTACAAAACTGAAAAACGGAATCGGAAGCATGGAAAACTAAATACATATGCTAATACCATATCTAAATATTTTTGTGTGGAATGTTGAGATAAATTCCAAAATCTCCTCCATAACACATCAACAAAACGAGAAAAAAATCAGAGTGCAAAACAGAGGAATTCAATCTTCTTTGTGAAGCACGTATATTTTTCAGCAATCAATCTGAAAATTGCTAATGACTCTTAGCTCAAATGATGCCTCTCCAATTTGCAAGAACTTCTAAGTTCGACTCCTAGTGGGACTCAATTTGAATAATGTTGTAAAAATTATGTGTAAGTTTAACTAGCAAAAATAAATAAATAAATCTGAAAACTATATATGCAGTTTATTTTACATTATCATTATATTAGATTAATATTATATTATATACATTAATATAATATATTTATATTAGAATATATTTCTAATTAATATATTTCTATTCTATTTTAAAAATATATAGAAATTTTCTTTTTATGATAATATTGATGATAATAATAACTAATTATATTATATATATAATATATAACTAGAATATGATTAAATAGAAATAAAATTATCTATATCTAATAATGTAATGGAAATATCTGACTAGTTAGAATTTTCATTACATTATTATACATAAATTTTTAAAATTTCCATAAAAATTTACATACATTATTTTTTTTATTTTACATTATCATTATATTAAATTAACATTAAATTATATACATTAATATAATATATTTATATTAGAATATATTTCAAAGATCAATTTTTAGTTTGTGTTATTCAAAAATTTGAATTACAAATAAATTTTTTATTTTTCTAATTTAAATTTTTATATAAGACAGACCAAGAATTAATTTTTAGATTCGGCCATTCTCATCCCTATGTTAGGCCCTCGAGTGCTCGACACTGCAAACCAGATCACAATAAAGAGTTCAACATGATACGTAGACTTGTTCCCATCTAAAGCAACAATGTGGGTCCCGTGAAGGCTGCCCACCAGCAGCCAAGCTAATAATCACTGGCCATATGCATGAAGGTTGAAGAGAGGTCACAAGCTAAGCCTATGGCCCTCCCTCCCTCTGCGATTTATCCCTTGCTACAGTATGCAGCAATAATAACAGTGAAGCTGAAAGCGAGTTGATGCAGGCGTGGGCTTCGCAATGCCGGTAAACACGACGCAAACGTGCATGATTCCACGTACGGTGATCCCCTTTTCCGTCACGATAACACCACATTCATGCACGCAAACAGGTCCACGCGAAAAGATCATGATTCAAGTTATAGAACTAGCAAGAACGGGAAAAAAAAAAAGGGACAAAATATTTAGTCGTTGACAATGTGCTCGTGGTGAAACAATATAGAAATCAAAACAGGCATGAAACAGGATGACAAAGAACTTGGAGGGATGATGACATGAAAATTTGGACAAATTTAAGAGTTGCTATTGACAGAGTAAGGACGATCTTAGCTACATTACCTAATTTGTTATTAACATGACCATGGATAAACACATGTGAGTTGTGCACTGAAGGCACAAGTTGTGCAACTTTATTTTTAAAATTAATGCAAAGTTTCTCAAAGACAATGAAGGCTAAAGAAGTTAAACAAACAGAAAATGAACTTGTATACAGGTGTGGTACGACTCTCGCCCTAATTGAACACAAGCCATTGTTAGCAAGTCCAGAGAGTTGCCAAAAAAAATTTGCCTTCTTCCACTAACAATTTCTCTCAGATTGATCTGAATGAATCCTAAGAAATTAGTCCGATAGATTTATTCTCCAATGGAACTCAATCCTCACAATTGTGGAATGCAATTCAATTCCCCACCAAAAAGCGAATTGTTCACCAGGACTAACTGTAGCCACCAGGACTAACTGTAGCCACCGAAATAACTTGTCTGGTCACAAGCTCAATTCTCTTTGCACAAATGATTGTCTTTTAACGATGGTGCTTTTCATATGATCATAAAAGGCAAGCATCCGAAGGAAAAAAACACATCGACAAACCTACAGATATCTATATCCTACATTAGATATATCTAGCCATGGTGAGCTTCACTACTTGAGGTTTATGAAGACAATAATAACGGAGCTAACAATCTATAATAGAAGCACAGTAGTCAGCAGTCAGTTCGAGACACTTTAAATCCTTTCCTATCGAAGTGAAAGAGATGCTCATGACTAAAAGATGTCCAACTTTATGTAGACAATCGACCTTATGGCTTCCCAAACCATCAGCCATAACAGTTGGAACACGAAAAGTGATGCCAAACATCAATTTCCTATGGTTTTTTTCATCATTTCCGTAATCTCCAAGCCGTATGGAACTCTCATGGTACGAAGCAAACCTTTATGGCCACAGTCGAGAACTTTTCTTGTGACCACAGCAGCCCCCATACGCATGTTTCAGATAATTTAACAACTAGTTCAGAAACTCCATATGCATGTTGGCTGGCTAACCATTCTTCTGAACTAGTTAAGACTTTTGTTTCGCAATAAATTCACATTAGTTGAAACCAAATTACTTGAAGGTGGCTGGCTAACCATTCTTCTGAATCTGAGAACTCATAGCATCAAATAAAGTTTAAACCAAAATACAGGAGAAGGAATGTCTTGCGGAGGTAAACAGCACCCATCTCACCAAAGGAAATTTCTCCTGTGACACCAACTCCGCCTTCCTGCAACTGTGAAATACATATCAACAGACAAAAGGTCTCTGTCAAACCAGTAAAAACAGAAGATATGGCAAACATAAATGAAGCAAGTAAGAAATACCTTAGCCTGCACGAGAATTATAACCCTTTCCACTTTCTTCTAACCGGCAACATTTGTTTACTAAAAGCTAGATGAAGCCTCACTCCTTGTGCATCATTAATATCCACTGATAGATCACCTAACAAAATTTTCAAAACGAATGAGTTTCTACTAGCTTTAAAAATGTAAATTTCCTAGAGAGGCTTACTAATTGGGTAAGCTCTTACCGACCTATATAAAAAAAAAATTATTATCTTAGCTTAAATTCCTTATGTCATAATAACATCAGGATGAGAGCGTTGCACTCGTCTCATTTTTCTACATTTTTGGCAATTCTCTTAAAATTTTCTAGACAATCACACAAAATAAAATTATTTTAATCACTCGTGGAACCATACACCTAATCTTGGCTGGTCTTTTCTTAATATTTTCTAGGCAACCATCTAAAAACAATATTATTTTAATCACTAGTGTAATCCTACACCTAGTCTTGGCTGGCCTCACTCCTCATTTGACTAGTTAGATCAAGTTTTATTTCATTTAGGTTAGTTTTACTGGAGGTTTACGGTTTTAAATAACTCTAGTAATCTATTAAATAACTACCATTTGTCTAACATCTGCTTTGTCCTTATACGACCATACCCCCACACCTGTATCTCCCTCAAATTGCAGATCTTATGACTCATTATTCCTCTATTATTAACATAATAATTGTACTAAAATATCCAAAACGAAAATATTAGTGATTCATATCTCTTCATATAAATCTTTCACAAATGACAAGCCTCGCTATCAACTATGCATATATGTCTCTCCCTCCCCTCTATAAGTAAAGAGAAAAAAAGAAAAAGGTTGTGATGACAACGGGGCATATATCAACATAGAATGTGAACACAAAAATTATTTATTCAGATATAAAAACTAAACAAAACTCATGTCCACAAGAAAATATTAAAATATAACTTTATAAAACTAACTAGATATAAATAGATGTTACCAATTTAGAATTTTTTTTTTTTAATTTGCTCTGACCATTTAACCCTTTCTTTTAGAACAACCTACAAGAAGTACACACACAATAATAACATAGCATTTTTTCTCTATTTTATTGGACATGGCACGTGGAGTGTCCGACACGATTTTTGGCTTGTCTGTGTTGGATACATGTTCAACATGGAAACATCCCCAACAACGTGTCCGTGCTTCCGACCATGGATCATAACTTACTCGTTAACTTTGATTTTGCCATAAATCTTGTCTTGTTTGTTACCTAGATATTTATTTATTGATAAACATATATACTTACATGATCTTAGCCTGACGTTTACCGTATTCTGAATTGGTTTGTATGTTTTGTGACTTGGAAACATGGGTTCTGGGGGAATTAAAGGATGGAATAATAATATATTATGAAAGATTTATGATAGGTTGCGCAGCCGAAATATGGCCCATCCATGGGAGCACCTGTAATACTGAGTTATCATTGCTTATTTAATCCATATTGATGGAATAAGCGATTACTATTTGTAGAGTCAATATCTACATGAGTGCTTAGCTGCGTAGCTGGTTCAACACCAGCATCCTGAATGGGTCCCAGATATGCAAGAATAATTTTACAATACAAATCTATTTCTTTACCAGTTAGTTCCAATAAAACATTAGTTTACACTTGAAATACTTGTATATTCTTGGTTGACAATATTACTTGAACATTTACTATTTTCAATATATGCATATATTTTTATATCCATTTTTATAAACTCCACTTGCTAGTTTACGTATACCTTATTTGTTTTACTTGTAGGATTTGACTGAGTTTTCCCCATATATTTAGGTATTGAAGATGGGGGGTGAGGATCATCCAGCAGCCGATCCATACTTTCTGCAATAGGTAGAACAACAATAAATTCCCTAAGCTCATACTTTAATATTTTTGGATTTGATATATATTAGTTCCTAACTTTTGAATCAACACTAGATCTATCTATTATACTTGTTACTTTCTATTAGAGATATATATCTTTTTATATCATAGTAAACTAACTTCCAAGATCCTAATAGGTGAATTGTGTTTTAATTTTATTTATTTACATCATTACTTATTGGCCTCGTAAACTTTAATTTGTACATGCTTGCTATTAGTACACTCCATTCCATGCTCAGTTGGCAACGGGGCTTTACATCCTATGCTCAACTTAATGTCAAAACCTACCTGCAGTTATCCGACAGGAATCAGTGTGGGAGAACTTAATTTTAAACGTCATAGAGAAACCAGTATAAATATTCAAAGCAATTTAATAGATCCAGGGTGACAAGTCCTGAACCAGCATCATGCCACAAAAGGTTGATTTCTCTATTGAACATGAACTCGAGCTAACCAAGACTGTAATATGGCACCTGCTCCACCTACTCTAGGGCTAAAACTTGATCCCAAACAACCTTCTTTTCTGCTGGCAGATAGCCCTCCAGGGCTCTAAGATATACAGCATGCTATAGTCATACTAGTTAGTTAACAACTGCAGGGACCATTGCAGAAATGGAGACATGCCAATAGCAAAGTACTATCACCGGTTGATCATACAAAGTATTGATCATACAAAGTAAGTGTATGTTGACCACGCATCAAGAGAGACCATATTTTTCAAGTCTGGTTGGAACTACCAGCAGCACTAATTTCAGAAGAAATTTAAAAAACATGCCACTCAAAACTGCAAGAGAGATCATAATCTCTCTTCTGGCGCCCATGCATCACTCAGCTCATTTACCTATTTCTCTACAGAGTTCTAAATTGAAACAGACCACTAATGGTGCTTTATTTTACAATTGAATCGCCTTTTACTCTGTACATAATACAAGTTTTGGTGCTTTGAATCCAACTGCTGGTGTCTTGATGGTTATCTGCTTAACAAATAATTTATAGAGAGAGAGAGAGAGAGGTTGGGCTACTATCGATAGTATTTTAGTGTGGATAGTATCAACTAAGATCTAAGAATGGATAATCTAAAATAAAAATCTATTAATATACTATTCATAAACTATTTACAAACAAAATTTCATACGATTTGGATGTGATTTACCAATGGACTTTCAAGTTTTCACATGTTTTTAATGCACTTGATCCATGATCAAATCAAATTCAAATCACATGTAATTGTGTTTGTAGATAGTTTATGAATAGCAGATCGTATCTATTGAAATGGATTTTCATTTTGGACCAATTCTTAAATCTTGGTCGATACTATTTACATTAAATACTATTGATAGTAATCATATACACACATACACAAACACATATATAAGAATTACTGTATATGAGTTACTAACTCAGATAAGTTACGCAAGTCAGCGGCGAAAAATTAACGATCATATTATTTTTTTCAAATTATTTTTAGGATCATGATCTATAAATACTTAGCTTTCTTATGATCAAATTTCATGGATTTTGAAGTTTATTTGTCCCTTCATCACGTGGTTACAAAATGTTATATTCACTAAAAGTCATTAATTTTGTATCTATTTGATGGAAGTCCAAATCAAAACTAAAATTCAAGAAATTAAATATGAATGAACCCTACGAGGGCAAGATTATAATCCAAAAGAAATATGTTTAAAAAAATTATTAGAGGTAGTACAAATGAACCACAACTCATGTAACTTACATGAGGCGGAATTATAATCCAAAAGAAATCTTTTTAAAAGTCATTAATTTTCCACCACATCTCTCTCTCTCTCTCTCTCTCTCTCTCTCTCTCTCTCTCTCATTGGACTATAAACTTTCCATTAATTCTAAAAAGTTAAATTTAACATATCATTCACCATCCATTTGCCTTGAAGTATATGTTAGCCAAAATTTCAAAAGTGAATAGTGAGAAGGGAATAAAATAATGGTGGGTCACAAATAAATGTGGGGTGGAAAACGCATTCATACAAACTTTCTAGATTTAATGGAAAATTTGTAGTCCAACACTTATATTTATGTGTGTGTGTGTGTGTGTGTGTATATGTATATATATGCAAAAATAATGCCAATGCACCGCCAACTCATGTAAATTATACGAGCTAACCAAGAAGAAATAGTAATCCTTGCAATTTTTTTTTGCATTATGATCTCAACCCTTAGGTTTTAGTATTCATTCGACATTCCATCAAGTAGACATAAAATTAACGGTTTTCAGTAAATACAAAATTTTATATCTACTTAATGTACAGGAAAATGAACTTCAAAACTTATGAAACTTGATCCTATAAAACTTAAGAATATGGAGATCATGATCTTGAAAAAAATAATGGATTACAATTTTTCTTGCTCCTATATCACATAACTTATGTGAGTTGGCAGCTCATTTACATTAATCCTATACATATGTGTGGGGGGATTGTTGTAAATGAGCTGTCGGTTGTGATAAGTTACATGAGCTAGTGACAAAAAATTATAATCACATTATTTTTTCCAAATTATCTTTTGGATCATGATACCTATAGTCTTATCTTCTTTAGAATTAAAATTCATAGATTTAGTTTACTTGTCATTCCATCAAGTGGATACAAGATATATATTAATTTTGTGTCTAATTGGTGGAAGGCCAAATCAAAACTAAAACTCAAGAAATTAGGTATGAGTGAACTCTAAGGGTTTGAAATCATAATTCTAAAAATAATTTGAAAACATTTATTAGAGATAACAGAAATGGACATAGCTTAGCTTACATGCGATGTCAGCACATTTCCAACAACAACAACTAAGCTTTTTATCCCAAGTATTTGGGGTAGGCTACATGAACCAAAAAAGAATCACGTTGTATCGATCACATTGATAGTCCTTCTCCATTCATTTCTATCAAGTAATATATCCTCATTTATACCTCTAGAATCCATATCTTTTTGTATCACCACCATCCACATTTTTTCGGTCTTTTTTTCGTTCTTTTAACTTGTCCTACATTGATAAACTCCTCTCGTCGAACTGGTGCATTTTTAGATCTACGTTGCACGTAACCAAACCATCGTAAGCGATTTTCTCGCATCTTCTCATCGATAGAAGCTATACCTATCTTAACACGAATATATTCATTTCTCACTTTATCTCTCCTAGTGTTGTCGCATATCCAGCAGAGCATGTGCATCTCTATTATATTTATCTTCTGTGATTGACGTTTTCTTTAAAACCCAATATTCCGTGTCATATAATAAAGTTAGCCTAATAACAATCCTATAAAAAATTTCCTTCAGTCTTAACTGAATGTTACGGTCGCATAAAACTCCCGTTGCACTCCTCCATTTCAACCAGCTAGTTTGTATCCTATGATTAACATCATTATCAATCTCTCCATCATTCTGAATAATAGAACCCAAATATCTAAACTGACTGCTTATTTGTATATCTTGCCCGTCCAGTGCATACGTTGCACATGTTAGCACATTTTCATTATTTTCAAATATACACACACACATATGTATGACCTGGACTACAAACTTTCCATTAAATCTTTAAAATTAGATTTAATACATCTTTCACTATTCATTTGCCTTAAGATATATGTCGGTCAAAATTTCAAAATATGAATAGTGAAAAGGGAATAAATGGTGGGTCACTAGTGAAGATGTGGTGGAAAAAGTGTTAAACAAACTTTTAAGATTTAATATAAAGTTTGTAGTCCAATCATATATATATATATATATATATATATATATATATATATATATATATATATATAAGCCAATCAATTAATATATATTAATATCCAAACATTTTTTAAATTTGTAAAATGGGCAACAAAGAAAAATAGAATTAATTTATCATCTACAAGTACTCTTAAGAGAGAATAATTTACAGCCCGTCACCTCTTTTTGCTCGACCTCTGAGTTAATAAAAATGGTAATTCTAACTGGATTCCCATTAAACTTTCATTTAAGAATTCTAATTTGACTTGACTTTCTATTTGATTTTAATTTAATGAGTTATAATTCATGGACTCATGTTTAATTTTAATACATAATATTCATCCCGTATTTTTCTAACCTCCAAGTTAATCAGAAACCAATTCTAATTCTATGATTCACATTTAACTTTTAAATTAATGAAAATCTTATTCGACCTAGGTTCTTATTTAATCTTAATTTAGTGAATTCTAATCCGACATGAATTCCTATTTAATTTTAATACAAAATATTAGGATTAAGTCTTATTTAAAAACTATTAATTTTACAATTTAAATGTTAATTATTACTTTATAAATACTGAAAAAGTAAAGTAAAATATTAAGACGGAACACATAGAGCAAAAGAAAAAGACAGGGAATGCTAAAGAAATTGGAAACAACACAAAGTTTTAGAGATACGATGCAGATACTTGCCAATAATAATATTAAAAAATTACAGAGCTCCTAACTCTTCTAATGTCGTCCTTTCTCTGTCCATTGTCATGATGAAGGAAGATCATGCTAAAGGACATCACTTAGTTATCTACGGCTATCATAATAAAGCATCAAAAAGAAAAAAGGGAAGGGACATGTGAAGCAAAAGAAAAAGGAATAAAATGCTAAAGAAAATTAGCATCGGCACGAAATTCTTAAAGACTCAAGCAAGAGACACTTGCTAATCCCATTGTTAACAAATAATGAGGAAAAAAATCAGTTGGGGCGGCTCATTTCCATTATTCTCATATACATACATATATATACATACATACATATATATATATATATATATATATATATATATATATATATATACATACATACATACATATATGTGTATATAAAAATACATATACACACACACACATAAATATGTGTATATATACATACATATATGTGCATATATACATACATATATGTGTGTGTGTATATGTGTGTGTGTATAATACACACACACATACATACAAATATATACATACATATATATACATATATACATCTATCTACATACATGTATATATATATATATATATATATATATATATATATATATATACACATACATACATATATGTATATATATACACACACACACACACATACATATACATATATATGTATGTATGTATGCATATATATGTATGTATATGTATATATATAGAGAGAGAGAGAAAGTAAACGGGAAATTCACTGGCGGTAAAGAGAGTTCCTTCACCGCTGCTTAGGTGGCCTAATAAAACTATTACACATGGTGTCACTCAAAAGGTGGTTAAAGTAATTCTTTTATTTGTTACCTTGAGTGGCGCCACGTGTAATAATTTTATTGAGTCACCTAAGTGGCGGTGAAGGAACTCCCTTCACCGCCGGTGAATTTCCCGTTCTCTCATATATATATGTATGTATATATATATGTATGTAAGTATATATATATATATATATGTATGTATATAATATATATATATGTGTGTGTGTGTATGTGTGTGTGTATATAATTTTGGGTGGTTTTAAATAACAATAAAAAAACGGTGACCAAAATCAGGATGAAATTAGACATTGATGATATATCATGCCTCTCAATCGTATTTATACCAAAAGAACTCATCTCGTTCTAAGTAATGGAAATCGTCATATCTTTAAAGAAAGAAGAGGGTTAAATCTGAACAGTCTTGTAAAGACATGGGCATCTGGCGCCTACCATGTATATTCAAGGCTGACGCATGTCAGAACATTATTTTCCTTTTAATTTCTACATAGAAAAACCCTTTTTCTTTTATCTAAGCAAGGTATTAAATATCAGTCGACACTTATACACATCAGCCGTATCACATCAGGTTTAATCATCCGATACAATATGGTCATAGGATATTGGTATTGGTAAGAAACTTTAACTATTACGGTTATGGCTTTAAATCTGTCCATTTCAGCCTTATATCAGTTACAACTGACTGATACGACCCAAAACTTCAATATATGAAACTAAAATTGACTAATAAGACGCAGAAATGCGGAATGATATGAGGATGAAAAGACTGTTATGGACCGAAACTGACTGACAGAAGGCTTGACAAAGTAGAAACCAACTGACATGAGGTAGATTTTGACTGCTATGGGCCAAACTGGATGGATATGAGGTAGGAACTAACTGTAACGAGCTGAAATTGACTGATGTGAGGCTGAAATAAACCACTATATTTAAGCAAAAATATAGTGGTTTTGCTACATGCATAATAGTTTTGCCTATTTTTATGTTCTTGTTCCCTTCAGTTTTTAGAGGGGAGCCTTAGCACAACGGTAAAAGTTGTCGCCATGTGACCTGAAGGTCACGGGTTCGAGTCGTGTAAACAGCCTCTTGCAAAAAAAGCAAGGTAAGGTTGCGTACAAAAGACCTAAATGGTCCGACCCTTCCCCGGGACCCCGCACATAGCGGGAGTTTTGTAGCACCGGGCTGCCCTTTTTTTTTCCCTTCAGTTTTTAATTTTTCCAGAAATAAAGGAGTTATATGGATCGGACCACATAAAGCCCAGCTGAATTAAAAATATTCTATTTGGTTAAGTTCTATATTCGAATCGGTTTGGTTCAATTTGCATAAATGCCAGTAACTGAACCAGGATGCTCAAGCTAGGTTTCTTGAAATTAGATCAAATGCAATATTTGTAGTGCTGGTATAACTAAGAACAAGTCAAACTAGTGGGTGGCTTTTCACTTGAAAATAAGGATATACAGCTAAGGGGGGACAAAATCAATGGCATTGGTTCAGAAAAAGAAAAGCTCAAAACAAAGAAGCCAATGGAGTATTTGAGATGTAATAGGTGAGCATACTGTTCCACAAATACACCTTAACAGAAACAAATTGAGGGCTATATATCTTTTTGTGCTCTCCCCAAGTTGTACAGGAAAAGGTCTTAGGTTCATGATGGCCAATGGTATAATTCATCATGATGGAATATAACTGAATGAGAAATCTTATTCCATCTCACTCTTCAAGACATCCTGTATTAATACCTCCATAAACTCTTCAAGAAATTTTTGTATATATCATGTTTCTTTAGGTTAAGATGCACAAAAAAAAAAAAAAAAAACTAAGAAGAAAATGGCAACTGATAGGAGCTACTAAGGCTATGTTTGGATTGAGGGAAAGTGAAGGAAAAGAAAAGAAAAGGAAAGGAAAAGTAACTTTCCACTGTTTGGTTAGAAGGAAAATTGGAGAGAAAATAAACGGGAAAGAAAATGAGAGAAAATATATCAGATTTTTTTTCTTTTCCCTTTTCTTCCTCAAATATGAGAGAAAATGAAAGAAAGGTAAAGTTGAGAGGAAAAGGAAAAGGGGAGAGAAAAATCATCGAGATCTCTCTCCCGCTATCTCTGATCATTTTTATTTTCCCTTTTTCTGATCATTTTCTCTTATACAAATTTTCTGATCATTCAGGTAGGTGAAGGTATCGGCGACAAATTGATCGAGCTCAAGGTCGAGCTTAAGCGCGGCCGTGTGCATGGATCTGATTTGGCAGGAGAGGCAGAGAGTGAAGCAGCAGATAAAAAGGTGAAGTTGTCGGAAGAAAGGTGGGGGGGGAGGAGGAGGCGACAGCAAAAGTGGAGGAGGACAATGGAGGGGAGGGAGAGAGAGGAGATGAGGACATTGAAGTGGAGGAGGTTGGAGGGTGCGGGGAGAAGAGGAAGGCTGAGAGGGAGAGGAGGAGGAGGCGGAGGGCGGAGTAGGCGGAGATGAGGGAGGTGGTGGCGCGAGGGAAGGAGAGGAGGCCGGAGGTTATGAGGTGGGAGTGGGTCTCTAGGGTTTTGAGGAGGTTTTGGGTGCTGCTGCCAAAGGAGCAGTGGTGGTGGTGGGAGATGAGAGGGGAGAGATTCTTGGAAAATTCTAAATGCACACCACATTTTGCTTGGTGAGCACCACATCATGTAGTAAAGTGATTAACAACATAGGGGAAAATGGTGCTCACTAAGTCAAATGTGGTGCGCATTTAGAATTTCCTGGGATTCTTGCTCATCTCATTCCAGCCTTGGGCTTGGGCTATAAAACAGAAAAAAAATGAAAGAAAGAAAGCGCCTCTCGAGGTTGCATGCACGTAATAGTGCCTGATCAAACCTCAATTGTGGCAGGTGGGATGAAAATGCTGATTATGGAGTGATTAGAGTTATTATAATTTAATTAGAATATAATACTAATTAAATTAGAAAGTGAATTAATATTAAAATTTTCTATAATTTAATTAGAATTATATTTCATCTTAATTTCCTATCGAGCAACCAAACATAAAAAATTACTTTCTTCTAAAGTTAACTTGAGATTTTCTTCTCTATTTTCTTTCTAACCAAACATATAAAAGAAATCAATTTCTATATCTTTTTCTTTCTTTTTCTCTTTCCCTTTCCTTTTCTTTTCTTTTCCTTTCCTTCACTTTCTCTCAATCCAAACACAGCCTAAATGATTCCTGGTAAAATTGTAAGGTAAGGATTGACAAAGGGAGACTAGGTTTCAAATCCATGAAAAGGCACAAAGAGCGCTTGTCCTTTTGTTGCATTTGGAGGATTCTTTTCCATCATGTTCATCAGCTACCCCACGAGGAAATATTAACAGCCAATTAAGTGGCATGTTAACTTAAGGAAATATTTAAATACATAGCCAAAGTCTGAAACTAACCACTAATATGCAGTGAAAAAATTTAAAACGACTGAGGATTTTGGTCAGACAAAAAACCCCAGGCCAAAAAACACAATTGAATACCCCCTTAACTAGTTTACTTCTAAGGCCCATTCATTTTTTCTGTATTTTCTTACAAAATTTGATGTATTTTGACTTGGGGAGCTCCCTTTTTACCTTCATGTCGTCTTTCTCCTAATTCCAATGAAACTCCTTACTTTCTATTTCTACATCTCTAAATTTAATACATATGTACAAAAATTCTAGAAACCTTAATTTCTTTGACTTCCTTCTTGCTCCTTCCTCTCTCTTGGTTTGCCTTGGACCCGAACAACAAAAGATTTTGTGATTACATCAAATTTCTCTCTTTTTCTCATGAGGACTACATGAAAATCATGAAAAACAATTGGCATTTTATTAATGGGTTTTTTATTATATCATCTTTTTTTCTCATGGAGATTACTTGAAAAGAAGGGGAAAAAAATAGGCTTTTTCAAAAAAAGAGCCAAAATTTTGGAGAGATCTTGGTTATTAGAAACTTCTTTGAAATAGGTTCTTCTTGAAAAAACATCAAATACACAAATAAGAAGAGAAAGAGGTTTTAGCTATAAAAAGAACCATTATTTTGTGAAACTATTTACTATTTACCTTTTGAAATGAAACTACCTACCTTTGCTTAGAAATATCCAGCTTCTGTTTTTTGAAAATGTCCACTTACAGCACAATTAACGTGATCGATCCGACGTGATTCTCTTTTGGTTCATGTAGCCTACCTCAAGTACTTGGGATAAAAGGCTTAGTTGTTGTCGTTGTTATTGTTTCCACTTTCAGCACAATACTATCTATGGAAAGAAGACATTTTTTATGAAAGGTAAGTAAGTTAGAGGTAACAATTTATAAGGAAAACTAGCAAATATGGAAAGGTAAATAATTACGCATAAAAGCTCAACGATTTGAGGTAAAAGTTAAAGGAATTGGTGCAAAAGTTAAATGATTTAGGAATATTAAAAAAAAACCATGTACAACAATTAAAAAACAATTAAAGTGTAGAACTCAAAATCTACGGGCCGATTTGGCTTTAGAATTAAGTTTTCATAACCATTAACTCCAAAAGAGGATCGTTTGTTATTTTTTATGGTCAAGTAAACTACAAGTAGTAAAAGTTAGCTACCCTCCAAAGTATAGGCCTTAATGAAGTTTAGAGAAACCCAAGCATATTGGAAAAAAAAGTACAACCAGAAATGTGAGAAGCAAAAAATGGAGTTAGGAATAACTACATTTTGTATCTAAACATGCCCAAATGTTCCAAAAGTTAATGAAGCCAAGCTGTAGTTAAGTGTTTGCAAACTCCAATTTGAATCCACTAATTACAACTTAAAAATAGTTTTTAAAAAAAACTTTAAATCCAAGTAGGCCCTACCTAGTCAAGGGGGGGTTCTATTGTGGTTTCTGGTTGGGGGTTTTCCAGCAAAAATTTTCAAGGCATCTTTCGATTCCTTCTCTAATACTTATCCTAAATCCTAACTCTTGGTGGTCAACTTTATAAAACCTGACTCCCATATAATAAATTATTTGAAGTCTATTCTACAATTGACAATTGGACATCCAATTTTCCATTGAGCTTGGTAAAGACATCACCTTAAAAGGTTGAAAAATATCACAAATGTATCGACATAATGCTGAAGAAATGACAAATATAGCAAATGGAAAGATTAAGGGGTTTTTACATATCTGTATCTTAAATCTTTAAAAATTAGAATTTAGTCCCCCAAATCTTCATATTTATAATTTAGTCCCGCAAATCCTTTAAGTTACCACAATTTAGTCCCCTAGCCATATTTTTGGCCCAAGATTCCCGTTATACCACCAAGTTACTTCACTTTAGTCCTCCCTTTCCTCCTCCTCTCTTCCTCTGCTTATTGGGTTCCCCTCTCCATTCTTCTCTCCTTTCTCTTCCCTTCCAGTTAATCTTTAAAGTGAAGTAACTCAGGATAACCCAATAAGAAGAGGGAAGAGAGAGATAGAGGAGAAGAATGGAGAGGGGAACCCAATAAGAAGAGGAGAAAGAGAGAAGGGAGGAGTAAAATTAAGTAACTCAGGGGTATAACGGGAATTTCAGGCCAAAAATATGGCTGGGAGACTAAATTGTGGTAACTTAAAGGATTTTGGGGACTAAATTGTGGTAATTTAAAGGATTTGGGGGATTAAATTATAAATATGAAGATTTGGTAGACTAAATTCTAATTTTTAAAGATTTAAGGGATAGATATGTAAAAACCCCAAAGATTAAATTATACAATATTTGTGTTTTATTTATTTGTGTTTTAACTAAATCTATATAAATAAAGCACAAAGCATTATGTAACCTCCAATAGGAATATGGTGGAGGGCAATGCCAAAAGCTTGATGCAAGGAAACATTTTTAGAGCAATTGAGAATGAAAAATTAAATAGACAAGAAGCTTTGACTGGTTGATTAAGTATCTTTATCATCTACCAGGCAAGACTGAATCTAATTATTTCCTAAATCTCTCACCACAATGGCTGATTAGAGTTCTGAGCATCAGCAAGCTTGAAGCTGATGAAGTGGTTATTGATTAGTATTCAACTGACAGCATTACAATGCTACGGAAACTACAATTATTCTACTTATTCTATGTTGCCGTGAGATCATGCCGGTACCAGGATGTAAGTTCATTTGCTGTCTTTTGAATGATTATACAATGTAAGGGAGTTCACAATTGTTTGTAGCTTCCCATTTTGAAATGTTAATACAAAGAAATTTCAGAAAATAAAGAAAATTTACAAGTGTATACTTGTATTACACAAAAAAATCACATATGCTAAGAAATCCACTGTAGAAACACTTTTGCTTCGGTTTAAATCATTTGTAAAACAAATCAGACCAAACACCACCTAGTTGTATTGTAAATAGATGCTTACAGACGAAATACGGTCACAACAGAAGGAATCTAGCATGGTTTAAAATATCAAAATCGGTATCGGCCAATGCCTAATGGTTTATGATATTGAAAATAAGAAACATCAATTTTATCATATCAGAAGTATCAATAAATCGAAAGTATCAACAAAATATTTGGCAATATTAGAAATATCGATACTGATATTATGGGGCTTAATTTTATTGGATACCTCATAATCCAATACGATACTCACAATATACACTTGCATCAGCCAATATTTAAAAGCTTGGAATCTAGAGGTATATTAGTTCAAAATATAAGTTCTAAGATAAATTATGTGAAATCCCTCTTTTGGATTGTAAACACTAGCAATGAAAACATGCCTAATATTACCCAAAATACAAACAAAAAAGGATAAAAACCAGATCCAAGATTCTACTATTTCCTTCTACGAAGATCAATTTACGGCAAAGCTTGCAAGCTCAAAGCAATAAACAATAAGAAATGTAGCTATGATAATGCTTTAGGTATATACGTCATCATTAGAAAAGCATACTTGCGGCTTTTGAAGAAATAGAAGTCAAAATGCAATTTTTGTTCATAGATTTTTACAATGTAGAAAATAACGCGTTATAACGCGTTTCGTAATGTAGCGCGGACCCGACGCTCCCTAACAACAGGAAAAAACACGGATTTGCGGAGCGGTGCGTTGTTTGGAAATAACGTGCGTTATGTAACATAACGTTATAACGCAAAATAATGCACGTTATTTCCTATGGCTATTTTGAGTATAAATATTCGTAACCAAACCCTAAATTCCTCCCCTTTCCTTTCGCGACTGAAAATTATTCCCTCACTCATTTCTTCGCTTCCCTCCCCCTCTGAAAAATCCAACTTTCCTCCGATCGCCGACCCTCTCCATTGCCGATCATCTCCATCTTTACTGATTCTGACCCTCTCCATTGTCGATATTGACTAATTATGATCCTCTCCATCGTCGATCTTAACTGATTCCAGTCCAAAACCGACCCTCTCCATCTCCGTCGTCGACCCTCTCCGTTGCCATCGCCATCACCAACCCTCTCCATCGCTATTGCCGACCATCTCCATCGCCGACCCTATCGAGGTGGGAAAGGACACAGCACTGCAGAAGGAGCAACTCCGGCAAGTAATTCCCCCAAATGATTTTATTTTTTTTGTTTATTGTAATACTTACTTGCTGATGTTAGGAATTCAAAGTTTTAATTTTTTTTTATTAATACATTAAATCCTAATTTTTTTTCCATTGATTAAAAATTTTTAACTCCTCGTTTGGGATTTTGGGATTCAATTAAGTCCCTGTTATGTAACAAGGACTTCTGATTTCATTTGTAGTTTTGTGATTTTTGGGATTCAATTAAGTCCCTATTATGGAGTGAATGAAATATGATGTGCATGCAGCCAATGTTGAAAATAACGCGTTATGAAACCCGTTATATTGCGTTACGTAACCTAACGGAACTTCAGCGCTATGTAACAACTGAAAATAACTCAGTACACCGTAACAGTGCGTTTTTTATATTATTTTACGTTATATTACGTAACGTTACGTTAAATTACGTTATGTTACGTTATTTACTATTATTTTTTTAGTAATATCTATATTTTTGTTGTTTATTATTTTGATTATTAGAGAATTACTGAAATTTTGTTACTTGATTTGGCTTATTTGATTACTTATGGAATTACTAACTTGCTAATTAGCGATTGTTTCCTTATTCGCTTGTTATAGTTCCTATACGGTTGCTGAAATATTATATTTATTGATTCTATTGAATTTTTAACTGAATTGAAATTAATAATTACAAATAAGATAAATTGAACATTTGAAAATATAAATTACAATAATGATAAAGAATTGTAATCTTGTTTTTTTATTTTATATAGGTGATGACTGGAATTATGATTGCGGACTTAATATAATTTATAAAGATAAATGTGAAAATTATTATAAAATTTAATAAAAATTTAGAATAGATTATGCATTACAAAATTGTTATATATTTTTTTAAAAATTTTTTAATTTATTTTTCAATTTATAAAGATTATTTTATATAGTTTTATATTTATTTTTATTAAATAAATAGTAAATTGCGTAACCTACGTTATGCGTTACGCTATATGCTACATAACCTAACAAAGGCAAAACGTTACATTACCGTTATCGCTATTTTAAACATTGCATGCAGCTATAATTCTTCTTCTTGGTATTAATTTGATTACTTTTCTAATGAATTAGTTGCATCCAAAAAAGTTCAATTATGCATACAGTAATTGAAAAGAATAGCATGCACTTTAGGTAATCATCTATGTGATTACAGTTCTTATAATCATCTATGTGACTATGCTTTTGTGGTGTTGCAACAAATTTCAATTATGAGAACAAATTACTATCATAATCACCTCTCTTTGTGTTATCTTTTCCCATGGACTTTAGGTAAATATCATTCGATTAAAAAGTTAAATAGGATAAGACCGTCGAAATGGCTAGATTTGTAATTTGTTTTTGTTTTGAGGGTCAAATTATAGCCTTGTTTTGCCCACTACACTGTTGCAAAATATAAAACAGTACATTCATTATACTGTTGAAATTGAAATAGAAGTCATAAAATTAATTATATATCTTTTTTTGTTATTGTTGAAACTAAAATATTTTTTTTATTATTCTTGATTTCTAAGAAATCGAAAAATCATGTCTAAACATTTGGATCCAGCAAGAGAATGGGGGATTCATAAAAATGGTGAACCAAACAATTATTTTTATTGCAAATTTTGCAATCACCACATCACTGCTGGAATTACAAAATTGAAGCATTATTTGGCTGGTACAAGAAATGGTATTAAAGTTTGTGATCGAGTTCCAACAAATGTGAAGAAATCATGTCAAGAGACGCTACAGGTTACAGAGATTGAGAAAAAGAAGAAATTAGCATTGACCCGTGAAATTGGGAGAATGGTTGAACCACGGGCTGAGGTGATTTGCCAAGAATTTGAAAGTGCCACAGGAAGCAACACCCAGCCTCGGATTTTAGGTGCAATAGACAAATTTATTAATGTGAAAGCCCGTCAATCAAAGCTTAAAACTTTTTTAAAAGAGGCAAGAAAGGATTGCATAAGAAAGATTGGCAGATGTATATTTGCTAATAGATTATCATTTAATATATTGAATAGTCCATATTGAAAGAAAATGATAGAAGCAGTTAGTAATTTCGGATTTGGTTTGAAGCAACTATCCCCTTATGAGATAAGGACACGAGTCCTTAAAACCGAAATTGAGAATATTGATAAAATCAAGGAGAAATATGTATTGGCTTGGGAGAAATATAGATGTACAGTGATGTCAGATGGATGGTCTGATAAGAAGAGCAGAAGCTTAATTAATTTTCTTGTAAATTCACCGGAGGACACTTTCTTTTATAAGTCCATTGACGCATCAGATCAGTTCAAGATAGGAACTTATTTGTGGGAGTGTATTGACAAGGTGGTTGAGGAGATTGGAGAGAAAAATGTTGTTCAAGTGATTACCGACAACCATACCTCTTACGTGAATGCTGATACAAAGCTTATGGAATTAAGAAAATATTTATATTGGACTTCTTGTGCAGCTCATTGTATTGATCTGATATTTGAAGACATAGACAAGATGAAAATTCACGAGGAGACACTTGATACGGCAAAAAGTATAATACAATTTATTTACAATCATTGTTGGGATCTCAGTTTGATGCGGGCATATACAAAGGGAAAATAACTTCTAAGGCCTGCCATCACTCGATTTGCTACCTCATTCTTGACTTTGCAAAGGTTGTATAAATTAAAGCAACCTATAAGAAAAATATTTGCATCTGATGAATTTACTAAGAGTGTTTGGGCCAAAAAACCGAATGCAATTAAGGCCAAAAAAGCGGTGTTGTCTAGCCGAAACTTCTGGGGTCGTGTTCTGTTTTGCTTCAGCACCACTCTTCCACTTGTCTATGTATTACGAGAGGTAAATTCAGATGTTAGGCCTTCTATGCCTTTTCTTTATGAAATGCTTGATAGTTGCAAAGAGAAAATTGCTGATATTTGTGATGATAATAAAAGAAAGTACATGCCTTATTGGAATATGATAGATAAGAGGTGGACAGATATGTTACACAGGCCTCTCCATGCGGCAGCATATTTTCTTAATCCAAGATGTTTCTATAGCGATATCTTTTCCAATGTTCCAGAGGTGAGGAGATGCCTTCGTGAATGCATGCAACGTATGATACCTGATTTTAATGAGTATGCATAAACTGATATCGAGTTGGATCAGTATAAACAGAAACCTGGAGAGTTCTCAAATGACTATGAATGCCCGTAGTCCAGATATAATTTTATTTATTTCTATGATTCTATACGTAGCTATATCATTCATTTTTAAAGTTTTTAACTCCAAAATTATTTTAGTTGCTTGGTAGGAAAGATTTCGAGAAAATGTTCCTACACTCCAAAAGTTTACAATTCGGATTCTCTCTCTTACTACTAGTGTTTCTGAATGTGAACGCAATTGGAGAACTTTTGAGCAAATATGAAAATTTAAAACTAAAAAATTTTTAGTTAATATTTTATTTCATTGACATTTTTTTAATTTACTTATACAAATTCACATTTCACAAATTTGTTGAAGGTTCATTCAAAGAAAAGATATCGTTTGGAACAAGAACGTCTACACTCTCTTGTTTATGTCATATATAATATTAAATTTAGAGAGAGAAATATATAGAGAAAACGAATGAATTTGGATCCGATTCTTGTAGATGAAGCGACTCCTGATGATGAATGGTTTGTAGAGAGTGAAGAACCATGTCTTGCCGATGATCTTGGATTGTTTGATGATCGAGATGAGAATATTGTTAATACAGGAATAAGGAATTTTCTAGATGTCACCGCGATTAATAGTAATCAGAATGTTATGGCTACTACAGATAAGAGTGACAAGCAATATGAGAATGAAACTACAAGAAAAAAACGGAGGATCGATACTTCATGCAAGTAATTGAAATTTTGGTCTTCAATTCTTGATTAAGTGTCTAGCCTATGACTTTAAGTATCATATAACCTCATTAATTTGTGAATTTCTTTTGTAGCATCTTTCTCGGACAAAGGAAAATCAATTGATGATATAGTGGATGAGACGGGGGATGATATTGATCCTGAAAATGCTAATTATATCTTGGACGAGAATGATCTAGTTGTAGTAGAGTAGATAATGGCATGAGGACTTAATTTGTATATATTGGAGGAGAATGTTTTGTATAAGTTAAATACTTAATTTGTAATTTTGTATGTTATGAAGTTGTTAATATATTAACTATTAAGATTTAAGAGTTTTAAGACTTTTATGTATATTGTGATGTGAACTATGAATTTTAAACGTAGTTTAAAAAATTGTTGTGATATTTGCTACAAATTTTAAAAATTTTCTATGCCTTTAAATTGATTTTACAGTATTTTATATGATTTTTTGGATTTATTTACTTAATTATGATCATTATTAAATATAGTTTTATATTTATTTTAATTAAATAAATAGAAAATTGCGTAACCTACGTTATGCGTTACGTTATTTGCTACCTAACCTAACAAAAAAAAAAAACGTTACGTTAACGTTATCGTTATTTTAAACATTGGATTTTTACATAGAAACACAAATGGCTTAAGAGAAGCCAAAAACAATCTTGTGTTCGTATGCATACCACATAAATAGATATCAAAGAGATGGCTTGGGCTTTATGTGTCCCATTAGGATGTGCAAATTGTTCATTAATGTTCAAAATTTATTCAAACATGATTATGATTACATTGTATAACTACATTTTATAGCAACAAAGGATACAATTCATGGAATCCATTTGGTTTCCTTCCATAGGTAGAAAAAATTTATTGTGTTGTATATGTTTTCTTAGGTCCTGATTTGAATTCTTATGAAGAATTACAATAGTCAAATTGATGGTTTAGCTTTTAAGGTTCAAATATAAAAAAATGTAATAGCATATGACCATTACTATCAACTTGTGCTAGTTGCATTAGGAAGACCACCTTCCGTTTCTTCAACTAACTCAGGAGGAACAATTAGTAATCGTTAAAAAAGCATAACAACGTATGGAAATATTCACGATGCAACCAAAGTTCTGAACTGACAACCAATTCTTGTCTTCATTCCAAACTAATTTAGGGTCAGATTTGTAAAATCTAGCTCACAAAATAAAGTTTTCATTTCCAATAACTTAGAGTCTCATTGGAGAGGATAAAGGGAGCATGCTGAAGCAACGGCAAGTATAGCAATGCAAAGATCTTCCAGCCAAGGTTTTAAAGATCAGCTTATACCGGCACATATTGCAAATATCATATCAAAATTCAAGGTATCATATAAGATGTAGAACCTATAATATCATTAATGTTATTATCAATATTTTCAATATTTTACAGACATATCTAATATTCAAAATATGATACATCCAGACGTTTTGACATTCTAGTATACAACATCAAGCATCTATAGTACACAACACAAAAGTATAGCAAAAAGTAAATATAAACAGGACCTAGAAAGTGATTCGTCAACATGGGTCTTTGTCAAGCAATCAAGTAAGCAGCATTTCAAATCTGAGAAATTCTAGTTGTTCGCCTCTTCAGTCATTAAATAGACATCATTCTTTTTCCATTTTTTTGAGAGATTATACTTCCTATTTTTGAGAGATTATACTTCCTATTCTATATGTATGTATTACCCAAGAGATTATCACATAAACTAGGTAATCTAGTCAAGTAGGCCACCTAATGAACTTAAATCAGTCCAAAATTTAGGGTTTGAGATGGATTACATGAAATCCCCTCATTAGGATTGCAAAAGACTATCTAAGAGAGCATGAGATTTGTACGAAATTGGAAAGTTGATGGGAAAATGGAGAAGAAATTGGAAAGTTATCGTACCTCTCGATTGAATTTGTACGAAAACCGAAGGATTGTCGTCGGAATTTGGGGGTAATGGGAAAAAAAAAAAAAAGAAAAAAAAAGGAAGAAGAGGTTTGAAATCTGAACCGGGTACCTGTCTGGTTCAAATATAATTGGGCCGAACCAGCAGGAGGAGGGCCGGTTGGCAAAAGTCGGTTAACTCGACCGGGCTTTGGTTGCACGCAGCACAGACACTCCATCTATGGTCCTAATTTGGCCCATCAATGGATTGATGGGAGATCTCCATCTATTTGTATTCCTGGGTTTTATATGTTATAGGAAAAATGCATCCTCTTTTAACTCTTGATGGCTCTTATGTAAATATTAAGAGAAGTATGCACATCCCAATAGCAAAGTTGTATCTTTCTTCTTCTTTTTTTTTTTTTTTTTTTTTTTTTCTTGCATATGTTACAAGAAGTTTGCTTTAGTCCAGGAGAAATTGAAGGCTATTGAATTGTCTCGTAGGATGAAGGCAAGCTACATTTTTATCCATTGTTTTCCTGACAACGAGTCTAGAGAGTTAACACTAGTTATTGGATGCTGGATGCTTAATGTCAAGGACGATATTTATAATATTTTGTCAAATTCTTCTTGAAGCCTTAATGTCCATCTTGTTTTGACTTTAAGAAACATAGAGGTGAAAAATCATAGAGATGATAGTAATAAAATAATGGTGTTTGTATTTGTTATATTATTAGGAGTATAGTAAAGGTATTTTATGGATATACATGTGATAAGCATTGTTTTATTAACACTGTTCTATATATTTTGATCATAAATAAAATGCTACTCAAACATTTTAGTGTTTTTTTTTTTCAGAAATGTTAAATTCTAATTCATATTTCTTTCACATATTACTGCTTATTACTTATTGGTAGATTTTAAAAGAAACTTTTTGTAAACTGAATTTTAATTAATGTCATGTATTTATTGGATACATTATTTTTTATTTACGTACATTTATAATTAACCAATTATATTTGTTTCATACTTTACTTATCTTATGTTAGCATAATATCTTAACATTTTGTCATTATTATTATATTACTGTAAATTACTGTAATAATTAAAAAGAATACTAAGCATTTGCCTGGATTTCCCACTATTTTTATATCTATTACTAAGCCAAGAAGAGAGAGAAAATGACTCATTTAAAATTTATTTAACTTGAAAAAGGAGAAAATTCGGTTGGGCAATTCTCATTTAATTAGAATTTTTTTCTCATTTTTTAAAAATCCTGTCAAAAATAAAAAGTTGTGGCCTAACCAACTCTTAAGATAATGGGACCATAACAAATTTAATTGACCCAAAAAAAAATTATTAGGATAACCTTCCTCAGCCCTCAAACTTCTTTCTTCATCCTACAATGTCAACCTCTCCCCAGTAGCCGCTGCCATTATCTTGATCTCTCCTCAATTCGCCAACGATCTCTCCTTTCTGTGCAGCCATTTCGACAAAACAAGGTAATTTTTATATCTTATTTCTTTGATTCTTTTACTTTTACCAGAAACAATGGATTTTCACTCAATTTTAAAAATATTTAATCTGATTTGGTCTGCTTCCTATTTCTCCTTTTTTTTTGTAAATTTTTTTAATGAATTTTCGTTGCATATTTTTCCTTGTAGGACGACAAACTTGAAATCGATCCGCCAAAAGACAAATGCCGAACTCGTTTCGAAATCGTAGGTAATCACTAATACATTTTTTGTTTCTTTGATTTCCCTAAGTTAATCTCAAAGAGTAGCTGATCCTTTGGATTAAAAAAAAAAAAAAAAAAAAAAAAAAAAAAAAAAAAAAAAAACTAGCTCTTCACCTTTTTCTAATCCAAACTATACTCTTGGCCATTAGCCTCACCAATGTGGTCGCCAACTTTTTTCTTATTGGTCACTGGCCCCCCAGTGAAGGAATCCTATTACCCAAGTTCGTTCTCGACTCTCTTCCCTAGAGAAGTTGTTTCTTATTAATCAACCAACTCAATCAAAATCAAGCGGGGTCGAGATTTTTCGGAGTTCAATTGTGGGTATTTTTATTCAATACTATTCTTTTATCTAATTCTTTGTTATATTACAACTAAACTGTAAACCAAGTTCAAAAACTTCAGCCTTTTTTCTAATGTTGCATTTTTTTTTTAGTCATTTAGGGTTTATTCTACTGTAAATCAATCGAATCTTGATGCATGTGCAAGCTAGATTTTTGAGAATTTTAAGAGCATTTTAGTTTTTTTTTTATTTTAAAAAAGGTATTTGCAGTGAATGATCACTGAAGCTTTCAATTCAAAGATTATTGGTTTCTTTTTAACAATTCCTACTTATTTCATTATTTACCTTTTTATAAATTGTAAAGTCTGTCTTTATGTTGAAATAATTTACTTTGTTTATTTTTTGAGAAAAAAATTAGTTTTTTTTTTGGTTTACCTGTTTATCAGAAACGTCGCGGAACTGGTGCTTCAGACTTGGGACGGTGTTGAATTTTCTCTTCTTGATTCCTGTATTAGTAATTAAAAAACGAAACAGCTGCAATAAAAAAAAATCTACGAAAGCACGCAGGTCTTCTAACGAAGCTTTAGCAACTCCTTTCGCTCGAGATGGATTCATAATGGTATTTTCTATTTGAAAATCTATTTGTTTACGTATTGGTATACTTTATAAGAAACTTTTTTGTCAACTGAATCTATATTAATGTTACGCATTTGTTGGATACATTGTTCTTTTACTTACATATATTTATAATTATCCAATTTCATTTGTTAGTACTACATTTCTCTTATATCAGCATAATATCATAATATATTATCATTATCATTATATTAACGTGAATTACTATAACAATAAAAAATGATCCTAAGCATTTGCACAGGTTTTCCACTAGTTATATAACTAAGCGAAGAGAAAAGAGAAAATAACACAATAGAAAATAGAAATTTTAGAAATTTGAGAAAATTGGTTTGGGCTATACAAAGTTTTCTGAATTTTCTATTTATAATTTAAAAAAAAAAAAATAGGTAGTGGAAACAAATGAGATTGTTGGGATGGGGAGAGTAGTTACATTGTGAGGGAAGTAGTTATATATACATTTCAAAAATTAAAAAATTCAAAAATACTATCGCCTATTTAGAAGATTTGATATCATCGCTAACATACTATTAAGGTTATGAAAGGTACATTTGCTTAATTATTCTTTAATAATTATACATATTTTAAAATTGTTAATTGAATATTTATTCCCCCTTCCTTTCGATCTCTGCTCAATAGCCGCCATCCATATTTCAAGTCCACTTTCGACGAAAATATTAAGTTCTAATTCATATTTCTTTCACATATTACTGCTCATTACTTATTAGTAGATTTTAAAAGAAACTTTTTGTAAACTGAATTTTAATTAATGTCATGTATTTATTGGATACATTGTTTTTTATTACGTAAATTTATAACTAATCAATTACATTTGTTTCGTACTTTACTTATCTTATATCAGCATAGTATCTTACCATTTTGTTATTATTATTATATTACTCTAAATTACGGTAATAATTAAGAAGGATCCTACCCATTTACATGGGTTTCCCACTAATCTTTCTATATACTAAGCAAAAAGGAGAGAGAAAAAAATAATTTTTAAATACAAATAATTAGAAAATAGGAGAAAATTCTATTGAGGCTTTCCTATTTTACTAAATTTTAGGATTTTTTTTAAAAAAAAATTGAAAGCTACTTAAGATAAAAGAAGTGAGATTAGTTATAGTTATTATAACTACCATCTAAACATAAAAAACTATAACTAATAGATATCACTCTAACTCATTTTACCCACATTTGTATCTTTTTTTATCTTCCCTTATCTTTCTCCATCATTCTCTCAATATTTTCTTATCGGATCCAAAATCTCTCATTAATATATAAAATATTTTAAATTTTTTGTTTGAAATTTAATTCATTATCATGTGTCTAATTTATTCTTCTTTTCTTTTTTTGTAGGATGATTTGAATTTCATGAAGCAAAAGTGACGCAGCGAGTTAGTGTAGAAAAAGGATCAAAAATAATCAACGATTATTCTCAGAAAAGATAGACAAAGTTTCACCTCTGAAACTCAAAATTGTAGAGAAATATATAAATTTTATAAAATTTTTATCCTCCCTCAACAATGAAAAATAACCATATTTATAGACCCAAACATGAAACCCTAATCCAACTTAAAGACGGAAACCATAATCCAACTTAAAGACGGAAATCCTAATCCAACTAAAAAAACGGAAATAAAAATAATAAAATTTGCCTACAACTAGTTTGTTTCTAAACTGGGCCGTCATCATTAGTTTCTAAACTGGGCCGTCATCACTTTTCTTTATTTTATTTTTGTTTTTCGAATCGGCTCATAAATGCATCCGCGACCCGTTCTACATCATTCTCTCCCACCTGAGAAAAACTCGACCTCGAGTTTTCCGGATATAGCGGCTCATCATCTGGATAGAATGGATAAATATCAGCCACATTAAATGTCTTGGATATTCCCATACTATTAGGCAACCCAACAACATAGGCATTATCATTAATTTTCTTCTCAATTGGATATGGCCCATATTTCTTGGACTGCAACTTGCTATACTTGCCAACTGGAAATCTTTCTCTGCGGAGGAACACCATCATTTGATCCCCTACTACAAAAATCTGATCTCTGCGATGCCTATCTGCTGCCTTCTTATACTTTGCATTAGACTGCTCAATTTTCTGCTTGACTTCTTCTGTAACAGATTGCCACTGCTCCGCCATATGCTTCGCTGCAATGCTATTATCTGTTTCTTTAGGCAGCTGAATCAAGTCCAGTGCATGTCGAGGCATTTTAGTGTAGACAACTGAAAAAGGTGACTTTCCGGTTGTCCTATGAACAGCACTGTTGTATGCAAATTCTGCCTGCGCCAATGCAACATCCCACTGCTTTGGTTTGTCTCTGCAAATGCTGTGAATCAAATTTTCCAAAGTCCTATTCGTGGCTTCAGTTTGACCGTTTATCTGAAGATGGGCAGTACTACTGTAATTTAAAGAAGAATCGAACATATGCCAAAGAGTTCGCCAAAAATGACTAAGGAACTTACTGTCACGATCAGATGTAATTGATTTTGGGACCCCATGCAAACGCACAACTTCTTTAAAGAACAACTTGGCTATGCTTTGAGCATCTGCAACTTTTCTGCAAGGAATAAAGTGCGCCATCTTTGAAAATCTGTCAACAACAACAAAAATAGAATCGACTCCCCGCTGAGTACGAGGTAGTCCAAGCACAAAATCCATGGACAAATCCTCCCAAATATTGTCAGGAACAGGCAAAGGTATATAGAATCCAGGATTGACCCTTTGCTGTCTGACATACATAGCATCTTTGCACCAGTCTGCCCACATCTCTACGCAAATAAGGCCAATAAAATCGCTCACTAACAGCAGCAATAGTCTTGTCTCTGCCCAAATGACCACCTAAACCACCACCATGCAAATCACGAATGACTTTTTCCCTCAAAGAAGACTGAGGAATACAAAGCTGATTGCCTCTCATTAAGAACCCATCATGAATGTGAAAATCTGCACAAGGCTGTTTACTACTACATTTTTCCCAAATCTCTTTAAAATCTTCATCCGCCTCATATAACTCCTTCAAGTGCTCGAACCCTACAATCTCATTACTTAATGTCACTAACAAAGTAGCTCTCCTACTTAATGCATCAGCTACCTTATTTTGCACACCCGCCTTATGCCTCAATTTAAATGGGAATTTCTGTAAAAACTGAACCCACCTTGCATGCATATCTTTGCTAATTCTGGTCCGGTTATTTAAATGTTTCAAAGCATCACAATCTGAATACAAAACAAATTTTCTACCAATCAAATAATGCTCTCATGTTCGTAAGGCTCGCACAACAGAATAGAACTCCTTATCATAAGTGCTCCAATTTCGTCTAGCTTCACATAATTTCTCACTAAAGAATGCAACAGGCCTCTTTTCTTGGGATAAAACTGCTCCAATCCCTATCCCACTCGCATCACAATCTACTTCAAACAATTTATCAAAATCTGGTAATGCTAAAACTGGGGCAGAACACAACTTTTCCTTCAACACTGCAAAGCTCGACTCCGTTTCATCACACCATTGAAATTTTCCTTTCTTTAAACACTCAGTAAGAGGAGCTGCTACAGTACTGAAATGTCGAATAAATCTTCTATAAAAACTAGCCAACCCAAGAAAACTCTTCAAGTCAGTCACCGTTTTAGGGGCTGGCCACTCCTTAATTGCCTTAACATTTTCCTCATCAACTTGAATACCTTCAGCACTAACTACAAAGCCAAGAAATAACAATTTTCCGACCATAAAACTGCACTTTTTTAAATTCACATATAATTTATTTTCTTGCAAAACAATTAGCACTTCCCTCAAATGCACAAAATGCTCTTCATCTGATCTACTATAAATCAGAATATCATCGAAATAAACCACAACAAATCTGCCAATAAAAGGTTTTAGTATCTGGTTCATGATTCGCATAAAAGTACTATGAGCATTTGACAACCCGAATGGCATAACTAGCCACTCATAAAGTCCCTCCTTTGTCTTGAAGCCTGTCTTCCACTCATCACCAGGCCTACTTCGAATCTGATGATACCCGCTTCGCAAATCAATTTTGCTAAACACTTGTGCTCCACTCAATCTATCTAGCATGTCTTCCAACCGAGGAATAGGAAACTTGTATCCAATTATAATTTTATTAATCGCCCTACTGTCAACACACATCCTCCAACTTCCATCTTTCTTAGGTGTCAATAATGCAGGAACAGCACATGGACTCATGCTCTCCCTAATATATCCCTTCTGCAACAACTCCTGTACTTTTTCTTGCAAAATTTCCTTTCTTTCGGACTCATTCTATAATGTGGCAGATTCGGCAAACTAGCTCCAGGAATCAAATCAATATGGTGCTGGATATCCCTTATAGGAGATAAGCCATCAGGTAATTCTTCTGGTATAATTTCCTTAAACTCCTCTAACAAAGACTTCACCTTTTCTGCCATCTCCTCATTCATCTGCTCATCACCAACTATTGTAATTTGCTTTACAATTAAAGCATGCACAATCTGTGACTCTCTAACTGCATCCTCTATTTCCTGTTCAGTCTGTGTAATAGTTAGGAAAGATCGTCCATCCACTTTAGAAGCTTTAGGACGGTTGCTTACCTTTAGAGGAAGTAATGTAAACTTCACCCCATCTTTCTCTAAACTATACACATTATCTTTTCCAGCATGTTGCGCATTCATATCAAATTGCCAAGGTCTACCAAATAAAAGATGACATGCATCCATATCTACAATATCACAATATACCTCATCCCTATATTTACCAATGGAAAAAGGTATCTTACAACGCTCCTTCACCTGAATTTTCTCTACTGCTTTAATCCATCCAATAGAATACGGATGAGGATGCTTTTCTACAGATAAATGCAATGCCTCCACAGCCTCTCTACTAATGATATTCTCACAACTGCCGTTATCAATGATTAAATCAAACACACGACCATTAATAGTACATCTAGGGCAAAACAACTGATGTCTTTGAGTGTTGTCCTCTTGCTTAGGCGTTAGCATCAATTTTATGATCACATAAGCCTGCTCATCACTCTAATCATACTCCTCATATGTATCATCATCCCCATCAGGTTCACAACAGACTTCATTATCGTCCCTTTCAACCATATTAACTGGTTTTCTGTTAGGACATTCATTAGATCTGTGACCAAGCTGGTTACATCTGAAACACTTCCCAAGCATAAGTTTCGCATAAGGATTGGCCGATTTCTGACCCTCCTTAGTTACAGCCACTTTCTTTCCAGCCTCCTTATCATCTTTCCGCTCGTTACGACTCTGCAACTCCTGGACAGATTTAGTCCTGTCTGCAGAACTCTTCTGAAAATTATCATTCCCGTATGTACGCCTGTTAGAATCAAACCTGCCTCCACTCTTCTCTTGCATCATCAGTTCAGCTTTAACAGCCATGTTCTTGGCTTCATTTAAATTTCGCAATACTTGAACCCCAATTTTGTCTCTAATCTGAGGTTTCAATCCATCTAAATACCGTGCCACCTGCTGTCCTTCACTCTCTCGCAAATCATTCCTTTCAGCCAACCTCATAAATTCTGTAGTATACTCATGGACAGTTTTCTGGCCCTGGTGACATCTTTGGTACTGCTGGAACAAAATCTGCTCATAATCTGGTGGCAGAAAATCTCTCTGCAGAAACTGTTTCATTCTGTACCAGGTTCTGACAGGCTGCTTTCCTTCCCGATACCTCCTATTCTGCAACCTCTCCCACCATGCAGAAGCTTCTCCCTTCAATCTGCAAGCTATCAGTTTCACCCTTTTCTCCTGTGGAATTTTCATATACTCAAAGAATCGATCAATTTCAGCAATCCAATCAATAAAATCTTCAATATTCAAGTTCCCCTTAAAACTAGAAATATCCACTTTTAATTTAAAATCACCATTATCACCATAACCGAAATCATAATTATTAAACCTACCATTGCTGCCACCTCTTCCTTGTCTGGTATGTCTATTTCGATCTTCATTCAACACCAAATCTTCTTCGTCATCTGATTCATCATAGGCTGATTGCCCACGATTGTTAACAGGCTCGCCTTGCGCATTCCTTTCTCTTGGTCGCAACCTACCACCATTGTCGTTTCTGTTGTCATCGTTTCCCAGGGCATCAAATTTGTCAATCAAATCTTCAAAGCGTCGTTCCATACGCCGGAATCTCCGATCAAAATTCTGCTCCAAGCTTCTAACTGCCGCCTCTTGAGCCTCTATTCTGGTTCGCAAGGCTTCCACATCCTGAACAACGTTTTGGACATGACCGCTTCCTAAACTGGCCATTGTAGTCTGAACTGTAACTGCTCCGATACCATCTGACGCAGCGAGTTAGCGTAGAAAAAGGATCGAAAATAATCAACGATTATTCTCAGAAAAGATAGACAAAATTTCATCTCTGAAACTCACAATTGTAGAGAAATATATAAATTCTATAAAATTTTTATCCTCCCTCAATAATGAAAAACAACCATATTTATAGACCCAAACATGAAACCCTAATCCAACTTAAAGACGGAAACCCTAATCCAACTTAAAGACGGAAATCCTAATCCAACTAAAAAAACAGAAATAAAAATAATAAAATTTGCCTACAACTAGTTTGTTTCTAAACTGGGCCGTCATCATTAGTTTCTAAACTGGGCCGTCATCACTTTCCTTTATTTTGTTTTTATTTTTCGAATCGGCTCATAAACGCATCCGCGACCCGTTCTACATCACCTGACGTAGCGAGTTAGCGTAGAAAAAGGATCGAAAATAATCAACGATTATTCTCAGAAAAGATAGACAAAGTTTCACCTCAGAAACTCACAATTGCAGAGAAATATATAAATTTTATAAAATTTTTATCCTCCCTCAACAATGAAAAACAACCATATTTATAGATCCAAATATAAAACCCTAATCCAACTTAAAGACAGAAACCCTAATCCAACTTAAAGACGAAAATCCTAATCCAACTAAAAAAACAGAAATAAAAATAATAAAATTTGCCTACAACTAGTTTGTTTCTAAACTGGGCCGTCATCATTAGTTTCTAAACTGGGCCGTCATCACTTTCCTTTATTTTGTTTTTGTTTTTCGAATCGGCTCATAAACGCATCCGCGACCCGTTCTACATCAAAAAGTCACAACATAAAATAAAGGTTAGACAACTAATACTCATTGAAATACTCATTGAATTCTATTTATCTAATTGATTAATACTTATAATTGTTAGTAAGTTAAGAAAAAAATTTAAAGGCTCATTATCATAAATTACGTTACATCATTAAAAATAAAGGAGAGATAGACATGAAAATTAAAGAATTAATTATAAACTCATATTCATTGAAAGTTATCAATTATAATTAATTTGTTAGTGAGTTAAGAAAAATAAATTAAAATGCTCATTACATAAATTATATTTTAATTCTTACATTATTAAAAATAAAATGCTCATTACATAAATTATATTTTCAACAATTCTTATATTATTAAAAATAATTGAGAGATAGACATTAAAATTAAAGAAATAAATATAAACTATTGAGTAAAGTTATCTATCATAATTGATTATACTTATTTTTGTTAGTAAGTTAAGCAAAATAAATTTAAAGGCTCATTAGCAAAAATTACATTTTAACATTTCTTACATTATTAAAAATAAAGGAGAGCTATACATGAAAATTAAATAAATAAATAAGTTCTTACCGAATCAAAACATCATTATCATAATTGCTCATAGTTGAATTTGTTTAATAAGTCAAGCAAAGAAATTTAAATGTTTTAAGTTTCATATAGTTTTCAAGTTGAATTTATTGATTTGTTTAAATAATATCTTTGATTATTATAGTGGATGTTTAAATTGAGTATATTTAAGAAAAAGAAGAAAAAGAAAAAGAAGTGAAAAGCTCCATAAAACAAAAAAAAAAAAGAAGTAGGGTTAGTTATAACTATCTCCTCATTTGTGTATTTTTTTTTTTAAATCTTTCCTTATCTTTCTCTATGCTTCTCTCTACATGTTCTTATCGGAGATAAATTCTCTCATTAATCTATAAGGTATTTAGAATATTTTTAAAAAAAATTAATTCATTATCATGTGACAAGTTTATCATTACCATCTAAAAACTATGGTCTCATAAGTATATTTAACTTAGAAATGGAATAAAATATTATTTTCATGTATTTTTTAGAGTTTCTATAAGTAGTTGAATCCCTTTATTTTAAATAAAAAATGATAATAAATCCAGGTACTATTTTTAACCTGTCACTGCATATGCAAAATATGTTTTAATCATTAGAATTTAATATAAATAAAATATTATTATTATAAAAGCAATTAATGATATTGCTCTTAAACATAATTAGACTTTTAAAATTAACTAATTCCTCCATCTTATCATTTATTTCTTTGGAAGAAAATGCACTTAGTTTTGCTAAAACTTATTTTTAAATATCAAATAAAAATTTTATTTGTAATTCGATGGATAATGAATATTTTTTAAATAGTTTTTTTTTTTATAATGACTCTTACTGAAGAAGCATTATAGAGGAATTTCTTTTAATTTTTCTAAGATTTTGACTTTTAATATACTGAAAATATATTTCTACAGTTATTGAATTTTTCCAACCGCTTAATTTAATTTTTCATCCCCAATAATATTTGCAAAATCTTATAATTTCATATTTCTAATTTAGTTCAATTGCATGAATAACTAAGAAAATTGAAGAAAATATGAAGGAGTAAAATTACTAAAGTAATTAATTAATCAACTTTTTGTGATATGAAGGCAAAATAAGTTGGTACTCATTCTTCATTGTCCAATTTTATCTTCATAATTGTTTGTTTCTCAATGTGATTTATATTAGCATTGTTGTTTTCTCTAGAGAAATTATAATTGCTTTAAAAAGATTTTTTCTTTGTTTTTTTATGGTCAAATAGTAGGTAGATGCTCACTATTAGGGAACTTTTATTTAATGAACTCTACTTTATACTAAATGACCTAAAAACTATTGTATTTCTTTACCAAGCATTACTATATCCATTTTAACCATTTAAAATTCCAAATTCAGTATAACATCCACCAAAAAAATAATATTTCTTTATGTTTGTTTTATAAACACAATAGTTTATATAAGAAAAGTAAATTAATTATAACAAAATACTAATAAGTAAAATAAACTATTCTAAGCATCATGGGCACTTCCACGGTAGTATAATGTATTTAAATTTACTTATCATAATATAAAAGAATAAATTTCACTACATTATTTTAAAACATATACAATTCTAAATATTTCTAAGTATTTGCGCGGATTTCCCACTTGTATATAACTAAGCGAAGAGAAGTGAGAAAATAACACAATAGAAAATAGAAAATTTAGAAATTTGAGAAAATTGGCCTGGGCCATACAAAGTTTTCTGAATTTTCTATTGATAATTTTAAAAAAATTAGGTAGTGGAAACAAATGAGGTTGTTGGATTGGGGAGAGTAGTTATAGGGAAGTAGTTATATACAAGTGAGAAACCCGCGCAAATGCTTAGAAATAATTAGAATTGATAATTTTAATTATTTATTCCCTCTTAATTTTAAAAATTAATTCTTAATTTTTACAAATAATTTTAAAAATTAGAAAATTCAAAAATACTATCGCCCATTTAGAAGATTTGATATCATTGCTAACATGCTATTAAGGTTATGAAAGGTACCTTTGCTTAATTATTCTTTAACTGTTAAATTTTCACAGTGATTATTCATATTTTTAAATTAAAAATTAAATATTTATTCCTTCTCAGAGTTTTCTTACTATGTTAATTTCCTTTCGATCTCTCCTCAATAACCACCATAGAGCGCCAGTGAACTCTCCTCTCTGCGCAACTACTTTCGACGAAAATGTTAACTTATAATTCATATTTTTTTTTCACATATTACTACTCATTACTTATTAGTAGATTCTAAAAGAAACTTTTTGTAAACTAAATTTTAATTAATATCATGTATTTATTGGTTAGATTGTTTTTTATTACGTACATTTATAATTAATCAATTACATTTGTTTCGTATTTAACTTATCTTATATCAGCATAATATCTTACCATTTTGTCATTATTATTATATTACTATAAATTACTGTAACAATTAGGAAGGATCCTAAGCATTTTTGCGGGTTTCCCACTATCTTTATCTCTATCTCTATATATACTAAGCAAAGAAGAGAGAGAAAATAATACAGTAGAAAATAGAAAATTTGGAAATTTGAGAAAATTGGATTGGACCATACAAAGTTTTCTGAATTTTCAATTTATAATTTTTAAAAAAATTAGATAGTGGAAACAAATGAGATTGTTGGGTTGAGCAGAGTAGTTACATTACGAGGGAAGTATTTATATATACATTTCAAAAATTAGAAAAATTCAAAAATACTCTCGCCCATTTATAAGATTTGATATCATCGCTAAAATGCTATTATGTTATGAAAGGTACATCTGCTTAATTATTCTTTAACTGTTAAATTTTCTCAGTGATTATTCATAATTTAAAATTGATAATTGAATATTTATTACCCTTCAGAGTTTCCTTACTATATTAATTTCCTTTTAATCTCTCCTCAATAGCCGCCTTCCATATCTCGAGTTCTTCTCGGAGTGCTGGTGAACTCTCCTCTTTGTGCAACCACTTTCGACGAAAATGTTAACTTCTAATTCTTATTTCTTTCACATATTACTGCATATTACTTATTAATATATTTTAAAAGAAACCTTTTGTAAACTGAATTTTAATTAATGTCATGTATTTATTGAATACATTGTTTTTTATTTACGTACATTTATAATTAATCAATTACATTTGTTTCATACTTTACTTATTTTATATCAGCATAATATCTTACCATTTTGTCTTTATTATTATATTACTGTAAATTACTATAACAATTAAGAAAATCATAAGTATTTGCACATGTTTTTCACTAGTTTTAACTAATTTGGTAACTTTACCAGCTATTATTCCAATATTATTCTTCCAAATACCTAACTACATTCCCGTCCCACCCCTCTCTCTCTCTCTCTCTCTCTCTCTCGCGTAAATTCTCTCTCTCGCGTAAATTTGCCTTTTCACAGGGCACGGTCTCTGGATTTTGTTATACTGGCTGTTACTCATCCTGGCCTCTTCAAGTCCAAAACTCATGTGGGCTGTCTGGATTGCGAGGCTTTCGTCATTGGAGGACCCCTGGGAAATAAAATTGGAGAGAGAGCCTTACTCTCTTGTAATTGATTTCACCTACACATTAAGAGAGCCTACAATATTCTCTGGACAAAGACTGGCACATCGATCTAGCCCTTCATGGCCCGTGCATAAAGTGCGGAGGGGCCTTACATGGTGTCAACATGCATGTGTGTAGGCTCCCAATCCCTGTTGTTAATTATGAAATTACCTTAATATAGAATGTGATATACAGGATGCTAGCTAGATTGCAGACAGGTATCGATAACATATGTCATTTTCTCCGAGTTTTGGTATGATAATCACCAGAACAGTCTTTTTGTCACACCAAAATAGGATCACTGGTGTGCTTAGTTAGATTCCCCAGGTTCCAACTTCCAAACTGCACCTCTTTATTTTGGATGTAGCCATTTAGGAGTTATTAATTGATTTGGGGTGGAGAGTCGGACCAGTTCTCCATCGAACAAAAGTAGGGTATGTGCTCTTCGCACATGTTGTGCGAGGGTGGACTCTAATCCTTGATACATAGGTGTACGTATCATGTCTTTGACAGCGTGCAAGTGTGCATGTTGTGATGCGGGAGCCGACTCTTATCAGTAGCATGAAACCGAACCTAAGGTGAGCCTAAACCATTGAGGCCAGTCTGGAATCAGGAATAGATATATAAAATCGGCAGACTGATCAAGCTTGAATGTTGAGTGGGAAGGAAATATCTTAGATATACTGCGTGTTGTGAAACATGGGCCAGGCCTGCTAGGACACAAGTCCATGAGATCAAACATCTGTTAGGCCCTACGAAGGTCAGCCAAATTAAGTAACTTCCACAACCACAAATAAATCGATTTTGATTTCACTTCTCATCAGCTGGATCTTCTTTTTAAAAAATAATAATAATAATAAGAAAAAGGCCGCAGACCTGATTTATTACAAGTTGCCAACTACATGTGGTATTATCATTTCAATCTGAGATCATAGGTGAGCATCGCTCGGTTCGGTTTGGTTCGGTTCGGTTTTTTGAAAAAAAAAATCTAACCGACAACCGAACCGAATATATAAAACCAAAACCGAAACTGAACCAATCGAAAAAAAGTGAAAACAGAAAATTCGGTTCGGTTCGGTTCGTTTTGGTTTTTGATTTTTAGGGTTTGAAACTAATTATGTGATAAACGCATATTTTTTATAGAAAAATAATAATTTTCTTTCTATTTTTTTCTTTTTCTACTTATTAAAATAATAATTACATGTTTTTCATTAAAAATTTAAAAGAAAAATATATTGAAAATAAATCAAAGAAAAAAAAATAAGGTACAATTCCAAAAATTCGGTTTTTCAGTCGGTTTCGGTTGGAGCTAAAACCACCGAAACCCGTAAATAATTTCGGTTTTTAAACCGAACCGAACCAAAAACCGAATAAACCCAATCGATCGGTTCGGTTCGGTTCGGTTTTGCAGTTCGGTTCGATTTTTTTGGTTTTATGCTCAGCCCTGGAATTAATTCCTCATCTAAGTACGAAAGTAAGAAATTTCGAATAAATTTGCAGGATTGCACCGAAAAGATGCTTGCACCTGTGCTTAGGGCCAGGGCCATTGTGTATGGAGCTTACTGACTAGTGATTCGTTGAGATACGACTTACATAAGCTATATATATATATATATATATATATATATATATATGAGGAAACGGGAAATACACCGATGGCGAAGGGAGTTTCTTCACCGCCGCTTAGGTGGCCCAATAAAATTATAACACGGGACGTCATTCAAAGTAATAAATAAATGAATTCTCTTAAATGACACCCCGTGTTATAATTTTATTAGGCCACCTAAGGGGTGGTGAAGGAACAGGTGCAGGAAAGTTCCTTCACCGCCAGTGTATTTCCCGTTTTCTCTATATATATATATATATATAAGCTTTATGTAGTTCGTGATTGTTCAATATGCACTTCTGCACCATCAATAAAGATTTCTTTCTTCTAAACTGGGAGTATCTATCTCCACAAGGTAAATTATGATACAAGTCTACAAACCATTGTAAAAAAAAAAAAAAAAGTTTAACGAAATAAAATTTACCGATCAACAAAACTGAGAAACAAATCTAAAAGCTCCTACATGGAAGCGATCGAGGGGTGTTGCCAGCTCGGCTAACCCCCTTTCTAAGCCTTTTCTCTCCCATGCATATCTCCTCTTGAATTGGGTCTCTTCTTCCCACCAAAACAAAACCAAGTGGTCCACCCTAACTCTTCCCATTTCTCATTGCTTGCATTCTCGATAATCTTTCATCAGCATCCCATAACTCCTTTCGTAAATATGTTGTCGGCAACTGGAGTTATTACTAGCAGCAAATCACATGACTCTCGTTGGAATCTAATCCAGAGCTTGTACCCAATTTTGGATTAACAACATTATTAATCTCATGGATCCATGCAAGTGGTCCTCCTCGTCTCATCACTGGGCTTCAATACATCCCTGCGGCAAACATTAAATCTGATGGAGTTAGGCAATCACTGTGTCGCTACTTCAGTCAGCAGCGGTTTAATTATTTCCAGCGGCACTGAATTGGAGATCAGCGACTGCGCAGCCTGCAGGTTGAGAAAAAGAATTTATTGGGTTCAGTCAAATTCATGGACGCTCTCCCTGCAGAGTACTTCACCTAAGCGTGCTTACCTCACCTGATCATCAGCAGTTGAAATGTATACAACATTTAAAGAAAAATTTAATTGCAACTACAACTAAGCCTTCTATTCTATCCCAAGTAATTGGGACAGGCTACATAAATCAAAAAAGAATTATGCTTGGTCAATCATATGGATCATCCCCAACGAAATTCAATTTTTAACTCATATCATAATACGTGATAATGTTTTATATTAGCCGTTACATATCTATCTACCACAGTCTTTCTCTTTTATCCTGATTTGGGACAGTCAGTAAAAAAATTAAAAGTCTAAGCACCACACTAGCGTAGTTATTTAAAAAAATAGTAAAACTACAAAATAATAAATAAATAAATAAATAGAATGTTTATAGAGATTTTTTGAATGAGTGCTTTTTGGTAACACCTGGTTTGCCTTGCAAATATCAGAACAAAAAAGAAGTTTGAATAGGCTTCAAGAATCCCTCTAAAACTACATTAATTTGATACAATTTGATATTCTAGTGATTTTTCTAGATGTGTTGTCTAGATTGCATACACACAGTATTTGGAAAGATAAAGATGTGAGAACATGCAAAGTTGTTTCAAAAAAATTAGGGACATTGATTCTCCATGGATACGATAATTTAAATTTTATTATTTATAAACCTAAAACGTATACCTTCAACCACTACATTATGTAATGATAACTTAACAGGCTAGGCTCAAGATTATGTGTAACTTTTAGTCAAAATACAAAATAAAATAAAAAGAACTTTATCATAAATATAACATTGTTATTATTATCATCATCATTGTTATTATATTAACACTGGCTTCGGAGCCACTTACTGCAAAAAATTAACATTAAGAGAAATTGTAAAGACACACCCCAAATATCTTGGTGTGTGGGCCCCACTGCAATGTGGGACAGTGGGTGGATGTGCGACCTTAGACATTTAGGTGTCTTTATAATTTTCTATGCGCCTGTGTTTTTCTTAATAAGCTCTAAAAATTAGAAATAAAAATAATTTTTCCTCTTAAATTTTGAGATTTACTAATAACTCTTGAACATAGCCGACGAAACATAAACATGAGCCACAAAATAATACCGGCTGCGCCGTCTCCAGACAAGAGGGCCAGGCTAAATGACGGATTCTCCCAAAACCAAAAATCCGAAAATTTTGAAACAAGAAGTTGAAGTATGTAAGCATTAGATCACTCTGTCGTGGTGAAATTAATTAACGAGGACAGTTAAGCTAATTAATTGCAGGGCTAATAATTTATGCTAATCACACTTTCCCTAAAAAATTTGGGTTCAAAACCTCCTCGCTATTTAATTAGGAGAGCAACATGTATATGTGTTTTTAATTTTTTTTTTATTTTTTATTATTCAAATGTGAGAGGCCTTGTCTCATGGATCTTGATCCGAGCTTTTATGACTCAGTACTAACGAGAAATTTCAAATTGTGGTGTACTAATTTTTGCCATTTGAATTCGAGTACTTGATCAACTTCTATCAACAACATCAACCGCTAACTAAGAATTTTATCTCAAGTATTTTGGGTAGGCTGCAAGAACCAAAAAAAGAATTACGCTAGAGCGATCATCTGGATGACCCTTCGTCATTCATTTCTATAAACAATATGTCATCATTAAGGCCTATAATGTCTATATCTTTTCATATCAATTCTATCCATATTATTTTCGGTCATTCCTCTTTTCTTTTAATTTATTTTGTGTTAATAAACTCTAATCGTCGAACCGATGCAAATTTACATTTATGTCATATATGATCGAACCATCATAGGTGCATTTCTTATAATTTCTCTTTTATGGAGGCTACCTGCACCTTAACAAAAATATCATCATTTCTCACCTTATCACTTTTAATATGACCATACATCTAATGAAACATTTACACTAATGTTTCTGCATGATGCCTTTTTATAGTGTAACATTTCTTAATATATAACAAAGTTAGCCTAATAGTAGTACGATAAAACCTTCATTTCAATTTTAATAGAACGTTACGGTTACATCAAACTCTCACTATTCAATTTCAACTAGTCAGTTTGGGACTTATACTTTTACTATCGATCTTTTCACCCTTTCTGATATAAAACCTATAGCCTAAACTTGATTAGTTTGTATCATATAACACATAATTACTTCCTTTTCCTTAACTTGATTACACTAATTATGTTGCTAATGATTTATAAGATGGTGGTTAATGATTAATGTGAAACCAGACACTATCGACATTCGTGCTCCTTCAAAAAAGAACAATAATCTTTTGGAAACCCAAGGTCGAATCCTTACTCATTGGAGTAAAAAAGATGGGTATGGTAACCTTAACCACTACTTTTAGGGTCGAGAGTCCTATTCAAAATTCAAATCCACAGTACTAATGAAATCTAATTAATGTTAAATTAATCTTGACAGCCACCTTTAACTTTTGAAATACTATTAAGTTATGGGCAGCTCTTCGTGGGCCGAGCTTTTGTAAACAAAGGTAGCCCTTTGTAAGGGTAAGGTCGGACTACTTTTTTTTAAATTTTCTATTTTATGTGCTGTTCTTAATATATTTGTTTAGCTAGTTGGTCGGAAAATTTCTACAGTTTCATTATTTTATTTACCAAATTTCAGACAAATCTCATTTTTTTCATATAGGTGGGTGTCGTTGTAGCATAATAATAAGCCACTATTTAGTCATATTTTCATTATTATAAGATCTAAAATAGAAGCCCCAGTAGGACAACATTGGGAAAAATACGGATATAACTATTAACTAAAGTCTGGTAAAGCCATCTAACTTTAAGTGTAAAATTAGATTCAGACTCGAAGTTGTTATAAAATGGGCTCACTAGGAAAAAATAATGTGCTCCTTTGGAAACTCCCATACACTAGCCATTTGTTGGATCATAACGGGTCAAAGGTAATTGCGGGAGGGAGCAATTAGCTGCAGACATCGGGAAATTCTATCATGCACAACAAAATATTTTTGACTAAAACTCTCCAAGGTTACTTTTTACACCAATCTTCAGTTTTGAAATATTACTTATTTACTCTCTACGTCCAATTTTTTTCCAAATTTAAACCTCTCTCTCTCTCTCTCTCTCTCTCTCTCTCTCCTATTTTTATTTATCACGACTAAGTCCTAAAATTCCCAAACTTTCTTTTCAGCCCTGTTCCGCTGTCCGCCCACCTCCATCATTCGGAGCTACCATTCACCTCCAGTCCCAACTCTTTACTCTTACCAATGACCAATCGTCGCACCATCAAAAAAAGAATAAAATAGTAACAATCAATTACAAACAAATACCCATAAAAAAAAAACTACAAATAATTTTAATCCGTATTTGAGATTTATTCTCCAACACTAATTGTATTTGGATTTTTTTATTTGTTTCAAAAACCTCAAACTCTAATTCCTAATTTCGCTTGTCACAGTGAATTTAAAGAATTTAAAATTCTTACTATATTTTTGAGGAACATAAAAATTTTAGAAAGTCAGGAAATCAATGAGTTTGTAAGAGATGTATTTTTTTAAAAGTTTAAATAGTAAAAAATATATTTTTTTGGAATTTTAGAGAGAGAAAAAAAAAGAAGACGATGACTAGAGGTGACAACCGGGCCGTGCCCGGCCCGGCCCGGGCTCGTGCCCGGCACAAAGGGGACGTGCCATGCCGCCGGCACGGCACGGTTGCCCTAGCCTAGGCCCGGGATCGGCCCGCCGGCACGACACGGCAGGCCTGTGCCGTGCTCGGGCCGGGCCGGGCCGGCCCGAGTTTTTTTAGAGAAAGAAAAAAAAAAAAGGAGTTAACACATTATAATAACAATACAAACAAATGTTATATTATATATAATCTCATTACATTTATATAATTACTCTATAAATCTCTTTAGAAATTATACAAAGTCCGAAGAGAGGGAAGAGGATCCTAACCGTCACCCTCAACTTGTTCTTAATATATTTTCTAAGAGATTTATAAGTTAAAAATTAAAAAAAAAATTGAAAATACATGAATATCCTTACAAATTTAAATACTTTTAATCAAACTTCATTTTCTTCTGGTAAACCTAAGGTCTTTAGTACATCTTCATTAGTCAAGTCTTGTTCCTTATCTTCTGCGTCGTACCAATCCTTCAAGCAGACACACATCTCCAATATGTCTGCCGCCATTGAGGTTCTCAAGTCCGTGAGCATTCTACCACCTGCGTTAAAAGCAGACTCCGATGCTACAGTAGACACTGGAGGAGTTAGTAGATCATGGGCAATGTTGGAAAGCACGGGATATATTTTTTCCTGTGATTTCCACCATGCCAAAATATCAAAGGATTCATACTTTTCAGGAGATGCGTTATTATCTTCATAGTTAGCTATCTCTAAATAATAATGTAATTCATTAAAATATGTACTAGTTTGTCATGGCTTTTTTCTATGAAATAGAGATGATATTATTGGATTACGAATTTTCCTTGTAGATGGTTCTTTTGTAGTTTGTGTTGGCACACCATACATATCTTCATAAGTTTTATACATAATATCTAAATATGTTTTAATATCATTAAGTAAATCCCTCACATTATTTTCATAAGACATATTTGTATAAAATAAATCAATTAATATTTCAAGTTCATCTAATTTGCAACGGGAATCCACAACAGTTGCAAAATATAATAAGTATGGAAAATCTTTAAAATATTTATTAAATTTAATTTCCATAGGTTGAACAATACTTTCAAGTAGAGAGTGATTTCTACATTCATTAAAAACCGAAGTAATTTCGGTTAGATAATATAATGCAATGTGTGTAGTTGGGTAATAAGTTCCTGACAGTGCTGTAGATGCATTTTCAAATTTGCCTAAAAACTTAGAAATGCAATGCAACTGGTGCCATTTATTATTATCTAAACTATACATTGGTGATTCCATTTCATTAAAAGTATTTATTACATTTTTATACTGAATAGCTATGTTTAACATTTTATATGTAGAATTCCATCTTGTTCTAACATCTATAGGTACAATTCTAGGTGATATTTTCATATTTTTACATATTTGTTTAAATGCTTATCTTCTTGGCCCACTATCTTTAATAAAAAGTAATGTTACCTAAGTTTCATTAGTGAATCATTTACTATTATTAATCCATCTTGAACGCATAAGTTTAGTATGTGGCAAATACACCTAACGTGGAATAATTTTCCATCTAGAATTGGTTTTGTATAATTTTTAAGAATTCTAATTGCGGCCGTATTTTCAGAAGCATTATCCAAAGAAATGGTAAATATTTTATTGTCGATTAGAAAAAACACTTAGTATGGTTTGTGATAAATTATGTGCATTGTGAGAAAATTCAAATACCCTAAACCCTATTATTCTTTTCTGTATGCACCATTCTTGATCTATATAGTGTGCCGTCGCGCATAAATAATGAGTCATATTTTTAGCTTCCCAAAAATCTGCAATTATAGCAACTCTAAAAATTAAAGAAGTAAAAATATCTATTAAAGTGTCCATCTGCTGTTTATATAGTTTGAACATGTCGGATGTACATGTTGAACGTGGGACTTTTTTAAATTCGTCAGTAAATGCTGATTTACAAAATCTTTCAAATTTGCGATTTTCCGAAAAAGTAAATGATTGTTCGTCATGTATTATAATTTTTGCTAAATGTTCTCTTGTTTTAATTGGATCATATTTACGTATACCTAATGATCCACCAAATGTACTTATTTGTGTTTGATGTGGTATATTTGGTGGGTGATTTTTTTCTACGTGTCTTTTAAGATGACCCGTTCCGCTACCTAAAGGAAACGAATAAATTTTATGACAATGTTTACACTTAACTTTTCTAACATTGTTTTCTATTATTTTTTCAAAATGTTTCCATATGTCCGATCTAACAGCCCTAGTCAAAATAGCGAAAAAAAACCTTGCTTCAATGAGAAAACTTGTTTGGATCTTGTTTGGGAGACTTGCTTGTTTGAGACTTCTTGATCACTTGATTGAAACTTGCTACTTGCTTTGCTTGAGACTTCTTGAGAATTAAATATTTTAGGAGATTTTTTAGAAAGAATTTAATGTATAAGAATGATAAATGGTAATAGAAGAGATATTGAGGTATTTATAGAGAAAGAAAGGTTTTAATTTGTAAAAAAAAATTACAAAAACCCCCTCCAATGGCTATTTTGACTTTTGGGGGAGAAATCTGCAATTTGTTTTGCAAGAAACACCCTAAGGGCTATAAAAAGGGGGCTATTTGCAAAAAAAATTGCAAAACCCCCCCCTAAACACCCCTTTGCCGGATACGTGCCCGGCACGTGCCGGGCCTGGCGTGCCCAACGGGCTGCCCGGCCCGATTAACAGCTCTAACGATGACAGTATTTAAATTTTTAAAAATTTTTAGAGATTTTGAGATTTAAAAGAATAATTTAGTTAAAAAAGATTGATAAATTTATAATTATTTGTAAATTTTAAATTGTACTGTGGGTAAATAGAATTTCCCCGCAGACGTCGCACCGTGAATATTGTGCGCAGGGTGATCGGACAAAGAGAAGGGGTTCATGGTACAGGTAAATGGGCCCGGATTACAAAACAAGCCTGGTGGGGGCCCACTCTCGAGTGCTTACTGATGAGTACCCATACGCGGTCTTCGAAACTACTCTCATCAATCAAATCAACACCTAATCATTACTGAAATGAAATTTAAAAGAAAAGGCTGAGATTGGCATCTGCATGCATCGTCAACACCTGCACGCTGTGACCCATAGCTAAGCTAGGGTTTCGCAATTGGCGCATCATATCTCCGCAGAGCCTTTTCAAATTCTTGGCAATTGAAAGAGAGAGTTGAGCCACGAGAATGAGCGGTTCCAGTGAATATAGGTGAGCATAGTTCACTTAAAATCAAAATAATCGGTTAAAATTGTTCTGAATAAATAAAATTATATCCAACCAATTGAATTATTTAAAAATAAATTGACGATTTATGTAAATTTCCTAGACTACAAGTCATCTCCACAATCTCTAATGGTTTTTTAAAAAAAAAAATTCTTTCGGGTTATGATGTCAATCCCTATGTTTTACTCATAGCCAGTTTAATGGGTTTTAATTTTGATTTGATCATTCATTAGGTAGATACAAAATTAATTGTTTTCGACTAATATAATATTTTGCATTTATTTGATAAAAAGATGAATGAACTCTAAAATTTACGAAATTTGATTTTAAAGAAGTTAATAAGGTATAGAACCTAATTCCAGAAAAAAAAATTAAAGAAAAATTATTAAGTTACTATATTTTTGCTGCTAACTCAAATAAGTTTTTTTTAAACTACTGTTATTATATATATATATATATATATATATATATATATATATATATATATAGAGAGAGAGAGAGAGAGAGAGAGATGGAAATGAGCTGACAGATCACGCAAGTTACCTGAGCTGCAGTTCATTTCTACTATCTCCAATAATCTTTTTTAAAAATTTTCTTTTGGATTATGATTTCGACCCCCTAGGGTTCACTCATACCCAAGTTCTTGGGTTTTAGTTTTGATTTGAGCCTCCATCAAATTAATACAAAATTAATGGTTTTCAATGAATAACACATTTTGTATGCACTTGATGAAAGGGTAAATGAACTCTAAAACTTATGAAATTTAATCCGAAAGAAGTTAAGAAGGTAGAGATTGTAATTGTAAAAAAAAATTGAAGAAAAATCATTGGATCATTATAATTTTGCCGCTAACTCACGTAACTTTTCGTGAGCTTGCAGTTCACCTACAGTAATCCCATATATATATATATATATATATATATAGAGAGAGAGAGAGAGAGAGAGAGAGAGAGAGAGAGAGAGACTTGTGAGTTTTTGGAGATAATAAATGTGATAAATATTTATAGAAGGTGCTCGTTTGAAGATAATAAATCAAATATTTGGATTAGAGTACATGATAACTTTCAATAAAATCACATCCTTAGTCCTTGAGATTTATTAAATCTAGACTTAATGTTGGACAGAGATTATATAAGATAAAATTTGACCAGTAATAAATTTGATTTGATTTGAAAATCTAATGAAAAATTTGGTTACATAGAAAACTAGAAAGTTGATTCGAACTTCAAATATTTTATTTCTGTCATCCCAACTCCATTTTAGATCCATGAACTAAATTGACTTGAGATGGTGGTGAAGTCAGATTACAATTTTGAATACTGGATATTTCAAATACAATTTCATCATGACCTTATAAACGGATCTTACCTTGATTTGGTTTAGATTTTTAATCCCATTTGTGATATGATTACAAGTGCATATGTTTTTTTTAACCTTATCAAGTTAATATTCTTTGATATATCCATATCTAGATTTAAGAGATATGATCTCTTTTAATTGGTTTCTGAACAACATAAACATTTTATGTTCTTTCACTTAGGGCCCGTTTTTATGCTTGCAACTAGTTTTACAAATTGCATCTTGTATTACTAAGTGAAGTTACATATTAACTTGTATTATTATATTTGGATTGAGAGTTGGAAGTAGTAATTAAAGTTGTGAAATTTTTAAATTTTAATTATTTTAATTTTCAAGAACTTTGAGAAATATTTTATGTATCAATAATATAATCACATATACATTTTTTGTATATGATACTTTGTTATTGTAAGTGCTTAAATAAATATAACTATAGTTTTAAAATTAGATTAATTATACTCAGAGCTACTGTAATATGAGGGGTGTAATATAACTTATCATCTCTAAATTTTATAACTCTCATTTAGATTCCTGGAGCGCGAAAAAAAAATGACAGGAAAACTTAGATCGAGATATTTTTTCCGCAATCTTAAGGAGTCTTAAGTGAAAATTTTAAATTTTAGACTTGATAATTTATACACCCCTATATTAAAGCGGGCGTGTGATTAACCAATTTAAAATTTTACGGATGGAGCTACAGGAGAACAATAAAGAATTCCCACTCACAACGGTTGCAACTGTAGTGGTTGCCGTACACCCCCTGAAGTCCGACTACAAGTGTGCTGAACCCCAAAACATCAGATCAGACGAGACATTGTCTAGTTTTAGGGATAATCATCCAAATACAATAAGATGCTGCTGGCTCATTCAACTATAGAATCACCCCATCCCCCCCCGAACTGGTGTGTGAAGACTTTGAAGAATAGACTAGACTCTAGAGAGGTTCCCCAGCCCAAAAACAAACAAAAATAGCTCACTCATACTCCCCCTTTAAAAAAAAAAACACACACACACACACCCAAAAAAAAAAAAAAAAAAAAGCATACATGACATCAATTCAGCAACCGAAGAATTTACACACAACAAACATCTCTCTATGATTCGAGCTCTCTTCACCCGCATTGTTACATCAATATGGCAAACATCACAAAGGGGAGAAAGAGGAACTAATAAGTAACGACTATTGTCCTCATATTATTATTATTATTATTATTATTATCATCTTTGTTTCAAATCCGTGCTCAATTTTTTTTGTTCTTCAGAGCAAAAAGATCACCATTTCCTCTGCAAGTAGAAATCTCCCTCAGATTCCCTCCCCAATTCAACCGACCTGTCGAGCCGGTCGACCACCGCGCTCTTGAAATTGAATGCGGCGACTTCTTGAGCTCTCACGCAGGACCTCTGCATCCCGACGCCGCTCAGGCTCGCCCGCGACTCGGCGAGGACTTCGCTTAATGGCGGCCGCTTCCGAGGCCCCGCCTCCGGGCGCTGCTTGGGCGCGCTCTGAGACCGGACCTTCGCCTCGAAGGACTGCGTGTTGGTCATGTAGTTTGGGCAGTTGGGCTGGTTGAGGAACCGTCCAAACACTCCGTCCGCAGCGCTCACGCTCTTGGCGGGGGTCGCGGGGGCAATGTAGGCCGCGTTCATGCAGCGGGGCGTGCTCTGGGCTGTGGAGGAGTAGCGGCATTTGTCTCCGGTGAGGCACCAGTCGTAGTCCTGAAAGCTGCGGCAGTCCGGGATCGAGATTCGGGCAGGGATTTGGCAGGGGGGCAGCGGAGAGGAGATGGTCATGTCTTCGGCCGAGTCCATGAGAGATGGACTAGTCCTGCTGCGGGAGGATCTCGATTTGGGGCGGCACGTATCAATCTCGACGATCTTTGGGCTCCTGTCGAAGCCGTTGTTCATGCTGTCAAGATTTCCCGGCAGCCTCCGGCTATGGAACGAGGATGACATCTGCTCGCTACGTGTCTCGTCGAACCTCTCCTGAAATAGTGAGTAAATAACCACGTTCAATTTCTGATGCAAGCCAACGGCAAGCTACAAGTGCTTGTAGATAATGAAACTTACAAGAGATTTTCTAGGACAGATCTCGGGCTGAAACCTCCGATCGTGCGACAGAGGAGCACGCGACTTGTGCGCTCGGACGGTGGCCTGAGCTCGGATAAGTGCCTGCATGCTGTAGAGAGTTGCAGCAGCCTGTCTCCGGACTAGATAGCCTCTAACAAGAGCCTGCAACTTCACCAGTGCTTTCAAAGCCCTGAGAGCTTTCTTTGCCTGTAAAAAAATTCGAAACATAGAATTTTACCGAAACGAGACTAACTAAGATTCAAATAAAAAACGAAGTCACCATAAATGCTTGCAAATATTTCAAATGAGCAGTAAAGGCACAAGATTTCATCATCATTCCTTAAATTCATTACGCAAACAGAGCATAAACGAACAAAGCAAAAGCTCATTATATGCAGGGATTGCACAATTCAGCACGTAGTAAGATTTTAACCTTTTTTGAATTGAATCAAAATTCAACCATAATTTTTATGATGAACACTAAATAATTACCAAATAGCCTCTGAAGGCAGTTTGGATCCTGACAGCAGCTGTCCACTCCTGAACGCAACCGAACATGGTGCCTCTCCCGTGGCTGGTGAGCCTCACCACCGCAACAGCCGCCTGCGCTGCCGCAACGGCTGCATCGGCAGCAGCCGCGGTCGCTGCAGCGACCGCGATAGCATGCTTATTCTGCTCCTTTTCAGTCTCCGAATACAGAGATCGCAGCCACGCTGCACTGTCGGCGGAGGTCGTCACCGGGACCTTGGGAGGCTCCGGCGTGTCGGCCGAGTCCCGCGCGGTCTTGAAGCTCCAACGCTTCTTCTCTCTCCGCTCATCGCCACCGCCGATGTAGAATCCACTGTCCCTTGAGGACTCCCTGCTGTCCTTCTTCCCCCCTAGCAGACCCCTCAGCCATCTTGTAGCTCTACCCATTAATGGAATCTAATCTGAATGCAGATAGAGTTCCTGTGAGATTGGAAAAAGAGTAGTAAATCTAGAGAGATAGCTCAAAATGATCCTAATGGTAAAGAAAAAGGAATCAACTTTTTCCCCAGGAAGCAATTAATTGTAAATAGATAACGAAGAGTGGGAAAAGAGAAATCTTTTTCAAAAGAATGCCTGTCAAGCCCTCGTGAAGAAGAGCGTTACAAGACAAAAGGATGTCCCAGATTGAAACGGACACTCCAACCAAATTAAACAAACCTAACTTTAAATCATTAAATTATTAAAGGGAGGAAAGAAAAAAAGAAAAAAAAAATTGGTAGAGGAATGATTCAGGCTATCTCAAAATTTCAAAAGGTTGATGGAGATTGGTGATGGAAGAATTTGACTGTTCAAATTAACCCACACATTACCAGATATTCTCTGTGGAAGATTTCAGAAAAGACAGAGGAAGAGGAGAAAGTTGGAAGAATCCTATCTCACAAATGGACGAAAAAGATGGGATTTTTACTCAGCAGAACGTTGAAGAGGCAAATAAAATAGCAATCTTTAGCCCACACCCTTCTCTTTTCTCTCTAATGAGTCATCTTGTACTTACAAGAAAATGGGCACTAATACTTAAAAAAAAAAAAAAAAGAAAGAAAGAAAGAGAGAAAGAAAAGAAAATCAATATCGTGAGCAAAGCTTGTCCTTTATGAAAAGAGATGTAAAGATAAAGGAAAAGATTCCAACCTTACATAAAAAGAACAGAGGCCATTACGTAACTCTGAGAAAGATGCAGAAATGGGCTTCTATCACTTGCCATTAAAAGGCTTCCGCAGAACTTTCAATGATAAAAAATTAGCAAAAAAAAAAAAGAAAAATGAGAGAGAGAGAGAGAGAGAGAGAGTTTGCTTACTTGCTTTGTTTCAATGAAGACGAGAAGAGAGAAGCTCTGTTTCCAAGGTGAGTAGATTGGTTTCTGAGGAGAGGCGAGAGATTTTGCAAACCAAATCAGAAATGTAGAAGTAATAATAGAAAATAATAATTTTCTTTTTGTATGGAACGGTTCTAAATTTTGCTTTATATGGACAAAGAGAGAACAACGTTACCCCTTCTTCAAATAGTATAAGCCAAAATTTAAGGTTTCTCCTGCGTCGACACGTGGCCGTCTATTCCAGAAATGCCCCTGGATCAGAAGTTATTTACTGCAATAGTACGTTACCAGTCACCTTACTGAGTCAGGGTATCAAAGTAATCTTCCAGAAAAGCAGTCGTAGGCTGACGTAAGGGAGTTCCAAAGTTGGGCTGCGTGTATCGCGCCTCTATCCCGCGGCCGGCCATAATACAATATAATACAATTTACAAGATCCGCTCCTTAAATGATTAAGATTTGCATTGCCTTTTCAATGTCGGGGAATTTCGTAAATTATAATTTAGGAATGGTCTTGCTGCAAAATGATTAAAATTAAGAATATTTGGGGGTTGTGTGCAAATTACGATAGACTCCTCATTTGAATTTCCCGCTAGGATCCGGAATCTGTTTAAATTTTTGAAATGGAACGGACTCCACAGAAGTTGAAATGACGAGTTTACCCCTATATTTTAGGCTCAAATGGATGGCAGGGTGTTGGTTGATTTAGTCATTTGAACTGTTGGCTTAATTAAATGTTAATTATCATAATTATTGTTATCCTACATGAAAGTAAGAGGATGTGCGGGAGTCACTCTCGGGTTGATTTGTCTTGGGAAGTGGATCGGGTTGACGACTCGGGACCCGAACGCACAACAATGGAGGTTTTCATTGTGGTTCGCAATTGAGGGGACAGTCTAGTTTCCACTGTAGTTTGCTTCTAATTATTTTGTTTAATGAAGTTGTGACCAAAATAATTACGGTTTGTGGAATTTAATCAAGTATACCTTGGTAGCGTGCACATTGTGTTCACTGTTTTGAATCATGTCAGATCGATTGCAACTCCTAATCCTCAAGTTGAAACCTAGGATTTGTTTTGCTATTTGTTTTTCTAATGTACTTAGATATCTGATTGGATTTGAATTTGAGTGGCTCTAAGGCCATCGTTAGATTCTCGTAACTATACTCAGAGACTGAAAGTGCAAAACTAGGATTTGGGTTTATGTTTTGATTTCGATAGTTAAGTCACTCAACTCTAAGATAGTGAATTAACATTTATTTGTCTAAGTGATTTCAATGGTTCAAAGTTATTCTATTACTCCAAATAAATAGATATAATTATAGTTGGAGAGTTGTATGATTCGCGTCATGCTATGCATCGGGAGGATATGTCATTTTTTTTTTGCTAATTAAAAATTGAAGTAGAATGGCCGGGACCTAAGACATTTGAAAGTGTTAAAAGAAACTTGGCTCTCTTACTATATTGACATGATTGGAATAGAGAGTGCAGTAATGCTTTCGTAACTGACGAAAACTCACACTCTAAAGTAGTACAAAGGATTCGTCAGACATTCCTTGACACCGTTTTTAGATAGATAGGTATCTCGTTAACTGTCACACCTGTCACACCGTAACGAAGTATCAGAGAGAGAGAGACAATAACTAAACCAAAATGTGCATCCCTAACATTTAAGTAATATTTTTTGTTTTGGTCAATTAGCTAACATATAATATACTGTAGAAAATCACAAAACACAGAGCGTAATATACAAGGACAAAAAAAGAAGCAGCACAACTACTCCTATATAGAGAACCAAGAATGATGTATTACTAATAAGACAACAAATAGAATTTGTTTTTAATACATGTCATATAAAAGGAGTCCTCAAAACCCAATAGTTAATGATCATCATATAAAATAAAAATGCATTGGCACATGAAGCAGATGCATAAATAGCAATATGAGGATTAATAAGATTGAGAAGTCTAGAAGGGCAAAATCTTTCATAGTTTGGCAAAAGTCATTTGTGCAGTCCAAGAAGTAAAAGTGAAAGATGAAACAACTATATTAATCTTAGTGGCAACTATTTGTGCCTACTTTGATTTTCCATACTAAATGCATAATTTCTTAGAATATGATTCTTTCTTCCAAAATAAATTGAGTAAGTTGGTCCCATATTATGGGACCGTTGACAATCAGAGGATCCATACTCTTCTTTAGAATCAAGATATGTTCATGGCTTCTTAGGAATGAGAATGGACATGTGTAAAGGCTAAATGCTCTATAGGAAGTTTTGAATTAAAAATTAAAAAAAAAATTATTTAATTCAAAATTTTGAATAGTACAGATTAAAAATGGACATATTCTCATCTCTAAACAGAACAATATATTATTTTTAGTTGTTAATATTAACAAAAACATTGTGATTTTGCGGAGTGCCTGTTCTTATTTTGTTTAGGATATGTCTTGCAATAAAGAGAAGAAAGAAAAAAATTCTGATATTAATAAGGTTCGATGTAGAGATATTTTTTGTTTTGTTTTATTAATTAAAAAAATCTAATAATCAATAAAGTGTCAAAAATTTTCTGATATAATTTTTTTTTTTAAGCATACTGTTACGATTTTTGTTAAAATAACAATTTTCTCCTTGTCTCATTGTCAACTACAACCACAACAGGTGCCACAACAGGTGATGGTGTCAAACTTTTCTAGTCCAACAGCATCCAAAGTCACTGCTCTACAACGTGAGACATCAATTTGCAATTGTGTTGCTGTCAGCAACTTTGACGCTCATTTTCGTAATTTTCAACCCTCTACTGACACTGCAAATACGAAGCAAGTGTGATATGGAATTTTACGGAACATATTCAATCTACTTCGACGACTTTTTACTTCACAATGCGAGGTGAATGAATGGAAGCTACTTTTAAATATCAAGTACTTCAATATTTGGATCTTGTCTATGAACTCGTAGTTATTTTCTCTATTATTATGAAATAGGCAGAGAGGACTAAATCTCTCTAACATCATTTTTGCACTCGTGATGATGTAGGATTAGATTATTCTAACCCTAGCCTCCATAAGCTGTCCATGGTCACCGACAAACATTTTCTCTTCTCTACTCGTTGCCATTATCTTTTCTCTATAGTGATGGATAGGCTTACTAAAACCATTCAGGATGAGATAGCTTGGTGTATGTTATTTGCTGATGATATTGTCTTAGTTGATGAGACAAGAGCAGGGATAAATGTCAAGTTAAATTTATGTAGGAATACATTAGAATTTAGAGGTTTTAAATTGAGTAGGTCTAAAACAGAGTATATGGAGCGTAAATTTAGTAAATGACGGACCATAGACTATAATGCTGTAAAACTGGATAGATAAGAAATACAAATAAGCAGTCAGTTTAGATATTTGGGTTCTATTATTCAGAATGATGGAGAGATCGATAATAATGTTAACCATAGGATACAAGCTGACTGGTTGAAATGGAGGAGGGCAACGGAAGTTTTATGCTACCGTAACATTCCGTTAAGATTGTAAGGAAAATTTTATAGAACTGCTATTAGACCAGCTTTATTATATGGTACGAAATGTTGGACTATAAAGAAACGTCATTCACAGAAGATAAGTGTAGTAGAAATGCGCATGCTCCATTTGATGTGCGACAACACTAGGAGAGATAAAGTGATAAATGAAAATATTCGTACTAAGTAAGGCGTAGCTCCCATCGATGAGAAGATGCGAGAAAATCGCTTATGATGGTTTGGTCATGTGCAATATAGGCCTACAAGTGCACCAGTTCGAAGAGGGGAGTTTATCAATGTAAGATAAGTTAAAAGAACGAAGGAAAGACCGCATAAAATATGGATGGAGATGATACGCAAAGATATGGAGTCTAGAAGTTTAAATAAGGAGATATGACTTGATAGAAATGAATGGAGAAGGAGTATCAAAGTGATCAATCCGGCGTAATTCTTTTTTTAGTTCATGTAGCCTACTCTAAATACTTGGGATAAAAGACTTTGTTGTTGTTGTATTCGTTGCCATTATCACGATCCTTTCTAGCCGTTGCTATTGCTTCCCTGATCGCCAACGTTAGTGGCGAAATATTTTTGTTTTTTTTATTGGCCCCCACAAAAGTTGACCCCTATTCTTTCAAACTTTTAGTCTTATACCCGTAATATTGAAAGATAACATAGACAAGTGTAAGTGTGATATTTTTTAAGACTACAAAAGGAATTTGAGACATGCTGAAGGAAATGAACCTAATAGGCAGAATATTTCTCGAGTAGTTGATCTGTATAGAAAGAAGAATGGTTCTCCTAAAAGCAGGATAGTAGAGTTTTATTGACTACTATTCGGCGCTAAAGTATATAGTAACGAGTTAATTTCTACCGGCTTATTTTTATTGGACCTTACGACACATCAATATTACCATGATGAATTGATGAGCTTATCTAGTTAATTCTCTATCAGGCCTATATTACTCCTTGGTCAATCGAGTCTGCGGTTAGATACTTGTGACAACTTAGTTTCTTTGTGATCAATAACCCTGGCTCAAGTTTAACGTGTTTCTACCGTTGACGAGCTAGAGCACAACTTTCACATCATGTTGATAGTACTCGATGGTTGCTGGAGGATGAGGTAGGCACAGTGACGAGAATGGGCCTTTGGGCCAAGGACTTCATATTGGATTCTATTATCTTTCGGATAGAATAACTTGGCTGAACTCATCTTGAATTATGAAACCAGCTCCTCCATTTTCTCAATCCTGAGCTGCGAAGCCATCAAAGTTGATTTTGATCCACCAACTGCAGGGAATTTCCGATGGACAAAAAAAATCAGTTGATTGTAAGGGCAGGAGCCCGATGAATCACAACGCTCAGATGACAAATTCAATTGAAAAGTAAGGCTCATGTTATCGCATAATTTATATGGTCCAGGCCCAAATCGAAAAGCTCAATAAAATAACAAGCTCAGTTTAGATGAGGTTCACAAACTGACAAGGCCTGCAAACCCGTGATTTATATCTAAAAGGTAATATAATCCAATATGAAGTCAGTTGGGACCTTATTATAGAACTGACATTTTTGGGGGCGCCCAACGTAAATCGATAGGAGGTTGGAAAACATTTGAAGTGCCATAAATGTATCTTTGTGCAGGAAGTAGCAACAACAAACATTACCTTCACTCAGAAACTGGGCAACCCTTATGTTCGGAAGTCAGAATTGGAAGGCACCATGGTTGTATCCACTTATCAAATCCACTTTTGAAAATATGCGCCTACGCCCACTCTACTAAATTACTGAAGATATGGAAATAAAACATCGCTAAGATATTTGACTTTGTAAGGATACATGGTAATAGAGAAATTTGGAATCGACCACTCATCTTTTCCGCTAATACTCTATTATAAAAACTCTCCATCCTCCACAAGAAGTAGAGAGAAATGGAAGTAGAGAGAAATGGGAGACGACGATTCTTCAGTAATCTAGAACTTGTAATGGAGAGAGAGAGAGAGAGTTCTTGAAAGATTATAAGTCTTTCTCCTCCAATAAAATACTAGCCACAAGGCTATTCATTCCGGGGTAGACATCTTGAGAGATTGTAAGCCCTCCTACTAGCCACAAGGCCAATCATCTCACAGAAATCCTTTTTGACTAAATCTCGTCAAACTCTGTTTTGTTTGCTTTGATCATTTTCTCGACTGATATATCAAAATACTAAGTTCACATCAAACCTAATTCAGACAATCTAGTTGGATAGAGTTATGGACAAACACCTCGCTTTAAATTCGTACAACTGATTTAGCACACAGCTACCCACTTCTTAAATCAATTTGACAATCTCATATCAAAAATAATTTGTACACAGCTAGTCCTCCTCTGGCCAGGTTTGCATTAAGAAGTAAGTTTCCAAGGTCATTGCACCGCCACAATAAGCGAACTCGCAGGGACGATGTTAGGCTCCACAACCATGTGCGCTTCAAAATCCCTTCTCTTGGTTGTATTAATACTTTTAGATAGACCGAACAAGATTAATGATATTATATCTTATTATCTACTGTTATTAATTGAAACTAGAGACAGAACAAAATATTTAATCTGAATTGATATAAATAGTTTATTACTTTAAAACAGAATATCTATATATCTATAAAATATATTTATATATAGGTTATTAGTGTAATTATCTAAAAGAACGATGAAAAATGAAAAAACTAAATTAAATTGCTTTACTGGTTAGGTTATTAAATTAAATTCGTAGACAGAATAATATAAATTAAAGTCATAATAGGTTACAGTTTTGAAGGACTAGTGAATGCAGAAGATGATAGCAATTTGGATGATGACTGGAAGATGATCGAGACTAGCGTTGTACACTATCTCTTTAAAACCGATTTGCTCTCCACCATTCTGCTCTGAATTACAGTGGGCGTCGGTCTCTCAGGATACAACGATCAACTACAATAGGATTAAAAAATACTCTGTAGTGCTCAAGATTTCTCCTCTTATTACATAAATAATGATAGGGAACAAATAATGTTATATAAACTCACATTCTAACAACACTCTAATCGATGTGAGGCTATTTTTTTCCTTTTGTTTCTTTTACTATGCATTCAATTTTGAAACCATTTTTCATTCACCTAATTTATTTATTTTTTGAATTAGTGAATTGACTCAAAAATTTAATATTCAAACATACATGAATTCAACACTTTCTTCTAGCGCACCTTCATATGCTGCTCTCACACCCATGTTCTTACTATAATGAACAAGAAAGCAAGGGAAACATTGCGGCACTGGAATAAGGAGGAGGTTAGAAACCTTTTTCATAAAAGTGAAGTTTTTCAGTCATGAACAGAGTATATGGAAACTAAGGAAGTGGAGAATGGTCATACATCAGATGGATTTGAAACTTTACAGTTGACCAAGAAAGAGCTACGTGAGTTTCTACGATTGTAAGAACTAATGTGGAGGTAAATATCACGTTTGACTTGGCTCAAGAAAGGGGATTTCAATTCTCAGTTTTTTCATTGCACTGTCATGATCAGGAGATCCAAGAGCATAATTTCAGGTGTTCAGGGTACAAATAGGAAGCTGCATACTAAACGATGTGAGATTACTGCAGAGTTTTTGACTTACTTTAACTCAAGATGGTTTAGAATTCTAATGACAATGGAGCACATGATTTGATACATATCCTGATTAATGGGAGAGTGTCTGCAAAAGATAATATGGAGCTTTATAAGCTTGTTATATTGAGGGAGATGAGCAGGTTTTTTGCTCAGTGGATATCAGTAAAAGCCGTAGGGTCGGATGGTCTTTCAGGATACATCCATAAACATTGTTGGAAGATTATTAATATTGTGGCGGCAATCCAACACTTTTTCTCTATGGGGTTGTCACCGAAGCAGTGGAAAGTAACGTTCGTCACATTGATACTTAAGGTGAAAAACCTGAAACTGCTTAAAGACTACACAACTATCAATTTGCGTAAATTTTCTTACAAGTTGATTGCAAATACTCTTATTAGTAGACTAAAAAAGTTCTTGCCTAAATTGATTGCGACAAACAAACAGGGAGCATCTGTGTCTAGGAGGAGTATTTCTAATAATATCTTGTTGGTATAAGAAATTTTTCACTTTGTATCCTACTCAGCTGAGTGTTGCTTATGGGTCTTAAAGTAGATATAGAAAGGGTTTATGATCGTATGAGTTAGGATTTTATTGAATTGGTATTGAAGAAGTTTAGTTTCCAAGAACTATTTGTTACTTGGGTTATGAGCTATGTCAGAGAGTCATATTTTGTTATTCTTATTAACGGCTTACCAACATAGTGGTTTTCATTGACTATGGACTTATGTCAGGAGTGTCATTTATTGTCATATATATATATATATATATATATATATATATATATATATATATATATATATATATATATATATATATATATATATATATATATATATATATATATATATATATATATATATATATATATATATATATATATATATATATATATATATATATATACCTTCCTGCTGAGCCACCTTTCTCCTCGGTCCACAGAGACAAAATGTAGGACTAGTGCCAACAGTTCATCACGTAAGAAGGGACTCACCGAGCCGGGATCACTAACTAATACTTTTCACCTTTCCCTCACGGTACTACTTCGCTATCGGTCACCCAGGAGTATTTAGCCTTGCAAGGTGGTCCTTGCTGATTCACACGGGATTCCACGTGCCCCATGCTACTCGGATCAGAGCGTAAGCTAGTAATGCTTTCGGATATATATATATATATATATATATATATATATATATATATATATATATATATATATATATATATATATATATATATATGTACTAGTATCGATAATATTAGGAATTCGCAACACACCTCTTATTTTTCGATGACTATTTTATTATGACTTGAGCTACTTTGCCTGAAACCAAGACCCTTCGGTGAGTTATAGAGTGCTATTTTGTATCGAGCTGTCAGTTTATAAATCCCAACATGTTTGTTGTTTACTTTAGTAAGAGGGTTGATGTAAGGATTTTTCAGAGGATATCCAGATTCTTCTCGATCCAAATTGGTATTATGCCTTTTAAGTATTTGGGTGTCTTTATCTATGGTAAGCGGGTTTCTCGGAGATACTTTGACAGTATATTTTCTAAAATCATAGCTAAGCTGAATGGTTGGAATAGTGACTTGCTACTTCAGACGGCACCAAAAGTGTTGCTCCAGTAATCTAAACGGCAATGTAAAGGTTTCTGTTTGTAAAAAAAGGAGTTACGAAGGTTATCCTTGACAACCTTCATAAGGAGTTTCATCTTTTCTTATAGAGGTAAGAGTGATGAGTCTCGGGATTTACATTTGGTTAGCTAGCCTCGAATCAAAAGGGGATTTCAGGATACATCAGTTGGATGTCTTACAGAAGATTTACCATATTAAACAGTTAGCAAAATTTTTGGTTGATCATGTTTGCTTTGGAGGAGGATGAATCATTTCAAGTATAAAATCTCAAATTTCATTTAGGATCTACATAAGACACATGCTTCCTCTTTGATGACAGACGATCTCAGTTAGTACAAAGACCTTAAAGGTTGGCTGGCGATGGTTTGCGGCCAATGATCATCCTATTCGAGTATTGAAGGATCCATGTCTTTTTGAGTTCTTTCTTTTAAGAATTCCCTTCTGTTTGTTGTTACAGCAGTTGTTCTGGATAATACTATCAGTCAATTTATAACATAGAAGTGCAAGTGGGACACAGTGAAGCTTGTTAATGCCTTTCACCCGTCTTTGATGGAGAAGATCTTCCTCAACTATTTGGTAAGGATTTAGTTTTTTTGACATGATATTTCTTTACGAGAGCTTAATATTACATGTATCTATAAATACCTTCAGCAAGAAACACCCATTAACCTACAATGAATGTGAAATTTGGTTGTTGTATCGCGAGTCCGGATTTGGATGTGACAGATTATTCAGGATTGTGTGTCTACCTGCTCTTTCTTGTATTGCCATAACATTTTAGTTGCTATCACTTATCTTTGTTGTGGAATGGACGAAAAAACTATGGAGCACCTTATTCTTTTTTATCCTTTCTATGAAGAGATATGGTCTCGGATTGGTGGCGAGTCAAACATACAACTTACTTGGATGTTATGGGAGGACTGGTTTATCTACTCTCTCAAATAGGAAAGATGAAGCACCAATGTTATAGAGATTGGTCCAATTAGTGCTTATGTATACAAATTAGGAGATTTGGAAAGATAAAAATAGGGTAGCACTCAAGAATGAAATACTCTTGCTTGATAATATGGCTTTGACGGTGATCGCTGCAGTCAAGAATATTTGATTGTCTAAATATGAACTCTCTAATTTTTCATCTACTGCAGAATTACAATGACCATGAGAGTTATCAAGCCTTCTACCCAAGCCATACTAACCGCGTTAAGTTCGATAGAGGATTGTTTAAGGTAAATTTTGATGGTTCCGCACAAGATAATAAGACGAGCTGATTTTGTTATCAAAAACAATATTGATGTATTTATGAAGGCACATAGTATTCTTATAACCTTCATACCAATATTAGAAACTGAAATACAAGGCCTATGTAAAACTATTTGTTAAACGATAGCTAGACTCCAAAGTTAACGTACAGTGGCGGAAAATAACACTTAAAGCTATGTATAGTGGTGGAAGAGAACACTTAAAGCTACACTTCATTCGTGAGACATTATAACTATTACCTGTTACCTGCTGTTTTGGGAATTTCTTTCAATTGCTATTAAAGTTTGCACTAAAAAGTGTTTCCAATTTTATATATAAAAAGATATAGTCATTGAAAACTTATCTAAGCAAAAATAACACAACCCTTCAAGCTCTGGTCACTTATGCTGATCATTGACAATCCCGAATTTTCCTGACCTTTCTCATCCTCAGCCCCATGAGAATTTTCCTAACCTTCCTCATCCTCGCCCACATGAATGGGACCTCAGGATAGAAACCATTCGGACCATCTCCACTCAACTCTTTCACCTCTGCCGTGTTCCAATCGCCCGAGTTCCGCAGCAAGAAGACAGCAAAATGAGTTGATTCCATGTTGAAATGGCTTGGCTACCGAGCCAAAGACCACGTGACCCATGCAGCCACGCACACTGATATAGGCTTTTCACCAGACTGAAAATATTGCAACTCAACCAGCACGCAATCTTATAGGGCACCAATAACTGAATTACTTAAATTTTCTCAGATCTGAAAATCTGAAGGTTCAATCTAGTACTGCACAACTAACTTAATAACATCATTTCTGCAGCTGAATGGCTTAAAACACTTGAGAAACAAAATAGGCACGTTTACGAAAATTTTGAAGCTCACCAGACCCCAAACACAAACATTACTCCTCGTCATTCTGTGATTCATCTTTAACCAGCTTAATCATATCATCAATTCGCAGAATTGTTATAGCAGCCTCGGTAGCAAACTAGCAACCAAACAGATGTAATGCATGTCAATGTGATGAACTCAATTGAATACAATGTACTGTGTAAATATAAATTATTATTGCTCACTGATACAGAACTATTCACCATTTATTTTTATTACCTGAATTATTTTCACTTTGCTCATTGCAGGCTCAATAACTCCAGCTTCAAGATTATTCCGTACTACACCTTTCGAGAGATCTAGTCCCATACTGCAGGAAAGGACAAGGAAAACATATGAAAGCAATAAATCAAAATGTCACAACAATAGACTAGTTTTCTTTTTACGAACTAATAAGCATCATTTCTCAGAAAGAAGAAAAAAACTATAAATATAAGTATCATGACCAACGCCCATTTCCTTGTGGGAGTCAGCTACAACCGCACAGGGAATTGAGATGTTTGGATTGCCACTTTTGAAAACTCATGCAGCAGCTGCAGCAAAATTGGGTTAAAAAATAATAACAATGCTTTGAGAAGTGTGCCTTACAAGGACACATCAGCAATCAGGGGCTTAATAATACAGTTTATACATGCTTGCTAATTTAAAATATAAAAAAACTAATTGAAAAAAACACCTAAAAGAACCAATGTTGGATATAGGCAAACCAACAGACTCGACATGCCAACATGTTGCAAACTCCAAAAAACACAGAATAATATGGTTCATGATAAAATATTCAAAATATGTATAAATTTGAGTTTATTTTATTAGACCTCCTGACAAAGAGGATCTTGCACTTCATTTGCATATAAATGATTTGTCAAAGGGGATTCACAAGAATAACCTCAGAAATGGATGGATCAAGGGTTGTTGATGGTCATAACTCATAACAAAGGTTATCAGATGGGTTGTCACCCATTATATGATATAATAAAGGAACTTCAAAACTAATAAAAACTAGTATATAAAACTGACAGATATTGTAAGTGGTTAAATATATAACTAAAGGAATGTAGTTATTTTCTCTTTAAAATAAACATTGAAAATAGCACCCTATGCCTAGCACCATATTCTACCTAGCATTAGCTTTCTACAATGCGTGGGGTTAGAAAATTGCATTTTCTCAGTGGGGCGCAGCCCTTTTTCTAAAACAGCATTTAGTTGTGCATATGCTAACATTTTCTTTCATTTTGAATGAGGACCCAAGGGTCACGGCCCCTACTTGACTTGCTTCACCCCAGCCAGTAGCTACTCTTCTCCCTCTTCATGGTCTCATCTTCATGAGCGCAAAGCCAAATCTGCAGTTGACAGACGACAGCAACTCAGACCCAGACAACTGCAAGGGTTGACATGATCTCCAGGGCATGATTTCTCTAGGAAGAAATAAGTGGATCTCATGGTTATAGGACTGGACTCTGGAGATGACTGAAGGGCAGCGGAAACTGGAGCCGACAACTCCTACTGGCTGACAGTGGGGTAGCTTAGGTAAGGTTGCATTTCCCCCATCACCACTAAGTTTTTTTAAAGGTTTTTTGACAACTCAGACTAATGGCTGATAGGTCTTTGGGTGAACAAGATAAATATATGTCCAAATATGTTACACAGAACCGCTGACATGAGTATATACACCATGACACTCAACGAATTTTGCAAAATACAAAAAAAATAAAAATAAAAAAAACGACGACACATCAAAAGTATTGTGCGCCATACAGTGTTCCACATGACACAGCTTTACAATTGAAATATCGATGCTTCCTAGGCTTCTAATTGTGCTTTATTCATTGTATATTTGTATAAGATTGACAATTAACTAATTTCAGTACTGGTCTGAAAGCTTAGTAGATATTTAATTTTAAGGGTTAAAAGATATTTAATTCCAAGCTGTTCAAAGGTCTGAAAGCTTAATAGATATTTAATTTTGAGGTTTAATAAGTTGCTGGTGGATAGTGTCGAGAGTCGAGACTATATTAACCATGGTATAAAATATCAAAATCCATAGTATTAATCGATGCTTATGGTATAGAAATCAACAATACCAAGCATATCGACAATGATGGACTGGTATTATACAAAACATCGAGCATTAGAAACCTCAAAATCTGATAAAATATTAGGATATATATATATATTGAAAGTAGCCAATATTGAAAACCTTGATATTAACTAAAAAAAATCAAGAAACATTATATGGTTGTTTCATTTTTTAGGTTTTTAATATTATCTTCCAATTACTATAATTGTCCTGGACAGTTTCATATTTTTTTTAATTAAAAAAATAAAAAATCACATACCTTGTGCTATATGCTATCATTGCTATGTATACGCACTTATAGGTATAGACAGGTCAAGCATTATGCTAATATGATTTCACTATTTTCAAAACTAGAAAGGAAAATTAAGAGCTAAATATCAAATAACAAGGGAACAAGGGAAATGTGTAATTTCTAAGCAGGGTACTAAGTACTCCCTTCGTTCCCCTTTATTTGTCATTTAAGAGGTTTTCACAATCTTTTAGGAAGGGCAATTACTCCAAGCCCAACAATAACAATCTTTACATAATACCCCTACTAAAAAATATAAAAGAAAAAGGTTAGAAATATCTCACCTATAATTACTCCACTAATAAAGGACAAGCCAGAAAAAGCAACAATAACTATACTTTGGAACCAAAATAAAAAGCCTCCAGAATGATAAATACAAGGAAACGTGAGTACTGGTTATTCTTCCTCATCACAAAAGGGGAAACAAGGATCTACATGTTCTAAAGGTACTCTAAATTATAACCGTTGACTATATATAATATCATTGAAAAGGAAAGAAGTGAATATCACTTGGACGGTAATAATAGCAGATTCAATGTTCCACAATACCTTGACAAGTGCTGCTTATCAGCCTTTATTTGAGCAGTATGGTGATATGCCCGAAGTTTTGCTACCAACTCGGTTGCATCCTTGGCAGCATTCACAGCAAGTACCTACACAATCAACACAATGAATCATATAAAAAGCAAATGCAAATGGAAAATAAATGAACTAGCATAACCTGCCGGGCTAAAATACCTTAGGAATAATCAAAAGAGATTCAGCAAACTCTGCAATCGCTAACTGCTCTCTGGAACCTAATGTTGTTGCAAGGTACTCCAGATACACAGACAATGCAGCCTCCACAGCACCACCACCAGCAACAACCTGCACCACAAGCCAGCAAAACAATTTGATACTCTAAAAATGCTATTACAAATAAAGAAAAAGCTAAGCATCTCCAAAGACAACAAATCCAACAAAATTAGTACATACCATGGTAAACTGATCAGAAACATGCGATTTAGAAGGACTAACATAGATATGTCTATACATAACAAAATCTGATACTTCATATGAAATTTTCAGCCCGCAGACCAGAAAAATTTCCTATTGCCTTTTACTGTTCTTATACATTTATATTGCAGAACAGAATTTTCATATCAACAGTTAATAGGACAGGATGCTAAGAATGAAAACCTTCTATTGCGGTTTACTTCTTTCAAGTCAAAATAGTGGAAAATCATAATATATTGCACAACAAAATTTTTATAGCGACAGTAACAGGAGAGGATGCTAAGAATGAAATTCATTAAAGACCAGGAAACCTTCAATAAATTCTTTACAAAAGAAACATCACATAGCTATTCTTGATATATAACACTTTGAGGTTCACATTAAATTGCAAAAGGTCAAACGTTTGGGCACTAGCATCAGGCTTACCGCATTTGATTCGAGGGTCCTTTTAACAATACACAATGCATCATGCAAAGACCGATCCATCTCATCAAGCATATAATCATTTGCACCTCTAAGAATCATCGAGACCTGCAGAATGCATGGGTTATAGATTGGATTTGATACCACTGAAACAGGATCTAAAAAAGAAATATTAGACTCTCTCCTGATGACTACTGACCGCATTTGTATTTTTTGTGCCTTTGATCTTGATCACATCATCATCAGCAATACGTTCCTCCACAACTTCATCAGCATATCCAAGAAATGATGAATCAAACGTTTCTTCCCCTTCCATGTCAGCAAAGGTGGAAATCTGCATATAGAAATGAGTTAGAAACTAGCCACAAAATTGCATCAATTTAAAAGTTTATAGTGTGTAACACGGATGATGGATAGTAAAAAAAAAAAAAAAAGGATAGGAGACCCCAAAAAGTACAAGCAGAAACTGAGCAATTTTCAGCAAATCTAAATGATCACCCAGAATATACACCCGCTCGGTTAATCTGAACTTCTTTTTGTTACAAGCCCCCCACCTTTAATGAAAAACATCCAGGGTTTCGAGATTTAATAGATGCAACTCTACCAAGATTTTCATCCCCAAGAAATTTGGCGATGGCATAATAGTTACTTCTTTTATAAAATAACATTTGAAAGAACTAAATGAAGTTAAAAAAAGAGTCATCAGAGCCAAAACCATGGCAATGAATAGATTAGACCATAATACTGCATATTATTTATGCTATTTAAACCCTTTTCTATCTAGTTTATTTGCTAATTTGTGTATTAAACAGTTTTAATTTGGACTTTGATGAAATATTCATGTTTTAAGTTAAAATGATAACTAATAGATGTTTTTTGTGATGATTTCTAGGTCATAGCACAATAACCGAGTTTGGAGCAAATTTAAAGTCAAGCAGAAGCGAGAAACCAACCAAAAAGCCAAAGGAGAAGGGGAGCCACTCGCCAGTACCTCCGTATCCATGTATCAAGTCAAATAGCCACCAATGACCCAAAGGACCCACCTTTGCCTAGTGACTCATCCAGAGAGTAAAAAGGAGGTTTTGCAAGACCTCTGCAAGCCACCGATATCTAATGAAGAAGCCACCGGTGCACCAATAGTGACACAGTGCTAACCCAAAATCAGAATCGTGACTTTTGCAAGCCACTAGTGGCTAGTTATGTGTGAGCCATCGGTGACCCAACGAAGCCACTAGTGGCTAGTTAGTTGAAGCTGATTCCAACAAGGATTTATTGGGTGTTGGATCATATCACTTCGAGATTTCGTAGCTAGGATGGGCTGAAGACTCCAAACCTAGGGAGACTCGTATTAAGAGATTTTGGATTGTATTTACCAACAAGGATTGTATTTATACCATGTAAATAATTTTTAGAATCATCTTGTCTTCCCTTTCTCTTTTCTTCTATTTCCTAGGCCTTCTGAGAGAGACTTTGTGAGAATTTTGTCTCTTCTGAAGAAAATTATTTTTTATTATTTCAAGGATAATGTTGATTTCTTCTCAAATTATGATCAACTAATTTTATCTTCGGTGGGAGTTGTGAAGGTACCTCTAGATCTTACATGGTTTGGTTAGAAACTCCTCTTTTATATTATAATGCTAATTATTGTTTAAAGAAAAGTTCATATTCTTATCTTTTAATGAATTGTATGTGATATTTTAGTGCTTTGATATATTATGTTTTGAAAATATCGATTTTTATAACTTTTTGATATCTCATAGATGAATAAAAGCTCAAAGTATTATTAGCGTTTGAGACTCTATATACTTCATTGCTAGTATCAAAGTGATCAAATTCGAGATACGTATAGCGTATCGTTATCCCTATGTATTGTATCGCATATCATATTATAAGATACATTGATCAACAAATAATAGGTAAGTAATAAGCAAATAACAATATATAATATAACAAACATATGAGCAAATTTAAAGTATAATAAACAATTAATTAAAGACAAATATTAAAGATGATATGTATAATATAATTCAATAGTTACGTATAAATAGGTATAACATTCAAAGTGTGATGACCATGACATCATTAATTAAAATTATTACGTTAGCAAAAATATTATTAAATTCACTTTTTTCCTCATCATCGTCTCTTTTACTCCACACAAACTCCTCAATATATTCCTATTTTCTTTTTTTTTTCAACGTTTATTGTTTACAATTGCATTCAAGTTAAGTGGTCATACCAATAATTATAAAATAATATAACTAAAACTAAATATAAGAAATAAATAATTAATTGATAAAACCTTTACTATTACATCTTTTCTTCCATTCTTCCATTTTAATAAGTTCATTATTCCTCCTTCAACTTAAAACATACATTGAAATACATCCAAACAATATTTTTCATTATATAAAGTTCTTATTTCTCATCAATCCATTCATAATCGAATTTTATAACCAACAATCAAATTAGATTATATATTTCTCCAATCTCCTTCCTTTTTTCGCTGCCTCTGTTTTGGTTTTATATTATTTTCACAAAAAGCCAAAACACTGAACATAGGTTTATTATTCCTCTAAAAAATACAAAACAAGTGAATGTAATATTTGTTAATCATCTCCCAGATATCACTATTGCTATCCTCAAAAAAATTTATTTTAATTTCTTCAACTTTGCAAATCTATACAAACTCTTTGTTTTATCGAGATTTTAACATATAAAAAATAAGCTCATTAGATACTTAAACTGAGAACAAGTAATTAAATAATTCATATTGACTATAAATTAATAATAAATCTCTTTTGATGATTTGTTTAAATATTTTTATCAAATAAAATAAGTGTCTTGAACTTTGATGTTCTTTATTGTTAAATGATGATACTTGTTATAAAATTGTATACATTTAACTCGAAAGGTTCATTTGAATGAGTTTGAAATCCAGTTATAAGCCAAATCAATATATCATAACGTATCGCGTATCATAACATATGCATCGCACACTGTAGGATATACTTACCATGTCGTAAGATATATAACCCAATAGTATCGTAAATAAAATACGTATCGATTTTCTTGTGTATCGTACTACATCGAAAGATACATATCACATATTATAGAATATTAAAAACTATTAATAGTTTATGGCAATATGCTTAGATCTTGCTCAAACTTTATTATTGGAGTTTCAACGAAAAAATTGACCTTTCAATAAAGATTTATCTTTCAAAAAAAATTATAAAGAGCTTCATGATAATATCCTCCTATTAAGTTAGACCTCCAGTGATTAATTTAATTGCGTTACAAAATGAGCTTTCACCAACCAAGATACAAATCTAGAAAGAGTACTCTTCTACTCTATTCGAATTCTTCTACGATATTACACTGTTCTTCTCTTTTGCTAAACTATTACTGTTCCACATCGTTCAATTGATCGTAGTTATTTTTTGAAGTGTTCTACTCAGGTATCACATGTCCCTACAAAAAATGGTCTAAGATTAGCTTCTAAGTACTACTTGACAATCTCCTACATTTGAGAATGCCCTGGTTATATCATCATGAATTTATAAATAGTGACGAAAAAAATGACAATTATCTCAAGGAAGAAAAAAATAGCCAGCTTTGATTATGGATCCACACAAGTTGGTGAAACTACATAGGATACCTCAGGAAAGCTATATGCCGATAGTTGTTACTAGGGTGCAGAAGGCTGTGAACATCCAAATATATATCCACATCTAACTGGACAAGAAGACAGATGATATACAAATCTAGTTGGATATGGAATGGATATTGTTTGCCATCTTGAATCGACCTGATACAAATATGGGATATAAAGCCCATTTTGATCTTGAATCAGATTGTTAGCATGTTATGATCATGAGTCTAATTGCTAGATGTACGGGTACGAAGTTGGATCTGGATAGAAATGCCAGATATTTCAATGGATGGAACTGCTAAATTTTTCATGGTATTAGATTGGCAGACCAAAGGCTGATTATGGTTATCAAGGAGTGCCAGACTCATTCGTGGGCTCTGATCTATCTTACCTGTTTCCCTCGGTTCTCATTCCTTTATATGTTTTATGCAATTTAGACACCTAGTCAGTACTATAAAACATTCCAATGTGTTTATCGTTTTCAGAAAAAAATACCAATATATCGAGTTCAACCTACTATTGCAACCACATGAGCAGAGTTATGTTAAAATCGAAGTAATCGACCAAAACCAACTCGAATAAGCAAACCCGAATCGAATCGAAATAATGCGATTGACTTTCAATTTCGGACTTTGAGACTCTAACCGAATTGACCAAATTATTCCTTATATATATATATATATATATATATATATGGAAATGAGCTGTCAGTTCACGCAAGTTACCTGAACTGCAGTTTATTTCCACTATCTCCAATAAAAAAAAATTTAAAAAAAATTCTTGTGGATTATAATCTTGACCCCCTAGAGTTCACTCATACCAAATTTCTTGGATTTCAGTTTTGATTGGGTCCTCTATCGAGTTAACACAAAATTAATAGTTTTTTACGAATAAAACATTTTGACCTCCTAGGGTTCACGTAATTTTTCTTGAGCTGGTGGCTCACCTACAGTAATCCCTATATATATATATATATATATATATATATATATATATATATATATATATATATATATATATATATATATGTTGGATTAAAGATTTTCCATTAAATATAGAAAGTTAGTTTTAATACTTTTTCCATCAATATATTCACTAGTGGCCAACCATTACTTTACTCCTTTCTAACTATTCATCTTTTGAAGTTTTGACTCACAAATATTTTAAAACAAATAGATGGTGAAAGCTATGTCAAATCTCTCAAAATTTAATGGAAGCTTGTTTTCCAAATATATACGAATGCAACACCATTAGCACATCTTAAAAAGATATCTACCTAAAACGATTAAATGACAATTCTTATACAAATTTTATTCTAAAAGTTGAAACAGAATAACTAAACCAAACTTAATTAGTTCGGCTCGATTTCAGTTGTCATTCCTAATTTGTTCAGTTCTTTTTGCCAATTCGGCAAAAACTGTCCTGAGACTAACTGATGCTCACCACTAATTAAAATCTAGATATCAGCTGATGTCCAAAAATGTTGGAGCCCATGCAACTGGGTCAAATATTATGATCTTTTTGGCACATTTATCTAGTTTACCTTTCTTGGTTATTTGAGCAAATTTGATATTTAATTACCTCTATTTAATCTTTGAATTGAGTGATTTCATTTTTTATTCTTTTTAACTTTTATTGGTTACAGATAAAATTTCAGTAAAATTATTTTAACTACTTGAATTACAATCAGATCAAGAAAATTACATCAAACTTATAATAAAATTATAGCCATGGCAAAACTAAATAGTTAGTACCTTAGTGATCACAGATAAATTGACTTCATACAAGTTATCGAGATAAGTATAGAAGTTCTATATAGCTTTATGTGATGTATATATACATTGTCTTATTCATATTTGTTTTAAGATAGAGTACATGTATATTTATAATGCGTTATTGACATCCGATGTTTGCTAGACATCCACTGTTTGCTACGCTATCCCTAATATCTCTCTAATAACAATATCCGCTATGAAATTTTTTTGATGGATATATCTGCTATAGTCGATATTTAAAACGCTGCTAATGATTGGTATTGCGAGTGTTGTGGTCTGAGCTGGAAAAAAAAACCTGCACATATAACTTCTGATTCGAAAACTGATACAGTTAAGATATGACCTCAACTCTGCCCATTCAACTTATTAAGTCCACAGCCACCTTGTTAAATGCAACCTATTGATATCCAACTATACACAGCTATTTGCGAAGGCTTAATATATAGTCCTGTAAACAACAACAGTTATTCCCATTCCAACTACTTATACGTAAAACCCCTCATATATATGATTTTTAGAAAGTTGACTGACCAAGACTGAATAAACAGAAGTAGGCATTAGCCACTGTATTTAATTACATATTATATACAAAAACAACAATGGCAAAATATCATAAAATTATGAGAAAAATAGATACATATACACACACACACAAACAACAACAACAACAAGGCAAGAAGGTATACACATAATTATGTATTAAATTATTCATTTCCGTGAAATCTGTTTAATTGTGGCATGGGCATAATCTATTTATTGTTATGTGCTCCTAGAACGTGCACAAAATGAAACTGTGCTTTATAACCACGAATATGAAACATAACTCCATCACATTGTAAAGGGATATGAATATTAGTATTCAGGTAAGACCCTACTTATATTATTGATGTTAATGATATATTATAAGCATAATTACTTCCGTCATGAGTATAAGTGATACTATTGATCACTAGCATATAGTTTCTAGAACTTGAAAATTGTTATGACATCCTTTTCGCATGAACCTTTTAATCACTGGTGCAAAAGCCTAAATTTGAGGAACTTATATGCATATATGCAAGGCATGAGAGTTTATAATATTATCTTAATAGTCTTAACGATATAGTTGCATAAGGTGCATTTTAGATGTATGCATAAAGTGTACGCTTTAGATGCATGCTTAAGGTGTGTGCTTGAGATCTATGCATCACATGTGTACTTGAGGTGTCCGCATGACGTGTGCTTTAAGTGTGTGCGCATGAGATGAGTGATTAGTTTCACCTAATAGCTTGGTTTTCAGGGCAAAGGGAGACGCACATTCGATCATTTAAGTGAGGCCAGAGAGGATGGCATGTGTATATGGGTGGAGACCACCTAAGACTACACCTAAACCACCTCCCTGTCATTCTAACCCATTTTCCTCTCTAATTCTCTCACATATGTTGGTCCTATGATGGCTAAAAATCGAAGAGAAGAAAAAGAAAAGGGAAAGAAATTGTAGAGAAGATACCTACTCACGTGATTCTAATATTATATAACTTGGGATTCTTCCGGTTATCTTTCAACTATCACTACAAGCATAAGATGGTGTTATCATGGACATATAGTTATCTTTCCACTATCACTACAAGCATAAGATGGTGTTATCATGGACAATATAGCTAATGTATGAGTTCACTTGAGATTTTATCTATTATGGATTCTTGGTAGAAGATTTTGTAAAAACTCTTATTTGTTTACACATACACGCCGACTAATTAAATTACTTCCATTAGATTTTAGTATCAATCGATATATGATGCCTTCTTACTTTAAAAACATCAATCCAGTCCATGTTAAAATGATACTAGTTTAGTACGGTCTAAAAGTAAAGTTTCATAACCCTATAGCTTGTATCGACAATATATCTCTTTTATGGGTGAAGTAGTAACATGTTATCACAACATCTTGATTTTGATGTTCTTATGTGAGTTACTATGTTTCTCATCATGAAATGATTTCCAAGGTATGACATGAGTACAGTCTCTTCAAGTGAATGAGCACATCATGAGATTTTAACTACAAACTACGTATATAACTTCTATTCTTAAAAGATACGACATGAAGGCTATGTTACTACACGTTAGTCATTGCTTGCAAATGAATATGAATAAAAGTTTTCCATTTTTTTAATACTTCATGTATTGACAATGAAAATAAGTTTCATATATGCTTATCATGGATTTATCAATTGTTTCTTGTTTGGTGTTTTACATGTTCTACATGAAATAAAAGATAATAATTTGGGGCATATAACGTACATGCACATTAGCTAAATGGATATTATGGATCAATGAGGGAAACCGGTGGAGTATTGTGTGCTTAAATGGACTCTTGATCAGGTGCGTAAGTTAACCATGAATCAATGTTTAAAATAGCGATAACAGTAACGTAACGTTTTGCCTCTGTTAGGTTATATAGCATATAGCGTAACGCATAACGTAAGTTATGTAATTTCTAATTTATTTAATAAAATAAATATAAAACTATATAAAATAATTTTTATAAATTGAAAAATAAATTTAAAATATCTAAAAAAGAATATAAAACCATTTTGTAATAAATAATCTATCCTTATTTTATATTAAGTATTGCAATAATTTTCACATTTATCTTCATAAATTATATTAAATCTACAACCATAATTCCAGTTATCATTTAAACATGAAAGCAAGATTCCAATTTTTTATTTCAATTCAAGTTATTATTATTGTTGTAATTTATATTTTATAATATTCAATTTATCTTATTTGTAATTGATAATTTTAGTTCAGTTAAAACTTCAATAGAATTAACAAGTAAGATATTTCAGCAACCGGAGAGGAATTACAACAAGTGAATAAGAAAACAATTGCAAATTAACAAGTTAGCAATTCTACAAACAATCAAACAAGTAAACAACTAATCAAGTAATAAAATTACAGTAATTCGCTAATAATCAAAATATAATTAACAACAATATATAGATTACTAAAAAATAATTGTAAATAACGCAACATAACGTAATTTAACGTAACGTTACGTAATATAACGTAAAATAACATAAAAAATGTATTGTTACGGTGCATTGAGTTATTTTCAGCTGTTACATAGCATTGGGGCTCCGTTAGGTTATATAACGCAATATAACAGGTTTCATAATGCGTTATTTTCAACATTGCCATGAATATATCAGCTTCATCGAAAACATTCAATGGAGATTTAGCGGCTTCAAAGAAGATGTCCGGGGTGATATTGAACTCATGGAATTCCGTGAGCCTATCAAAGTTATTTGGTAGGATATCAGCCATATTTGGATAAAATCAATAATCATATTGAACCATTAGCTAAATAGATATCACAATTTATGGAACCATTGACTTTAGAATATCAATATCATTATCGTCAAAATGATTTATCAACAAAATGGCTCATTGACATATTGCTATTATTTATCCTCTATTATGGACATTGTTCTAAAACTCATTTTAATTACTCGCTCGGTCTGAAAGCAAGTAGGGAGTACTCGGAGAACTCGGCGAATACTCGTTCAGAACTCAGAATATTAATATTTCGATATATATGCAATATTAAGTTGCCATAGAAAATATTTAATTTCAATATTGAAAATCAAAACACATAAATATTATAAAATAAGTTTCATACATTTACAATATCATTTTAGAGCTATTTACTCATCATATTATATATTAGCAACTTAGTATTGAATTAACAATTAACAAAGTATATAGAAATTTGAACCTCTAATTATCTTTTTTACAGTTGGAAAGTAATAATGTTGTAGTTTTCTGTAATTTACTATAATTTACTGTAATTTACTACGGAAATAGCTATATGATTGTTCTGCAATTTACTGTAATTTCGATGCACCTATCTGTAAATTGGTTAATATTTATCAAGTAATCAAATTTGTAACTTTTTATAAAAAAAAAATTCCATCTCCTTATTATCTCTCTACATATCCTATAATTTTCTAATTCAGATTGCAAAAAAAAACAGTAGAGAAAAATATTGGATCAATAAAAAAGATTGCAGGCAAAAATCAGCAAAATAAATTTTCTAATTTAGAAATAAAATCAAATGTTTCACCCCTCCAAAAAAATTATAGAAAAAAGATTGCAGAAAAAATTGTGCTATAAATCGAAAAAAGGATTGCAGATGTATGAAAAAAAATGAAAAATAAATTGCAGAAAAAATCAACAGATAAAAAAATAACCAAGTTTTTATCGGATCAAATCTGAAATTCAGAACTCAGATGAGTACTCGGCCAAGTTGACTGATTACTCATTGTGTCTGAGTTTTCGATCAATTTCTCTTAATTCAACTCGCTTTCTGAGCAAGACTAAGTATTCAGACGAGTACTCGTTCCAGTAATTTAGGTTTTAGAATACTGATTATGGATATATATGACATCACATACTTGGTCAAATAAAAAGGAAATCCATCCATTGCCTCTTTTTAAGACTTACAAGACCAAGATGACACTTCACTTAAATTAGCTTGAGATGGAATCTAATCTCTCGTGATATATCATGTGAAAAATCATTGGTTCTTTGAAACTAAATCTTATGAAATTGTCAAGTTACTTATTGAGTGGTGAACTCATCCAAATTACTAGTGACATTTTCAGTGTAGCATTGACGACTGATTAAGCTCATTTGGAAGCTAGACTCTTCTTGGCACCAAGTTCTGGAAGTAATATTCTACTTTTGGTATTGTAGTGTTAGTGTGTAGTTTGTGGAGCATAAGAGTGTATATGCATGGATAGAACTTGACTCATGATACTCAATAATTGTTAGGAAAATTAATCAAAGTTCTAGAAAGACTATCAAGTATGGTTTGGTATGAAATATAAATAAAGATTGGTTGTGAATAATATTTAGTGCAGCATGATCATATAAGATATAGGTAAATTTTCTACATTTGCTCTGTTGGAATCATATTAGGACCTTCATTGTGAATTTTCGCATAGTGATAATTATGATTGATCCCACCCTACATTGAACCATCTTAATTCTCACGACGTGACAATTTGTTAACAAACCATGTCCACATCCATGATCGAAAATGGATAAGTATTTATTAAATATCATATTTTATTTGTATTCAATCTGATTAGTGAGGTGTTCTCAGCATTAAGAAAAGCAACACAAATTAGTGAAATAAAATATATCCAAGTGCCAGAAATCTGAAAGTCAATAGTTGGTAAGTGCTAGAAACAGCTGAAAGTCCACAAAATTTTTGTCAAAAGAGCTCCCTAGAAAATTACCGTTATTACCAATAAGCTCTTCTTGTTTAAGATCAAAGAATCAGGAGGCATGCTTGACGAACCTTCAAAGACGTCCAATTAGGAAGTATATTTTTATTTCTCCCCTCCAGTTAATTATTTGGAAAGTGAAATTTAGGAGGTTGATACTGATTTTAGTTAGGATTTGGGATTTTAAAACTTACATATATATGGGCCTACCTATAGGCATATACATTAGCAAACTATAGTCATTTCTATTTGCTATTGAATTATTGATGGTTGACTGAAAGTTGAGTTATCTGAAAGTTCATTTTAGAGACTGCTTCTTGATCTGTACTCTGATCCCTCTATTCCTCTTTAAACTTCCATGCCACTTCTACCTGATCCTCTATTGGTAAAGATCTACTCTCAAGGGTGGTAAAGGGTCAATCGCTTGGGTGAATCTGGATCGGTTCTTTCACTGTTTACTTTGTGGCAAAAGGTGAAGGCTCATCTGCTCATCAGGAATCAAATGACTTTCTTCTTGTTATTTATCTCCTTCCTGGTCAAAAAGATCAATCCCAGTCCAATGTGCTGATCGATCCTAATCAATCCTCTGCCACTACCCCTATTACCATACTACCACCACAGAAAGAAAAGAAAGGTGATAATACTACTATTACTTAAAGCACAATTTATGAAATTATAAAGCACAATTTATGAAATTAGCAACGGTCCAAAGTACAGTACTATAGTCCCTCCACGAGTGTACCTTATTCACCATTAAACTTTATCCTCTTTACATATTGTAAAATAAAAAAGGAAGCAATAGTAGACTTCTTACATGCATTATTAAATCAGTCTCTTTCTTTTTTTTTTCTTTTCTATTCTTTCTGGGGAAAAAATATCATCAAGAACTATGCTGCTTCCAAGTTTCCTTCTTAAGCAATAATATTCCTATTTACATTTTCCTGATTGAGAACTACGGAAGGCATAGAAATATCTCCATAGCTTAAGATATATACAAAACCTACTTGGAGAGAGATGGTATATATGAATACATACACCAGATGATGAAAATAAAAAAGGGAAACTGGAAAGATAATTGAAACTAGTCATAAGGATATGTGAAGCTTGGGACCATGCTAGTAAATATAATGTACCTTACAAGGCAATATTTAATAATTAAAACTAAGAAAGAAATATACATTCAAGAAGATGCACCCATACAGGTCACCTTTTGGATATCAACTCAGGCATTCTATCCACTGAAATTCATACACATACAGATAAAAAAAAAAATTTAAAGAGAACAGAGAGGAAAAGATAGACTGAGAGAAAACTCCACAGGAAGAAGACAGTCCAGTATGAGGGGCCCAGGAAAGGACATCCACAGAAACATACAGTGTCCCAGTTACGGGCCTTGGAGACAACACTGTGAATCCAACATCACTTGTGACTCCTAATTCATGTGTGCATTTACAAATTTGGAAATGGTTTAGAAAATATCCATTTGAAATACATGGAAACATATTCTTTAATTCAAAATAAGTGGAAGTGTATTGTGACAAATAAAGTTATAAAACTAAAGGAAATAAAGATTGCAGAATGCAAGTCATTCATCTACTCTGATATACCAATATTCTAACTTGGACCCCATAAATTTAGCCAGTATGCATCCACTGCAGATAATCGATAGTGCATGACTATACAATATAATTGGATGGACCTACAACATACCATGGTTGCACCAGTAGCCTTAGCAACATGACGCATATCCTCTTTCCTGACACGTCTGACAGCAATAGCCCCAGCCTCAACAAAATACTGAAATGGAAGTTTGTTAAAAAGATTAATATATCTACAATAAGAAAAGAGGGGCAATACAGAAAAAAAAAAAAAAAAGATCAAAAGGCAAAACAAAAGAAAGAAAGAAAGTACTTTAAATAAAAAGGTGAACATTTACTAACTGCTTAATCATTTCAAAATGCTCCAGAGAATAGCATATGATTGTCTACTAGTCATCCAAAAATAAGGAAAAAGTGCATACTACAAACTCTATATATAACAAAGAACTACAATCACATGCCAATACCTAGTAGCAACTTTTTCAGCTGTAGAGATACTCCAAAACAATTATGGAAGCTCAACATACAAGCTCCATAATTATCCAAACAGTACAACTAACAATGAATGTCTAGGCTCATGATTTAACTAAAAAAATGGAAGAACAAGCTTCATCACACATCTTCAGCATACTATGCTGTTAATATCACTGAAAAATATCACTGAAATTCGCCATATGGATAGGAGAAACTCTGCAAATATAGTGCACTGATGCATTAGCACAAAGCATAAATCATAACAAGAGAAAATGCCTATTCAAATTATAAAGCAAAGGTTTCAGCTACAAATTCCAATGTTGGCATCCAATACATCAAAGAGGTAAAAGAGCATGCATAATAAAATCAAATGACAACAACATGCCTTCAGTGCCATATCATCAATTCCCTTGGTTGTTAGTACAACATTAGCTCCTGCTTTTAGAAGTTTTTCTATCCGCTCTTTCGTGATATCAGCTTCTCTGCAAGAGAGAAGTTAAATTAGTCCCATAGTGCTAACCAAGAAGGTTTCAATAATTTGTTAGGAGGCACACATGCATTAATGAACCAAACAAGGTATACGAAAGAGGCATTCCATACAACATACATGAGGTTGAAATTTGATTGGATAACCAAAACTTAGATCAAACTATTAGGATCTAAGAAGCAAGGCATATTTTTAAACGTCACCCACAGAGAGCAAAGCTATTTAGCCAAACCAAAAAAAAAAAAAAACAAGAAAAAACCAAAACAAAACAAAACAAAACACTAAATTATAATTGTTAGTATGCAAGCAACTGAGAGCAGGCTACATCTGTTGCAACATACTTTAACAACAATTTTTTCCTCTATTAGAAACAAAGGGGGAAAAAGAAATAAGGATACAGAATATGAAAGAAACAAGACAAAATATTAAAGACTACCATCAGTAGCATGCCAATTCGTGAGGCTCTATTTTTTTTTAAATGGCTTTTCTTATATATAAAACCACCCACCCTCCCCCCCCCCCCCCCCCCCCCCACCCCCACCCCCACCCCCACCCCCACCCCCCACCCCCCCAACCCAAAAAAAAACCCAACAAAAAAAGGATCAAAATATTCAGATTACTTATGTTAGTACACAAACTACTGGGAGCAGGCTACATTGGTTACAACATCTTTTAACAATTCCTTGTTTAGAAGCAACAAAAAGACAGAATATGAAAGAAACATGACACATAATGTTAAAGACAAACCCTCCAATTCTTCATTATTTGATCCCCCACTCTGCAATTCAAATCTTCAAAATTTAATATCCTCTTAAAATATTAAATTTGTTTAAATAACCCCATAAACAGACAAAAACATCCACATCTTTATGTTAGAACAAACGGGCATGAAAATAAGAAGCAACCAAATTACAGTGATTCTCTGAGATCACTAAAAATTTTAAAGCAATACATCAGATATTGAAGATTTGAGGGGGTCATATCAAAATAAGTAAGATTTGACAGAGGTATAAGGGGATATATCTAAAAAACACTTTCCTATAGGGATTCTCAGTATGATACAGCCAGCTAAACTAGCACAATTCTCTAACGAAATGTTTGTAACAGTGTACATTGCCACAGAATAAGGCAGCAAATTTTAATTACCTCCAGCATACATTTAAGCTCATATCACAAATCACAAGGGGCATCAGTTGCTCAATGTCGAAGAAACTTACAAGAACGTCACAGAACTTCCCTGATGTGTATATATTTCATGCCTTGTATAGCAAAAGCATAGTTCTATAGTATAAATATAATTATGCAGCACTGTGTCGCATACAATAGTATGGTGATGCAGAGCAGAAAAAATTCCATCATTCTTATAGGAAAAATACTAAATGAGAACAATAAGTATACATACCACATGTATTACAATAAAGCAACCTGGTGTAGTTACAAAAATAAAAGTGAGGAACAGAAATACAGGAAGCCGTAGTTGAGATACATATTTCATATTTGATGCACAATTTAAACAAAATAATGTCGACAAAAAAACTGAGCAAAAACTGAAGCTACTTTTTCACCAGCTTTTATGAATTTGGATTTGCTTAAAAGAGTGGAACATAGATACGGAATTACCTTTGACGTATTTTTTCAAGTTCCCTGGGATCTGTAACTAAGACCTGAACACCCATCTGCATTTTTGTCTTCTGAAGATTAAAATCAAGACAAGCAATCCTTGCAGAAGCAACTCTCGTAGGCATTCCTTGCGCAGCACGGCCAGTGTTTAAAGCATATCCATTCAGCAAATAACTGTCTCTGGCACTTTTCCCATGAGCTTTCAGAATATTAATGCTCTATCGCAAAATGACAAGTAAAGAAAATAAATATTAGGATAACTGTATTAGAGAAAACAAGTGATGGAGCAAAGAAGAAGGAGAAAAAAAAAAAAAAAAAAAACACAGAGCCTTTCTTCCAAGTCCTTCCTGTTGGCAAGATGACCAATTCCAGATCAACTAATCCAATTAGTGACATAGTTCAAAAATTTATAAATATTAACATGGCGACTTACCTTCTAGGGAGAAAATAAGAATCAAAATTAGAAGATAGAAATATCAACTAGGAAAACTAAGCAATTAGGACAGAATGAGAGAATTTCCTCTGAAATAACTCTTTGTTACTGATTCTCTAACAACTCATTATCTTACCTTTTGAATTGCTCTATTTTTTATATCAGAAACATTATTCACAATGTTCTAAAAAACGAACTATGCGAGCAATTATGCATCCGCATAGTCGTTTGTGGTCTGTAACCACAGACGAAACGGGAAAATCGCCCTGTCCATGCAGACAGGGCAATTATGCGCCCTCGAAAACGATTATGCAGATTATGCAGGCCCGTTTAATCGATTAATAGGTTAATGGGTTTCGGTTGCAAAAACACGACACCTGACCCGTACCCAAAAACCCAAACCTTAAAAATCAACCATCGATCAATTTTATCCCCTAACCCAATCGTGTAAAAAAACTCTAAATTCCAATTCGACGTTTCGTTCCCCTTTCCTTTCGCTCAAAATCTGCTCCATTTGATGCCCGATCTCAAACAGGAAACCAACGATGACCTACAAGGAAGATTCTCCGGCGGCAGCAAGCTTCGAGGCGGTTTCTCCGGCGGCCAGGTAACTTTTTTTCGTTATTTTTCTTTTCCAATTCAAAGTTTGCACATTTTTAGGTTTTAATGATTATTTTGTTTGGTTTTATTCTCCTTCTACTGTTTTAATAATTTAATTTGGTATAAAACATAGCCCTTTAGTTGTGTAAAATAACTTGAATTTAGGGTTAGATAAAAATGGGTTAGGGTCAGCCCCTTTGTCACGCCCCGCTCCCGATATACGGTATATAAGCACGTATAGCAGGTACCAGCAATATATTCGGTTTCAATATAATAAATCAATATAATAAAACCTTCAATAAAATTTGTCACAATAATACTCAATAATTAAAATAGAAAAGTTTAATAAAAGTTTGACGTTTCATTGATGGGAACGAAATTTGATACAGATGAAATAATAACATAATACAATAAAACTAAACAAAAGGAAATAGAGAATCTCTTATTCATTATTGGACTTCAACCTGATCTTTAAAATACACCAGATCCTGCATCAGTTTTGGTGTGTTCATCGGGAAGTCTGGACATGCACACTCAGGTCATCAGATTACGACCACAACAGTATATGTAAAAATAATTGAATGAATGTAAAAATATTATCTTAATCTGCAACAATAAAATTAACTGTTATAGATTAAACCTAATGTCATATAGTTAAGTTAATTTTCTAACAGGGGTATTTTTATCTAGGATATCATATAATTAGAAAAACTAACTGATGGTATCCCACTGTTTCGATTGTCTTTTGTACAGACCCAGAAAATGATCACATGAATTGTCCGGTGCTGAGTCAGATCTGCCGTCAGGCAAACAGGAATTATAGTCAGGTATGATTCAGCAAATCATCACGCACTCATGGTGTGCGAAATATTCAGTTATATAACTTAACAAATTTACAACCGAAACAGAGTATATTTTTATCATTCAGTTTCTTCCCCAACCCAGTGTCATTTAGGTATAATCCATATAAGTCTAAATTCTGGTTTTCGTAACTTGTATATTGATTAAATCATGTACAATATTTCAATTCAGGTATATTAGTTTGTAGACAACATGATTCAAAGATGTTCAAATCATAATTAGATATATTAAGAATTTACTGCTTTAAGATATCATAGAGATATCAGCTAGGCAAGTGTATGGATGCTGGAGATTTTCCGTGCGACGCGCGTTCCTTAATTAGAGAATCAGTATACCAAATAACTTTTCTAGACACTGATATAAAATGATATCACAAACAGTATTTTTCCGTAAATATAACTTTTATGTGATTTATCAAATTTGTATATATGATTATTCTAAAATCTAACTATACTATGTAATTTAAATTTAATGACAATTGATAATAGAATTTTTATGACAAGAAACATAATAAGTAATTGATAAATTCCTACAAAATAACAAATTAATTTATACAAAATAAATAATATGATTGAAACAGGTATATACATAGCATGATTAATGACAAAAATGAACTCATCGGGATATTATTTTCCGATGTCGATCAACGAAGCAATCTACACATTAAAAATATTCTAAGAATATAAAAAATAGATGAATATAAACTTAGATCATTTTTAGAGATTTTTTCAATATTTTTATAACGTACTCAAAATTGATTTTAAAGTTAAGCGAGTCTGAAATTAGGAAATAAATTTGTCTCCATTTTATTGGGTTTATAAAATGATGTATATTATTCTTAAGTCATTAGGGTTATTAGATAATGGGTCAACTAATTCTAAGACTCAAAGTTTAACTCAATAAGAAAAAAAGAGTTTATTACTAAATTTTTGACAAAATAGTGGGAATTTAAGATGTGGAAAGATGAGGATCTCGGGCAAAGTGGTGGCTTCGATGGTGGCGACTACAATGGCGGCTCCTTCGGCGGCTTCAATGGTGCTCCAGCGAGGTGAAAGGAAGAGAGAATTTTAGAGAGAATTTTATTGAGAGAATTTTAGAGAATGATCTTTAGGAATGAGTCAAATGTGTTTTGATTTAGAGGGTTATATAAAATTAGAATTGGGAGTTTAGAATATGAAAAGTTTTAATTTAATTTAGGGAGTTCAATTTGAAAATTAAAAAGGAAAGTTAAATTAAGAGGTTAATGACTGAATATGAAGAGTTGGAAGTTTAGAAGGTGAAAGGTTTAGGAGGTTTAAGAAGTGAAAAGGTTGAGAGTTATAAAAGATGAAAGTTTTGAAGATGAAAGTCATATTTATCATTTTGTTTATTTATTTAATTGTTTTATTGCTATAAAGAAATGGAGAGTTGTTACACCCTTTATTTTCAGTTGGTTTAAATTAATTCTTCTTCTACTGATTTCCATTGGTTTTTATTTGGTTATTGAAGCTTACTGTAGCTTCAATTTAAATTTTGGACATTGACTGAATGATTTATTTAGAGGATTGATGACAGTTTGTCAAATGGCAGCCCCTATTTTTTTTTCATGGGAAAGGTTCTTATTCGATGTGAGCATGTTTTTGTAGCATAGTCTTAATTACAGATTGATTATAATGATGAGAATAATATCTGAGAAATGTTATAGATTGATTGTTAAAGTTTCATTTTTTTTTTCATTGTGTTTCTCCTATGTTCTTCCCTTTGTTATTTGGTATTTTAATTTTGAAATTAGAGTACTCATCTGAAAGAATCTAGGCTTCAAGGTCTTGTGATGTTTAATTTTCGTCAGAGGCTTGCTGAACCATATTATAATTTCACAAGTTTTGATTTGTTTTATGCAAGTAGAGAACAGATGTCGATTTGTCATATTACCAGTGCAGCTGTGCCTATGCTTGTGCTTCTGCTTATGCAGATGTGTCAAGCTTCTGGAATCTGTTCCCTTTCTTAACATGTGGCGGCTGCGCCTATGCTGCTGCTGGCGTGTGCTATAGCTGCTGCTGCTGCTGCTGCTCCTAATTATTTTATTTTTTGGGATTTTGCTTGTGCTCCTGATTTTTTTTTTTTTTTTTTTTGCCTTTTTTTTGGCTTTTGCTTGTTCTTCTCTGACTAATGAATAAAAGATGTAAGTTTTAAATATTTTTGTGAGTTAGAATTTATTTTTTTCTCAATGGTGATATAGGAATATCTGGAAGAGGATTAGTTGAATTTCTATGTCATCTATGGCTTCCAATTCTAGTAGTTGTGGATAGCCAAATCCATCGAGTGAGGAAGATAGTCAAATTCCATTGAAACCACCTGGATCGAATAATATTATGTGGAATTCTAGAAAACTAAAAAAGAAATGATCATACAATGATGTCAAATGCATAAAGTGTAACAAGATTGTGAAAGGAGAAATAAACAAATTTAAGCAATATATTACGGGAATTGAAAGAGAAGTGTCGGCATGTGACAAGTGCTACTGATGAAAAAAGGCACATATGCAGAGAGAACTTGGAGGGAATCAAAAAGAGAAAAGTTGAAGCGAAAGGCTGATTACCAACTTCGGGAAGAGGCACAGATATCAGTAGAAAGAGAGACAACAGAACCCAAACTTGCAGGCAAGCATAGGCCTCGTGTTAGTGGTCTGCTGAACAAACTGATGAATGAAGGTAAATGGAAACAGACAGTTATCAATGGAGGGGAGAGAAAGAAGTGGAAAGAGCTGTCGCATGATTATACCGCCATGTGGGCATATGCCAAAGGCATACCTTTTAACACTTTTGACTGTCAGGAGTTTGATTTGTTTTGCGAGGCTGTAGGCAAGCACGGCCCAGGGTATAAGGGACCCAGCCAATATCAATTAAGATTGCCTCTCTTAAATAAGACATGCAAGAAAATTGAAGACAGTTTGGAGAAATTGAAGGAAGCGTGAGATGAATATGGTTGTAGCATTTTGACTGACGGATGGACCAACAAAAAGCATAGAAGTGTTATGAATGTGTCCACTGCAAAGAAGGAACAAGTTTCATTAAGTCTATTGAAGACAGCCAATACACACACCAGCGAATATATACTGAATTTGATATAAAACTGCATTAAGAAAATTGGTGAGAAGCGTGTGCTGCAAGTGGTTACTAACAACCATCCATCCAATATGGCAACGAAAAATATATTGAATAAAAAGAGGCCTAATATATTTTGGACCAGTTGTGTAGCCCACGCTATAGATCTTATGTTGGAGGGTATCGGTAAGATACCAAAACATAAACCGATGATTGAGAAGGAAAGATCAATGACAGTTTTCATCTATGCGCATCACAGTACTCTGGGTTTGATGCGCTCATTTACAAATAGGAAAGAGCTTGTTCGACCAAGGACTATCATATTTGCCACCACCTTCCTGAGCTTGAACAGCTTATGGAAAATCACAGTTGGCTGCTATGGTTTCTTCAGAGGAGTGGATAACAACAGATGGTCCAAGTCAGAGAAGGACAAGTCAATTAAAACCATAATATATTCTGACTCATTTGGAAAGACATGAAAGAGCTCCTGAAGATATACACTCTTTTGTTTAAATTGTTAAGGATCGTTGATACTGATCGTAAACCTTCAACGGGTTTTGTCTATGGAATGCTGGAAGATGCAAAAAACGAGATCAAAACTGTTTACAATCGAAAGGAGTCTACATTTGACCAATTATTGATATAATTGAGAAAGAATCCAAGAACAAGCTGGATAACACATTGCATTTGACAGCATATTATCTTAATCCCTATTATTATTATAGGGATAGGACAATCCAAAATAATACACTAGTTCGGACTGCAGTCATGCATTACATATGCATATTCTATCCTGAGCATGACATCTAAGTTCAGATTAGCTCGCATGAATTCCTCATATATAAGGAGAGACTTATGGGAAATGGCATGGCGGATAGGTACCGATTGAGCTTTAATGGCACGGATAATTTCAATCCAGATAACCTTTACATGTGAAATTTAAAAGAATTGAATACCGAGTTCTATTCTTCCTAATTATTAGCATATTGTTATATGTTGCTTCAATAGCTCATTAGAGGAATTTTTATGGAGGAGAGGCACCATATTTTCGCCAAATGACAATTAAGATCCTAAACTTGACAAGTAGCTCTTCAGGGTGCGTGAGAAATTTTAGTGTATTTGAAAAGATAAATACTACTAAAATAATTATATATTTTATAATTTTCAATTACATTATTTTTAAAATTAACACTCTAAACTTCTATTTTCTCTTGTGCAAAATAATATACAAATTTGCAGATACATACTAAGAAGAGGAGCAAGCTGGATAAGAAAAGGTTGAATGATTTCGTCTTTACTCAGTTCAACAAAAAAATAGCACAGAAAAGGAATGGAAGAAGAATGGGAATAGTAAGGATGTACTGATAGCTCCAGATGATTCCAAAACTTCGCACTGGAAGGATGCATTTGTTAGAGAAAGAGAGAACGATGATAAGGATGAGATATTCCACGGTTCCGGCTTGACATGGGATCTTATTGCTGCGGCGAGTGGAGTTAACGAAGATAGACTCAGGAGAAGCAAAGGACACTAAGAAGGAGAGTTGCAGCGGGAAGGAGAACACAAGAGGGTTCGTCCAGTGCAGTTGTTGAAAATCTTTCCAAACATGATCAAAATAGAGATGTTTTAAAAGAAGAGGGTGATAATAATGTGAATGAAGATTATGATAATAGTTCCGAGGAGGAGTTGGATAACAATGTTCATTATGAAGATGCCGATGAGAATGAGTAGAGAATTTGGTGATTGGGATGAACTGTGTTTGACATAAACTTGTATTATTTTTTGAACATGTAAACTAATTACTTATGTAGTTGACACAAACTTGTATTACAGTGTTAGCAATATGTGGATTATTGTTATATGTTAATTTGTACATGCATCGTTCATTTATACGTGCTAAAACTTTCTTATGTTATTATGGTTGTAATTTTTTATATTTTTATATTCATTAATTTTCATTCAGTTTTTCTTTTCGACTTGTAGGTGAGCGACATTTTTAATCTATACATACATGTATCGTTCTTTCTTTTACATTGGGAGTTAAGAGATAAATCTTTCTATCATTTTAATTTCTTATGTAGAGCCAATTTATCTTCATTTTTCATGCTTACAATTATTATTTATAATTTTTTAGAGTTTTATAGCACTTAGTATATCCATTTTTTATAATTATTATATTAATATATATTAAAATATTAATATTCCACATAATTCTGTATAATCCGTTTAATCAGTGCGTAATCTGCTTATGCGTTATGCGATCCTCGATCACACGCATACTGAAAACACATTTTAGAACATTGATTATTCACAAGAGTTCTATGTGGACACAGCTCTCAATGCTTAGCTGTAGCTTCTTTATAAAACACGCGCAGAACTTTGATATATGTGGCACAGAAGGTCGGCGAAGTGCAATTTAACATAAAAGAAGTAGGTAGCAATAACTGTGGTAAGATGAAAGCAGCATCAACAGAGATATATCAGCAAGATTCAACAGACCTAAAGCTCATTTCAGGTGGCACCCAACATGATGCAGACCAGTTTTACCTCATTCACAGTGCACTTTAGTTCTTAGTACAGGCACAGTTACATGGGATGCTATTTTGAGTGGTATGCAGTACCTAGTGTTCGCCGCAAAATTTCCTTTGCTTCCTTCCATCGAATACAACTTAGATTACAACGTAAGTGAACAAGATATATATAAAGAAGAACAAACGAGAGGATTTTATACTTCAATCTCTCTCTTTTACAATATGTTGTGTGGGATCAGTGGCGATGGGATCTATAGTAGTTCCTTTAGACGATCGGTACATTGAAATCTTCTCTTTTGAAGATATCGGCCGACTGTAGACGATCTTCTTGGTCTTTACTCTTCACGAATCCAAGGCTCTATGCGTAACTTGAATTCTCTAAGAGGAAGACGATCACAAAAAGGTTTCAAGGCTCTCTCGCGTACTTGAATTGCCAAAGGATCGAAAGAAGGAAGAAGAAGACCTCTGATCTCTGGTTTTGATTCGTTCAAGGCTCTCACGCGTAACTCGAACTTTTACCAAAACTTCCAAAAAAAGATCTCTCCCTAGGGTTTCACCAAGAAGGTATTTATAGTCCCACGAAGATTTGAGAGAGTTTCTATCTGAATAGAATATGCTCTCATCAAGGATTCCAATCAAATATTTAATTGATTTAAATCTCTTGATTTAGAATTCTGCTTGGATTTGATTTGGTATTTGGATAAGTCCAAATCATAATCTCAATCAATTTAAGATTCTGGTTATCTGCTCATGCGGAGCTTTAATCGCATCAAAACGCGGCGCTAAATAACCAGTGCGCGGAGCTATAGAACATCTCCGCGTTTACTCAAATGCAAGGCTAAAATAAGCCAGACGCGGAGCTATGGATTAGCTCCGCGTTCTGTCGTGGAAAACTCTATTTACTTAGAAATTTTCACTGCCAACACCTAGGAGATCAGCTTACTTGGATAAATATTTTGAATGATAGCACCCTCAGGAGCAATTTTAAGGTCATTTCAATAAGTATGGATGTTTTTCATGTCCACGAGGATAATAAAAGTGTAGTATTAAGCTAAATACATTAAAAAGCTCAATGAATTAATTGCCATTGGTGCTCTTCTTTAAATTTTTTCGAGTCGCCAGTTCTGGTGATCCAAAACTTGAATGCAAGTCAAATTGGTATTCACAAGCTAGATCACAGTGGTTTGAGTAAGGGGGTGCAGGGTAGAGTGAATTATGTAGAACTGATGCTAATTGACCTTATGCTTTTAAAGGAAAATGTACACAATTACCTCATAAGCTGCATGATAATAAGGATAAAAAGCCAAATGCTATGGCCACATAATTATATGTGCAGGCATTGAATAAGAGGAAATATTCAAAGGTAAGCTTATAGATTCCCAGTGGCTGTAGGCCTCACCAAATACCATGGCAATGAGCTATATAACCTCAGAAACATGGACACAGACAACCACTTCTATCCGCCAGCAACCCATTGTCTTTGCCAACACAACTTTAGGGCCCACATGATCACACATTCTCAGAAAGAGTGACAGAAAGTAACAACCTCACAGTATCCGTTGTATCGACGCATATGTAACATGACAGATTAGAAGTATTCGTAATTCATAGGCTGTAGCCCTATATTTCAAGGTAAGCTTATAGATTCCTGGTTGTTGAAGGCCTCACCAAATACCATGGCAATGAGCAACATAGAATAAGAAGCATGCACAGAGACATCGACATGGACATGGCCCCACATGATCCCACACATTCTCATAAAGTGTTCACAGTAAATAGTAACAAACGCACTGTATCTGTTATATCGCACATATGTGACATGGCATCTATTGCCTGGACATGGCCCACTTAAGAAACCATATGCCTGGACCTTTTCAGTTTTCAGACAGCCAAATTCTTGAAGATAAGCAAATCATCAACAACAAATCAGCCCAATTTGTTTTTTTTTTTTTTTTTTTTAGAATCCAAGTGATCATGTAAAAAGGAGGTTCAGAAGGTCAAGTAACTGACATGACTCAGAAACAAAATTCAATTGAAAACCAGCAAATTGAAATTAACAACAAAAGTGGCATAAACTGAAAGGTAAGATCAAGATACATGAGATTCCAAAAGACACTTAATGAAAATGACTCCTGAACCTCCCTCAACTTACTACCTCAAGCAATTGATTAAAGACAAAAGATTGCACGAAATGACTCCTCGCCGACATTTAAAGTATAGAATGTCACACAGGCATCTCATACTTCTGAACTAGTCCCCTGGACTATGATATCCAAAATTCAAGCTCATTGAGTAAGAAAGAAATGCAAAGATTGGATGTATCATTAAAGAAATGCTTTCAAAAAACTGAGTAAAGAGATATCTATGCGAATTGGATAAAGAAATCCCAACAAAATGAATAGGTTAAATGCTACATTTATCCGAAACCATTAACTTTTGCTGTTTGTAACAAGAACTTACCTTGATGGGGTATTTAACTTCCCCCCGAGCATTTGTAGTCTTCACAGCCTGAACTGCATCAACAACCTGTAGGGGAAAAAAACATGTCGAGCTTTAGGCTCTTCAATTGAGACCAAAAAAAATGATTCAAAGAAGTACTAGGCGAGAAAGAACAATAACAACAACATTCTTTATCTCAGAGCTCCCAAAAGTGGATGACATGTAAAAAATAAGTGATTTGGCAAACAGAAAATGGAAAGAAAGCATCTGCACAATTTTGTTTATCCATGAATATGATCTATATAGAAATATAGATATGTGGTTTTATACTTAATATTGTCTAATAGAGTAATATATGTATATTTATTTTCAGTTAAGTACTTAACTAAATCAGTGAAAGGAAATAAATATTAATGCAACTCTAACTGTCATAAATGATCAGATAGCACCAAAGGCTTTTTATATCATTTGTCGGCCATGAAGCAGAAATATTCATCCCACAAGCGTCTATTTATATGGCTCACTAGATGACCTTCTCGAGAAGGGAATCATAGAAAATTTCTAAACAAGTTACTTCATTTAAAGTCAGCTACATAAATGCCTATTTAAGCCATCTCCTTTGTTTCCATTTTTTAAGTTTCTTAGATTAAGAGGATAACGTGAAATTCTTCCAAAATGGCAAGATTGTCACAAAAGAATGGATCAAAACACAACTATTCCAATGAAAATATACTGGTTTAACCACACTTAAATGCCCGTATAAATAATTATCAAATATATTTAATAAGTATATTGGAATCAAAGAGCCAACAACATTTTTATAAAGCTCGCATGCATTTGCATATGCAAGTCTTCGTTACATAATGCTATAATTCACAGACAAGGACACAATTGTCAGGCTCTGACATGGACATGGGTGTCAAGCATGGCAATTGTTTGAAGTCGAGACATGAGAAAACGGCTATATCCATTTTAATCTGTATATATGCTTATTTGACTCAAATAAATGTATATCAATTGTTATTCATTTATGAAAGAACCTAAATTTAATAAAACAATCTATCACATAGTTAGCTTTTCGCAGAAGGGGCACAACTTATACCATATATATTATTTTAGAGGTAAATAGCAGTTACATATTTCTAACCATCAGACACATGTATTCTGTTGGACATGCCAGTTTTTTGTTGGTGGACTGTCATAAAAACATGGCAACAATTATGCCCAAAGGAATACTCTTAAGAAGCTGCAATTTTTATAGCCACACAAAACAATCAAGTTCCTAAATGTAGATAGGTTAGAAACTTAGAATATAACAAAAAGGAAGAAAGAATCACTCAGCATATATATATCAGAAAGCACAAAAAAAATTTAAAAAGAAAATTTCTTCTTATGACATAATTTCAGACCCATCCATTGGCATATTTTGATGACTCGTGCAAATAAGATGCAAAAACATGACATGTAGTGGCCAAATCTCATATCATAGATGCCCTAAACTTGAAGGAAGTCTGAAGAGATGAGGCAAATGAAGCAGACATGAAATGACTTTAGCTTTTTTGTCCTTGATTACAAGTTAATTGTCTATCTTCAAAATTGTAGGCTATGCTCTATCTTGAAAACTATTTTGGAATTTCGAGCCAGAATAATCCAGAATATATCTTGGATTCACCAATTTTGATAATTAAAATTTAAACCTTGTCATTTTAAACGCAAGTCAGATCCCAAATCAGGGGAGTGTTTCTTCTTGATATGCTAGTCCAATCATGAGATATTGACGAAGTCATCCAGCTAGGCTAAGAACTACAACCCAACTAACACAGATCATTAGATACTACTTATCATTTCATTATTGTTATGCCTCTACCATGCCTAGCTCCTTCAAGCACCATATTCCTAATTAAATACAAGAAATTAGAATAATTTAGAGCAAAAATTTATAACTACAACAACAACAACTAAGCCTTTTATCCCAAGTACCTGGGGTAGGCTACATGAACCAAAAGAAAATTTTTTGGCTCATATCATAATATGGGATAATATTTTACATTGGCTGTCACAGGCCTACCACAACGCTCCTCCTTTATCCTGGCCTGGACAGACAGTAAAAGGATAAATTTTTAAGCTGGCGGAAGTTTGAAGTTGAAAATGAATGGGACAGAAATGGATGAAAAAGTTGAAAGTGAATGGGACAGCAAAAATTTACAACTAGATGCATGAAAAAGTTGCCTTTTGGAGGAAATCTGAAGTTGAAAGTGAATGGGACAGAAATGAATTGATTAACATAAGAAATATAAAACAAAAAAGGTTAAATTCCACAAATTGCTGGCAATGAGAACATCCATTAAGCCAACTTTAAACAAACCCCTATATTATTAGGTTAAACCGTTAAAGTACTTACTCGAAATGATAAAATTTTAATAATGAAATTGGACAGATGACATCTTTAATTTACATTGTTTTGTGAAATTTGACCGTACTATGTTTGATTAAACCTATGTTCTCTAATCCATTACTAGCCCATGATTGAGAAAAGCTTATGATCACATCCATAGGTAGATAATATGGTGGGGGTTTTACAAGAGATATGACTAGTAGTATTGATGTGACAAAGGATATGCATGATAGAATGCAACTAGAATGACAAAACACAGAGGGGAGACAAAAAAAAATTGCTACATCAGCAGACTCAAATATTGGATTAAATCCTTATCTCTTCCCCTTGGTTATTGTAATACCCCAAATTTCGAGCTACCTGTATTACTCTCTTGAGACCAGTGGAGCCGAATAAATCCACCGAAGTCGATTTTGGACACCGAAATAACTTTCGGTTAACATAACTTTAAATCCACAAACTCAAATGACATTCGGTCTTCGCGATTATTAGTTTTGTAATATTTAGGATTTTTGGAGATTTTTTTTACGAGGCCGAAAAATACTCCTAAAATTGTTAATTTAATAAAATTAAAATTATCCTTCTAATTATTTCGAAATTTCAGTTCATTTATTTCAGACATCGAAATAACAAACGGATAATTTTGTAGCGTTCCCCTCGTCGAGCACTACGTCCTACATAAATTTGGTATTATTTGGAGAATATTACATGAAACCAAAATTATTAAATTATTAAATAAATAAAAATTTTATTTAACATAATATCTGCCCAGCTCATTCTTTGCTGTCAAGAGAAGGGGAGTTGGGTGGTGTGTTGTCGTGATGGAGGAGGGTTGCATGGGATTGTAGGTGTCATAAGGTGCGAGGAAAACAAAATGTATAAATAAAAGAGAGATGAAAAATTAAACTCTCTCACCCACTCTCTTCTACTTTCTCCTCCTCTCAGCCAAACCCAGTATCTCCTCTCGGCCGAAACCAGTAGCAAAAGAAAAAAAAATAAAAAAGAAAGAAAAGGAAAAATCAAACCGAACCGAGGATTCGAACCGAATATTTGAGATCAAGCCGAGGCAAGTAATACTGTTATTTTCGTTCATTTCGTTATTTTATTTATTTTCATTCGTTTATTTATTTAATTTTGTGTACGTAAATTATCTTGTAAAAATACTTGGTTCACATTTTGGACCATTAACTGATATTGAGAACTGAGCCGGATCAATTTTGATATATATAAATATTATTACGTTTACTTATTTTTAGTTAAAAAAAAAAGAAAGAGAAAAAAAATATAACATACGTGAAATCATAGGCATGCAAAAATAAAAAATAAAAGTTACATGCAAAATAATAATAATAATAATAATAATAATAATTTTGCTTTTGGGCCGAGAGAGATTAGAAAGAAAAAGAAAAGGAAAAAAAAGAAAAAAAAAAGAAACTGAGCCTGGCCCAGCCCAGAGGGAAAAATAAAAGAGAAAAGAAAAGAAAAAGAAAAGAAAAAAACAGGGGTAAGTGGGCCTGGCCCAGTCTATGAGAAATTAAAAGGAAAAAAAAGGGAAGATGGGCTTGGATTTAACTTGGGCCAAAGAAAAAAATATTAATAATAGATTGGGCCGGCCAGTCCAGCCCAGTAAAAGAAAAAAAAAATAAAAATGAGTGGGCTTGGGCCTGGGCTGGATAGAAAAGAAAAGGAAAATAAAATTAAAATAAAGATATGAAAAAGTGGGAATTTAGTAGGCTTGGGCTTGATGAATTAAATAATTGAGATATTTGAATTGGACTTAGCTTGGATTAATTAGACATAATTAATAATAGTAATAAATTAGATTTTTATTAAAAGAGAAATGCATATTAATATATATAATTGAGCCTAGAAATGTAATAAATGCATACGTTGGGTTTAAAAAAATAATGCAGTATTGTTATATGATTCACTTGATTCCCAAATTGGGTTATTAATTGACACTGAGAATGAAACCAGATTATTGTAATATTTTTTATGATATGCATTGTGGTACAATTGTGCACTAACATCTACCATGCTACAAGTCATGTGCCTTGATATTACAAATCATGTGTACTAATATATCATGTGTTAATTTATCATGCTACAAGTCATGTGTTTTACATGTCATGAGTTTTGATATTACAAGTCATGTGTTTTACATGTCACGTGCTTTGATATTACAAGTCATGTGTTTTAATATTACAGATCATGTATTATGATACTACATTTCTTGTACAGTCATGGAAATGCAAGCATATTATCATGAATTGAAAAACAATAATAAACAAATAAATGAAAAATAAAATTTTCATGTGCATAATTCATTATGAACACGAGGACGGGAGAAACTATATGATGGATAAGAGCCTTACCGTATAAGAATTGATTGTATTGTTAGGGCCGGGATTCTTTTACTGCAGCGGCCTGGGTGATTACTGGATCACCAATTGATATTTACCCAGAGTGGTATGTCCGTATTGTAATACAGTACGGAACTTGATTGAGTGCCTAGTGGCATGTCAAGGTTCAGCGCCATGAATATTGGGGCCGGGTCCCGGGTATGCACGGGCACTTATACGACAATGGATAATAGCGCTATTTTATCCATTAATACAGTTTCTAAAATTAAATTGGACGATGACTGAGACCAATAGAATATATGATTAGATAAATAGAGTAGTTATTGCCATGTTTATTTATTTATGCATTTATTTATGCTTGCCTTCATGTTAATTTATATGTTGCCTTCATGTTAATTTTTATGCACACAAACAATACTGACATAAACATGCTCATGCACACTGATATTCATGTACTATGATAGTACACAATTTCCTCTTTTTTAAATGTGTTACTTGCTAGGTTTAATCCCCTGGGTTTTGAACCCAGATTTGGAACGTGAAGAAGGGGATCTAGCCCCAGTTGAAGACCTGTACTTCGTTGGACAGATCGAGTGACAATAGGCAAGCGAAGTACTACCCTGGAGAACTTTTGTATATCTTGTTTATATTTTCTTTTGTCTGGGCACTGCTTTCTCTTTTGATTCTTTTGTGTTTATATTTAAAGCAGTGTGCCATTTTATGTAATAAACTCTTTGCATAAATGAAATCATTTCAGTTTCAGACATGTTATTTATTCATCTGGTTGTGACAGTAGTTACGGTTATTCCAAGATCCTGTGACTGTTGGGTTGTCTAGTGCAAATAATAAGTAACGTCCTCAATTTTGGAAAGCAGCTGAAAAATGGGGGCGTTACAGTTATGGATGAATATATTAGGCATCCCAAAAAAAGTCTATTCCAAATGATGGAGAGAAGCTTGCAGTTTGAGAAATGGCTATTGCAAATTAAAAGCTGGAAAGAAGATTTTGATAAAAAGGTTTCAAATCAGTAAGACAACTTCTGTGTAACTAATGGCCATTTTTAGACATGTTCAATATTGTTTGTGTAAGAATAAAAAAGAGGATTGTATTTGGCCATTTTTAGACATGTTTAATATTGATTTTTAAAATAATAATTATAAAAGACAATTCTGATAAAGAAAGCCTATCAAGTTTTATCTGGTTCTCAGTGAAATTGGCATATTCCATAAGAAATATTAAATTTAGATCATATGAAAGACTAAATCAGAACCTATAAAGCATGGACATGGACACGAGATACAAATACGACAGATACAGGGTAACAATAAATCCTAAAAGATCAAAATATACGAACATGGGGACACGGCGACAAAAATATGCACGCATGTGATATATATAATATAATGCATATCAAAACTCACAATTGATGACACATATTTCTGAAATAGAAAGAAAAGAATTTTATTTAATAATTTAAAACATAGATTCCAAGCAAATAACTATATTAAAGAAAAGAATCCGAATTCAATCCAGCAAACCAGTATCTTGAATAAAATATTTTAAGACTCTATCATTATAAGACATTTGGTGTATATTAGCTTAGTATCCCTTTTAACTCAAAAGAAATATTTATCTTTTTAGACAATATACAACTCCATCATACTCAACACAAGATCTCTTTGACTTTTTTAATGCGGACACGATAACAACACGTGATCTATATGATTTTTTGAAAGCGGATACAATTCGGTTTCCAAAATGTAATTTTTAGGTTCGTAAAATCCGACATGGTTTCGATGCGTCAGATACGTATCGGTAAGTGTCATGCAAGTGTTGGTGTCTGATACGTGCCCGATACATTCACTTTGAAGTGTTCGTGCTTCATAGATCATAACATGATGAATTAACAGGTTTGAACCTCATATGAATCCGGGATCTCTAAATGAGTTTGGATTCCTAAGTGCATTCTACAAAATTATAGTGGACATTGTATTCCAAACCAAATTCCACTTGCACCACCATTGCGAGCAAACATGCATTATGGATCAAAATAATGTGAAATACGAAACAATTCCCCCAAAAAAAAAGGATGTCACTGAAATGGGAATGTGACATAAGTGTGTGGAATATGTTAAAACAAATAGGTGAGAGATGACTTTCTCCACAAGAAGCAAAAGGATAAAACAAGGAAGTCTCAACTTAATGGTCTGAGCATATGTGGGAAAACTATGACCATGATTGATGGACCGACAACAGTTAAGGTGTAAAACTAAATGAACATGGATGAGCCAGTATGAAAAAGATGTGCCAATTGTTAATATGACAAAGGACATGGCCCTCAAGGGTAGGGGTGAGCATTGGTCGGGTCGGTTCGGTTTGGTTTTTTGAAAAAAAAACCAACCAAAAACCGAACCGAACATATAAAACCGAACCAGCCGAATAAAAGTAAAAACCGAAAACCAAACCGAATTTTCGGTTCGGTTCGGTTCGGTTTTCGGTTTTTTGGGTTTGAAGCTAATTATGTGATAAACGCGTGTATTTTATAGGAAAAATAATAATTTTTTTTCTATTTTTTTCTTTTTCTACCTATTAAAATAACAATCACATGTTTTTAATTAAAAATTTAAAAAAAAAACACATTGAAAATAAATCAAAGAAAAAAATAAGCTACAATTCCAAAAGTTTGGTTTGTTCGGTCGGTTTCGGTTAGAGCTAAAACCACCGAAATTCGACCCGAAATCCGTAATTAATTTCGATTTTTAAACCTAACCGAACCGAAAACCGAATAAACCGAACCAATTGGTTCGGTTCGGTTTTTTCGGCTTTATGCTCAACCCTACTCAAGGGAGCTCATTGGACACACATATTTATATATAGCAACCTTATAAACTTTTTGATCCCATTTTGGTGTTGATTCTCTTATTATATTAGAGTTGAAGTGGGATCTGAAAGAGACATTTGACGGTGGCTCGCTCATACCATAGGTACTCAAACAAAAGTAGCTGAGTGGTTGAAGTTACTTGTCCATATCATTCAAACCACTTCATATCAATTTAGCGATCAAACATGACTAGTAGCTGAACAAGTTTGAAAACAAAATTATAAAGCTTTTTTAGTCACCTAAGGCTAACTTTCTTCATTGGTGCGAAATGTCTAGCCAAGGAAACCGTAAACTATATTTTTAGAAGTTGCAACACACTCCTTTAGATACTAGATACCTTAAACTAATTCTAAAATGAAAAGTAAAGAAAAAGGTCATTAGATCATGCTAACATCTGGCAAACATATCACATTGGTAGTTTACTACATTTCAGTGCTCACAACCTCCAGGCCACCACTTCCTTTCTTTTATTGTTGGAGGGAATGAAACAACAAATCATAAACAAGCATCGCTCATGCCCTACGTGCTCGGAATTGACGAACTCTATTAGTTTACTGAAAATTTATAAATGTAATGAATACACCATATGTAAAGTCAAGGTCATTATTTATTTGAGAAACAACAGAGTAATCACACAGGACACATAATATAGTAGCATAGAACTAACCAAATTTGCAAAAAAGTCATTGTCATTGGCAACTAATTTTGAGGACATGCTTGTTTTTGCACAATTTACAAGGGAATCTTTTCCAAGCTTTTCAACCTGAAAACAAACATTCAAATACTTAAAAGAATAAGTGGAAATATGTGAAAGATTCTACAGCGTTCAGTTAGAATTTAAAAAGTTTTGCTAAAAGATATATAAACACTTGATCCTTTTAAATATTTACTGTAGACAGTACCTTCACAGCAAGTTTTTCATCAACATATTTGCACGCTTCCCTCATTGCAAGCTGTTTGAGAACAAGACACAAGAGATAGCAAAGATAAGCAAATCATGTCTAACTGTGGATTTTTGCTACATTATCATAGATACAACTATTAGCCAATCTTAAAATGTTTAGCAGATAACAGTACTAGACATTTTTATCATAAACTAAAACCATACTTTATTAAGCTCCCATATAATGATAGTTCATGTTGTAATTTAACTTTTCTATTGGATGCATATCTTAGTATATGACTCCTGCACTCTACCTAAATAATATTATAAACAATCATACTTCAACAAAAATAGCTTCCATTTCATCATATTCATGTTTCTTAGTAATAAAGGACATGCTTTGTTCAAGTATCCTGAAAATGACAGCCAACAAGTGAAAGCTTACCCTATATCCACTGATAATAGATGTTGGATGAATCTTGTTCCTCACAAGGTCATTTGCTCTCTGCATTGGCAAAACCAAATTCATGAAATTGCAAAAAGCTCTAACATACAATAGGTGGAAGTACCCCTATCTATGAGCTCTATATGTGTTACCCTAAGCAACTCTGCAGCTACAATAACCACAGATGTTGTCCCATCTCCTACTTCCCGGTCTTGAAGCTCGGCCAATTCTACAAGTACCTAATATTCCTCAAGCATAGAGTTGAACAAAAGTTATACATGTAATAAGACTGTCAAGGTATTTACTACATTATCTAGAAAGCTATTGTGCCTTGGTTTGCTTACCTTTGCAGCTGGGTGCTCAACTTCTAACATCTTGAGTATAGTCGCCCCGTCATTAGTAATTGTCACATCACCAATATCATCAACGAGCATCTAGGTATGGGTCCATAATCAGAAGTAATTAGCTTTAGAATACATATGACAATACCAAATTTGCTTCTGCTAAACAAACAATTTGGTATTATCTAAAATACATGAGAAATACAAAGAATTTAAACTATATTGTCCAATAAATAGTACAAAAAGGATAATATGTCACAAATGCCTTCTTAGTGGTGCAAACATCTCTATCGCTATCAGGAAATCTGATGAAAACAATGATAATTCTGTTATTTACAGATTCATAATCAAGATTTACGTCCGCAAAACAAAGGGAAAATAAGCATTAAAAAGATTCAAGACAGGAATGACTGGAAGAACTGAGCATTTAGGATATAAAATAACCTCTCATATGGCCATCACACGTAACAGACTTGGGAAATCTAGTTGAATTATAAGAAGCACTAAACCTGTCTGCTTCATCAGCCCTAGAATAACTTATCTTGTGCTTCCAATATGTGAGGTTACATACAAACTTTCTAGCTTCCTACTGCTAGATTATGGTATACTCATGTAATAAAACAAAATATGTCAAGGAATAGTAAAAACTTTGTTAGTATCATAATGTCGGTTTTATACTGATACATGATATAACTTAACCCTATCTATAGCTTAGATTTAAATCTAAATGAGTATTGGGTTTGTTAAATTTAATGAAACACAAGGGTAGGGAGGTGGGTTTATTGTGGTTGTTATGCCAAGAGGCGTTTGGCATTTGTAGTGTGCTCAATACAAAACCAAGAGAAAAAAAAAACATATGTACATCTAAGAGGGTTGGGACAATTTCGTCTAGGAAAAATACATCTGAAAGCCAAACATATGCAACCTGATCGAACATTCGGAGATAAATAAAATAATAAAATGTCGACTGCAGATGCTAAAATAGGATCAGTTTTAGTCTCAATCTTAAAGTGTAACAGATCAATTCCAAATGAAATCGCTCGTACAAACTAAAGGACAACTGAGGAAAGGAAATTTTATAAAACAACAAGACAATAAAAGCGAACAGATTTTGTCTGGTATATTATCACTTTCATCAATTGGAATGAAACCCTATTCATTAGTTAAATCAATATATTGGGGAAAAAAATTACATATTTATCTTTAACCTCAACCAAACATATCCAAAACAAATCGACACTTCTACACAAATTGAAGAACAAAATCTTCACTACAAATGCTAAGCAAGTTAAAACCTAGAAAAATATCAATCAGCACATCAACTCGAGGAGAAATCTAAGGTTAGTACCTTATCGAGGCCAACGGGGCCGAGCGACGACTTGACGACGTTGGCGATGGCTTGGCAAGCGACAACTGCACCAAAGAGAGAGTAAAGCTTAAGGGATCGAATGGAAATGGAAGAGATTTGGTTTGAAAGAAGAAGAAGACGATGAGAGGATAGAAGAGGCACCATTTTGGGTGCGAACGTCTTGGCCTGATTGGCGATCGCCAAGAATGTCAGGAATCTGAGATCCGACCGCCATTGAGGTAGAACAGGAGGAAAAAAAACCCTAAACAGCGAGTCTGTCGAGGGTTTTAGTGTTGAGAACGGATCCGGAGGGTTCGAGTGTTGCCTGGTGGATGTTGGCGCTACTTTTGCAATTAATGGGGCCTGAGTCAAGTGCAAGAGCCCTGAAGGGGAAATTGTAAATGTGCTCATAGTGAGCCGTCCGGCTAAGTGAGCTCACGTTTTTCTTAGTGACCCCATCTTATTATTCTATACCTATGGTATCATGTGTTCTTTCTCCGTTATCCCTCCTATTTCCTTTCTCCTCAACCAAGAAAAATCATAACCCTACGTTACTGTCCCCGTCTCTCTCTCTCTCTCTGACTGATTGTTGAACCCTCTCTCGACCCCTTCCCTCCATCTATTTTTTGACTAGTAGCAGCAATCAAACTTCGCTTAAATATACTAAAATCCGAATGACTGTCACATCATCCAAATAGTAATACCAAACGATTATTATACCGTTCAGATATTAACAGACGAATGACTTGTGAGAAAATAGGGGTAGCTAAATCAAAAGAAAAGGCAAACTTATAATTATTAAGGAATTTTTTTGGTGTGCTCACTCGGTCAAGTGGATGCTCATTTAGAATTTCTTAACATGAAAAAGGTACGAAAGGCCATGGTCTTATTCTAAATATTCTTTCGCACATCCATTATTTTTTCACTTTTTTTAAACAGAGGCCTAACCATTCTTGTTTTAATCCTCCCGTTATAAGTTGTAGCATGATATAAGTGGAGTTTGAATGTTTGCTAAAAGATTTTACTACTTCGCCACGTAAGTTTTCGTTTTGAATTTCATTTGTGGTTAGGAAATTGTAAACAGTAACCAAATACTCAAATGTTATGATATATAGATTTTACAGCATTTAGAAATCTAATTGAGATGAATATCTAGAGGCAGTATTATAAATAATTAAGATAATACGGATCTAATTTTAATATGAAAATATTATAGCTTATTAAAAAAAAATATGCATGTCTCTTAAAAATGCTAGGGTATTATTTTTACTCCCATAAATGCAATTCATCTGGATGTTCAGACTCCAAAATATAAGCTACGCATTGACATATTCAACTATTAAGTAGACTATTCGTGCTTCTCAATATTGCTGAACAGAGTAAGGCTCTGTTTGCTCCGAGGGATGATAGAGTAAAAAAAACACTTTTCATGTTACTTATTTAAGTTATTTTTACGAGGATATTAAATCAAATACTCCTGAGAAAATTACAGACTACATCAAACAATCTTCTCATAAATAACCCAACAAGCGAAAAAAGGGCCTATAGAACAGCAAAGCTATGAATAGTGGCTATGGCTCGGCCCTAAGTACGCCATCCATGTCCTCCTAAGTACGCCACCCATGTCCTCAAGTACAAACTCGGAAGTGCTAGGATAATTAAAAAAGCACACCCCAAATATTTAAAGGGCACACCCAATTAAATTTTATTTTATTTTTTTATTTTAAGTTTGTCATAGCCTCTTCTTCGTTTTAGTTCTAAAATTTTAAGAGTTAAGATTAGAAGTGACGACGGCATAGGAGAAGGAACAGGGGAAGGCAGGTTCGTAGAGAGGGGAAAGGGGTGGAAAAGGAGGAGGAGAAAGAGAATGAGGGAGGGGGGAAGGAGGAGGTGGGAAGGGGAGAGGAGTGTGGACTATCTTGATCAGGGAGGAGGAGAGCGAAGGAGGAAGAGGAGGAAGTGGAAAGAGGGGAGGAGGAGGAGGATGTGGTGGAGGTGGAATTGTGAGTTCACAGTGGGGAGGGGGTGGAGGAGGAGGTAGTAGGTGGTGGGTTTTCGGTTGGGGAGGGGGGTTGGGGGTGTAAGGAGGGTGGGTTGGCTTGAACAAAGAAGAGGGGGGAGGGGGAGGAATATGAGATTTAGAAGAAAGTGTATTTTCGGAAAAATGGTGTGTACTCTTAGAAGAAATTGATTTTTCAAAATTCCCATAGGTGTGCCGTTATAAATTTGGGTGTGCCTTCATAATTACCCGAAATCTGACGACGCAGGTTGGACCCTCCACTGATGCCAAGTCCAAATGTAGATCCTAACATACAAGCGAGTACTCCGCATGAAATAAATAATATATGCAGCTTAGAGGATAATAAATATGGCTCAGAGTTCTCAACTTGGGGCATAGTTTTCTACCACACAATCAATCTGCTACCAGTTCCGGATTGGACTTATAAAACTACTTATGATACGATTTTTCCTTTTTCTTTGAGAAGGAAACAAAATAAGGACAAAACAACCCTCCACAAGCTTCTGCAACAGTCAGCAGATCCAATATCTGATTGTCAAGACAGGATAAAGAACTGCATTCATATTCTCTTCAAATAGGAGGGAAAAGCAAAGTACACAAGAATACAGTGATATAATAAATTCGAGCTACAAAAATCAGAGAAATAAGAGAAAGAAAAAACAAAAGGTAACATAGATAATGTTAACACAAGGAACTGTGGATCACAAAGAATTCTGTTTTGTCACAACATTATTTTCTCAAAACAAATGCCTCTACTAAATCATGCTCACAAAATATGCATGCTCAAGAATAGGAGATAGAAACCGAAACAAATAACAAACACCCTGCAGGTTCAGAAAAAACACAAGAAAGATTACTCAACGGTGAAACTACATGCCCTGATCGATGAGGTAGTCCCCAAGCCTCTCCACAACCATGTTGCACTGCCCCGGTGTCATGGGCTCATCGTAGATGCCAATTACCAAAGCCTGACCTGTCTTCTTAATAGTGATTCCACCCGAACCCTGCCAAAAAGAAAGGTAATTTATGATTCACATAAATGCATTGAGAATAATGATGTAGAAATCAAGTTTTTATTCGTCCTAAAAAATCATTACGAAAAGTTAACATAATTCGATCTAATGAGACTAGATAATTTCCATAATTAATAGAAAAGATGAAATTGATATCCAACTAAAGGTGCATAACAAAAAATAGGCAGGGCGGGGCCAGCAATAAGACAATCAAAAGGTTACTTTCACTTCAGAAGGTATCAGTAACAAATGACCGGTGTGTTTTCCCAGCCCAAATATGACATAAGGTATTAAACTAGGCTCTCCAAGTCATGAAGAGAAAGATATACATAGCTGACAAGCACAAGCATTCTCCACGAGACTTCCTATCCAGTATGACCCACCGCTGCTTAACATTACTATCCATATTGCAGATATAAATTAGGCTAGGTGCTCCAGCGTTTCAATCTTCAGTTAATTAGATATTTTTCTGCTCTTTCATACATTTAGTTGTAAGTGAGTCAGCAATAGCCAAATGTACACATTAAGAGTTCACATACACAAATTTGGATTAAAAGGCAATGCAATACTTATAACTCTGGCTGATACTAATGGCCGTTTTTGTGATTGTGACTGTTCCTAGATATTGCTACAACTTCCAATAATATTAGTGGGCCACATATTGTTTCTAACACTCATAAAACATGAATGTGGACGTAAGTTTCTATAATAGCATTCAACATCCCGTGTATCATTTGTAATGCTACAACCAACGGTGATGCCAATTTAACATGTACACTAGACCATTACAAGCCATGTTTTCCTTACCGTAAGCCATGTTACTTTTGCCAATAAGTAAGGGTTTTAAGTCTAACCAACATAATAGTACAGTAAGAACACTATTTGAAGAACCATAATATAGCTAATGGATGCAATCAGTTACCAATACAAAGAAAAAAGAATGCTGTGCAAGAGAAAGAATAGCAATAAATAAGATATATATTTCAGCAATAGATTCATGATAACAAACTACTATGAGGAAAGCTAGAAAGCAACTCAATATCTAGTCCAGAATCCTGAAATGAAACTTAGAGTAACCATGTTAAGCAAGCACAACACTGAAAAAGATGCCTGCAAAAGTGGATCAACTGTCGAATAATTTCAAAAGAAAATTGTAAGAAAATTGTATAAAGACCTTCAACTTCTGCAGTAAACTTCATTCAGACTCCCTCAAGAGAAGAACTATGTCTAAAACCCAAGTTGCCAAAGAATATTTTATCCCTCTACTGGGAAACGATAGACACTATTAACTCAAAAGTAACAAGCAGATAAATGGATTACTCACAAGGAGGCTTAGAAAATCTATTTTGGAGAATTTTGGGGAATTTGCATTTTATTTTATGGCTTCTCTTCTTATTATTACTTACTTGGAAGGGTTAGAAAGATATTAGTCAATTACAGCACATAGACAATCTTCCATAAGTATCAGTCTTTATGCGGTTTTAGAGCAGAACCTTTATAGTAATCCACTTTCATTAAATATGGTGAACCACAGAAATAATGCAAAAAAAAAAAAAAAGAACCTATCCAAATTTTAGACAAAGTGAACTATTGAGCTGGAAAGAATCCTAATAGTCTGGATGATTTTTTTTAGTATTGGGGATGACTCAGTTATTTCTTTGACAAGGAGATGGTTCCACTCTAATAAATTTTCTCTCAACTCTCTAATCACAGAATAGCTTCCTTTAAATGTATCATCACAATTATTCTTAGTTTACATCACAATGTTCATAGTTCATACTTTAGTAAATCAACAAATGGCATTAAATTAGATATAAGAAAATCTCACTGAATGACTGTGGGAGATAGCAATTGCAGTCGTGCAGATTTTTTAAAAAAAAAAAAGAAGTAGATTCAGACTCGCAACACCTCCAAACAGATAAATATATATAAAGCCCCATAAAATCTTTGTTTGCAACAAATGCAGATAACTCTTGAAAGTACGTCAACATTTTATCCACAGAGTATTATAATTAAATTACTAAAGCAATCCTCTGTATACATGAAAAACTGATGGCATCTTGTAATCACAAGGAAGCTGGCGTCCAAGAGTTGTTGGCTAACAATTTATGTGTTGAAAGAAGAGCTCATTTTTACATTTATTCCAGTATTCCTCAAACCTTAACATATGGAAATGTATTCTAATAGCTTATAAACTTCATGATCCATTATCATTACCTTCAAATTGAATATAATATAGTGTCATTCCCCACAAGAAATCTCTCTTTTTGCCTTTCCTTATAGCTCAATTTTTGTCTATGAGAGCTTTTGACAGTTGCTCCTTGGATGCATGAGCTTAAATAGAATATTATAAAAAAATATGCTCTTTTAATTGCCAACTGACTTTCTACGACTTGCGAGAAACTCCGTTCTTGTCCACAATTTTCTTCATTGGAAATTGGCACCAAGCTAAAGAGCTGCCTTCAGGTTGACAGAGAGTTTGAAACATTGGTCAAATCTTTATCAAACTTTAGTTCCATAGAGACATCATGGGAAAAGGTGATGATGATAGAAGAGATGCTTTGAATGTCTTCGTGCTGTTAAGAATGTAAGAAGACAGAATCTTCCTCCCCATCCTCCTCTTCTCTTTCCCGTCACCTCTTTCTCCATTACCTTCTATTTCTTTTATTTTTGTTCTCGCTTCTCTTTCTAGGCTTTTACTACTACTCTTAAATGAGCCAATATTTACTTGAGAAAACTTGAGTTCCAAATGTACTGTCAGAAAGGCATGAGATGTGACTGATATTCCTACAGAAGGCGCTAACTAGGAAGCGTCCAGGGTGTTCAATTTGCAACCAGAAAAGGGTGGATATAGGGGGTTTCAGGCAGTGGATCCAACACTTATAATTGATGCAAAGCTCAAGAATTTGAACACATGACACAACAAATGATACCATTCTGGATTTTTATTAGCTTACGACAGTTGGTAATCAATACGGAAAATATAAAATTAATCCTGGTTTTCTCCCTGAAAATAGGTGTCGGCCTACTGCAACAGATGTGTGAGGTTAACTTTAATGGGTTGCAGGGAGGCATCTACTTTGACAACAGCAACAGGCTTTGTTTGTTGTAAGAGAGATTCTATTGACAACCAAAGGTTACTTCTGTTACTTGAAACTATGTTCCTCTTACAAAGCGTGGAAGTGCTTAAGAAGATACCAGTATTTTCTACCTTCCTGAAAGAGGAATATCTTCATTCCATCTGCTACACTCCCAATTAATACAGATATGATTTGAAGTATCAGATTCAAAAGGCAAAAAACAGATTGTTATAGCATATCTGATGGAGGATTCGAACAGTGAGGTCATATGCGCATGGACACAGCTAAATGGACCATTGGGTTACAAATATAGGTGAATAAGTAAGAGAAATTATTCATGGTAAAAGATATGATTCAAGGTGTAAGGGACCTGGACTGTGTCAGAGTGGTTGTTTACACTCAGTCAGTGAACAAGTGATGGTCTCATCATCTTCTTCATCTAAGGGTTTCCTATAGTGTCTCTTAGAAGTCTACTAAAAGAAGCTAGCAGTTGACCAAACATCAAGTCCTGAATGCACACTAAATGCTGAGCCTAGGCAAATATGAACAAGTGGTAGTCCCAACAAATGATCCAAAAAGAGAAAATGAGGGTTAAAGCAAAACAGAAAACAAGAAATGAGCTTAGACACATGTCTCACCAAAATGAAACAAATCTTATCCGACTGTGTGAAACATCTGAATATAGTCAATCAATATTAGTTGGATCAACTGTTCTACATATCAACAAGGCCCTAAACTTAATTCAATCTAAAAGTTGTGTTTATATAAAGAACAAGAATTTGCAAACGAGTGAACAATTTACGGTATTAATTCATATTTGGGTAATTCTATGTCAAGAGAACGAGATTGGCAAATTCTATATGAGCACACCACTTGACTTGGTGAGCACCACTTTCCCATGTGGTGCTCATCACGTTCCTTTAGGATGCGGTGCTCACTAAGTCAAGTGGTGTGATAGAATTTCCCAACATGATTACTCATCAAGTGCCTGAACACATTAAAAGCCTTAAGGCCCCAGATATCACTGGCCTAAAAGAGTAATATAAGATCCTCGGCTTTATTATAAGAAACACGACCATATAAGTTTATGTGAGATGCAAATATAAACTTTACTTCTTCGGAAAGGTACCAAAGTTGCAATATAGTGATGGCAAATCACAGTTCGGTTGTTCGATGTGCAAAAGAACTGTCATGCCTGAGTTGATATGTTATGGGAAATAAAATTTGATGCATTCACATAAATGAACTTACAAGAGCAAAGATAATTTGTGATTAATATGGTTTTCTTACATTTTTATACTCCAATTTATCTATGTCTGTAAATATATAAACGTGTTATTTGGATATTTTAGCATGGTTTACAATAAAACTGGTTTTAATAAAGAATAAAGAAAAGAAATCCAAAGATATGATTATTACTAGTCCAAAGCTAAAAAGTCCAAGATCTATTACAACAAGTGATAATCAAGTCAAGGATTAAGGATAATTAATTAAGATTAAAAAAATCAAGAAAGAGATCGAGTTATAGGAACGAAATCGAGAAGTTAAATTAAGATCAAGTCTCAAGTCAAAAACTGTGGAGAATCAATTTCTTATAAAAAAAAAATCTTAACGAATCAAGTTGTTAGAGTCAAATTAAGTTAATAAAACATCAAATCAAGCTGATATGATGAATCAAATCAAAATTTCCTTTCCATCTTTCCTAACTATTTGTAACAAATGTAAACACCTCTCTCGCATATAAATAATGGAAAAACATTCACTTGTAGAAGGTGCCAGTTTATATATTATTTGTTCTTTTTTACTTATAAGTTAGTGTTGTTTAAGCTCTAGTTCAAATATGAAGATTAAAGTTTTCATTTTTGTAAGTTACATTTTTCATTTTAAAATAAGATTTTTTTTTTTATTATTTGTGCATTCTTTTATGAGGATAAGTCTATATTTTAATTTATTTTGCAAATGATCTTTATTAATGGATATCTAATCTTGTAAGAAACTTAAAAACTAATTTATATTTAGATTTACTAATTTTTCTCTTATATCCTTAATGTATATCAAATTTCAACTAGATCTCATAAATAGCAATTCATAGATTTATCTATTTTGGTAGGTATTGTATTTTCATTAAATAATAACCAACACTTAATCAAAAAAGATTATGATTCTTATGTAGACTTGGAAAATCTTAATGTGCTAATTACTTTATTAACTAATTTCTAAATTGATGTAATATTACAAGTTTTGTACAACTCATTCTTTTTTGATTTAGAATAATAAATTAATAAAAAAGAGAAATTTAGTAGACATCTACATATAAAATAACCTAGTGGGATCAATCCTAGGTTCTTCTCATTTTGATCAATTAGTTAAAAAAAAAAAAAAAAAAAACTATCAGTCTCTCCCTTTCTTATCGATTCAACTACAATTAAATTAAATAACTAGATAAAACAGTCGAACGACTTGCATAGTGTATATATATATATACTTGTAGTAAATAAAATAATATATCAATGACATTACAAATGTCAACCATACGAACTAAGTCCTTTGGGTTATGTTAGGTTGAAAGTTGCACATGCCGGCTCTACTAAAAAAATATACTGCATCTATCATGCCATCCATCTCTTTTCCCCTAAACACTTGATTTCATACTATACTGAAACACCTGAAGCTTCAGGAAAAGTGCAAGGACTAGTCGACTCTTCACATTTACAAGCTACCTGAAATCTCACACATAATTTACCCTATGCAAGAAAAAAAAGTTAAAACCATATAAAGAACAATTTCTAACCTTCTTCCCACGGATAACGGCTCCAGGCTCTCCTTGGATTACCATATACTTTGTTGACCCAAGAAATAAGCCAGTAGGGGCAAGAGACCCGGGTTCAGCAAAATCATTCATAATAGCAGTGATCTCCTCAGTCTTAAACTGCATGTTTGACACAAAGTAGGAATTCTCAGGTTATGAATACTGAAAAGGAACTGTACAGAATGCAGCAAGCATTTAATATGCATCGAAGAAAGTAATAAATAACAAATCAGGCAAAATAAAACGTAGAAAGATGCCAGCTTAGACGTAAATTAAAGGCAAGATGAAAAGCACAGTGTGAAAAATTAGATCAACAAAATACAAAAATTTTCACCACAAAATGTGTATCATTTACCCTAAAAGATGAATAATCAATAAAACAAGGACACCCAAAAAATACCCCACAATCTCTAATTTGTGTGAAGTGAAATCAGATCAGCAATGACCTGACGGTTTGATATTTCTAAAGGAAGCTTACTATATTTGTAAATAACAAATCAAAATTTTTCTCGGAACTCATTGTGGCCAAAATTTCGAAAGCCAATAAGTAAATGGTAGAACTATATCCCTGAAAGATTAATATAAAACTTACGAAAGCACCCATTAAGCTAACTTAACCGCTTATTCATCAGGATCATATTATTTTGAAAAGAAGGAATCAGATTCAAAAAGTGGTCATAAAGATCATTTTTTACGCATCTTCATAGAATCAGCTTTAAAATGTAATAAACAGACACAATCTAGCCATTCCACTGAGCTTCTATGGGACATATGTACTAGTCATTTTATAAGATTAACAAACTATGTATAATAATCCTTAATTTTTATTAGCCATAAATAAATAAATATAATAATAAATTTGACTGTTAATCTTCCAACTCTTTAATTTTGTATAACCTCCCAACTCATTCATTTCTCTAACCCTCAAACTCTTCATATTTTATAACTTCTTAAATGCTTCATATTTTATAATTCCTCAAACGTTTCATACTGTATAACTCCTCAAACTCTTTATATTTTATAACTCTTCAAATCCTTCATATTTTATAACTTTTAAATCCAACACTATATAAATCCAACCTCATTCAATCCTCCACATTCTCTAAATTCTTCTCTTTCTCTCTCATCTTGTCGGACCGTTGTAGTTGCACCACCCCTCGCTAGAGCCATCAACCCTTCACCGAAACTTTGTCAGAGAACCTCCATCTTCTTCTCCATCTTGCATCTCTATTAATTGGGGTTAGTTAAACTGTCATCTTTAATTTTGATTAGATCTATCTTATTGGACCCTATAATTAGCTCACCCACTATCCAACAACTCTAATAACTTAAAAATAACATCCACTATTTTATAGATCCAATAAGATAGATTCAAATACGTTTATTGATTTCAAACCTGCCAATACTATTTAAGATTAGAATAAATTTTGAGAGCTTTATGAATATTAAAAAATCCCTAACAATCAACTAAATTCATATTAAACAATTTCTCACAACTATATTATAATTCTATGTGTAAATTTTTTTGTGTAATTGCTAACTGGTAGACGAGATTCACAAATTAAGATGACTTCATTTTTAGACTCACTAATTATGTGATCTTAATATAACTGTCATTTCAATTAAATTTTTATAGAAATTCATCAATTACTTATTATATTTCCTATTATCAAAAATTTATTACCTTTGTTAAGCAATTGTTATTAAAATTTGTTAAATCACACTGTAAAGCTATACTTTAGATTGTTCAATATATACAATATTTGATATTGTTTGCGATATCATTTTGTATCGTGAAAAAAATATTGTTTGTGATATCATTTTGTATCGGTGTCTAGACAAGTTATCTTGTATACTGATTATCTAATTAAAGAACGTGCATCGTATGTAAAACCTCCCAATATTTATACACTTACCTGACCGATATTTCTATATCTCTATGATGTTTCAAATCAGTAAACTTTTATTTAGCCAATTGTGATCTATTCAATAAAGTATAAATTGAACGAAATCTTTTAATTATGTTGTTAACGAACTAATAAAACTAAATTAAAATATTGCACGTGATATGATATATACAGATTATGAGAACTAGAATTGGACTTGACATGAATTATACTTAAATAAACCAGACTGGGGGAGAAACTGCATAATGAATATATATTTTGTTTTAGCTGTAAATATGTAAAGTTATACAACTGAATATTTCGTATACTATAGGTGCATAGTGATTTGCTGGATCACACCCGATTATTCCTGTTTGCCTGAAAGTATGTCCGACTCAGCACCGGACAATCCATGTGATAATTTTACGATTTTGGACAGGGAACAATTGAAACAACGGTATCTCATCAGTTAGCTTTCTTATACATGACACCCTAAATAAAAACATTATTGCTATAATATTGACTGCACAAGAAGATATTCAGTTTAACCCATATCAGTTGATTTCATTATTACGTATTAGTTTAATATTTTCTAAGACTTATATTATTATCATGTTTAAACATAATCGTTATATTACATATTCTTTCTGCTTTGATGACATGGATAAACATATCGAGAGACTAAAATGGACCCCACTGATTCTACTGCTGATGACCTGAAGTATTTTACAGAAGTGGCTGAAAAACAATAGTTATTTATACCATAGTCTTTTCATATTTTCGAACTTATTGTTCCCTAGTGGAAGTTATGTTAAACTATTTTGTACGATCTTCTTGTTTCTTGTTTTGCAATAAACTTCGCAATGTAATGAATGCGGTTTATTTATCTATGTGTATTTATTCTCTATGGTTGTGATATTCAAACCGAATATGTTGTAGATGCTTGCTACACGTGCTCATATACCGTACATTGGAAGTGGACGTGACACTATAATAATAAACCCTTTAATGATTTAAAACTAAGGAAAGATAGCTACAAGGAAACTCTTAACTAAATCAAATAGATATTAATAGATTTATTATAAAAGATGACAAAATGTGTTATGCAATAAAGGAAATGGATAATTCAAGCTTTTTGATGAAGGGCTTGGTTGGGAGTTTTAAAGTGTAGGAAATAAAGAAGAAAATTAGAAAGAACTTCTTATAAAGAGTTGACACTATCCTTTTTTTAGTATTTGTAGTATTTGTTTATTATCTTTTGGAAGAAGAGAGGGGAGAAATAAAATAATTTTCTTGAGGAAGAAGGAAGAGAAGAAAAAGACACAACAGAATAAAATATTTACTTTTTACTTTCAAGTTTTCTTCCAAAAAAACCATGTGAAACAAATTAGAGAAGTGAAGGTTGGCATTTATAATCCACCTAATTAGAAGTAACTTCTGATTTACTTCTTGGCCAAACAAACACATAAAGTAGTGGAAGAGGACTCTTTCCACTACTTCCAACTCTACTAAATGGCAAACAAACACGCACAAAAAGAAGAAGGTGGAGGGTTCCAACTCACTACCTATATAGAATCAGTCAGTTAATAAAAAGTTTACCTTCTGGAATATATAAACACAATATTTGATTAGATGTATTGCAAAAAAACAAAATTTTAACTAAAGAATATGCAGCGGCTTAACTATTTCATCACCGTGTTTTATGCATCACTTCATTTGATTTTGTACTACTGATATGCACTTGTCCATTATTCACAGTGGCCAATGGCCTTTGAGTCAGCACAACATGCACAAAGCTGTGCTCCAGGTGCAAGTCCAGAGATCGGGTCAACCTAGTTAGTATTCGATCTAACAAAATTCTTTCGAGTGGCATTTCAAGCCTATAAATCCGTAGTTGGATTAGCCAACTTCGACACAAATATTGTTAAACTAGACACATATAACCATTCAAACATATTAAATATCTATACAATGCTTCTCATGTCCTAGACTTGCAAAGAAATATTTTAGATAGAAAAAGAAATGAAGCGTCATGAAAATTAATTACCTAAGCATCAAATAATAGCTAATTCATTTTGAGTTGGGTGATTGAGTTTTGCCTAAAAGCTTGGTCTAATTAGTTTATGCTGAATGAAATCAATTTGATCTACTGACAACAGATAAATGTAGTCATGAGACTGTCTTGGTGCACATGCCTTTTTTATGATCAAGAAAAGCAAGTGCTTTGATTCGGTAATTGATTATCTATTTCTTTCTGTTTTTTGAGCTTCAGTGCATTTCTTCATGTGCCAGCATATCTATATTCTAAGGATTGTATTTTGCAACCCACATTATGCCATAGGACAGCATAGATGATGAGTTGAGCCAGGTGGGGGAGTGTGGAGGCACTTATTCCAACTAACATGGATAGAATTGCATAACTGCTAGTGAATTTGAGGTTAAATAACCTCCACAAAGCTTTTTAATCTCTCGATGATGCCACATGGTATATGTGACGGGAGCTGTAGAATGGCCCATTTCTTTCAAGCCCATTTTGGTTTTAGGTCTTGAAAACAATTAGATTCAGTGAACCAACTCCTTATGAGTCAACCGGTTAAATTATAAGCTATGAAAAAGAACTAGAAAACAGAAATCAATACTATTTCAAGCAGTAGGGAGTACGCATAAACTTATAATCCAAAATAGTTCGATATAGCATGATAAACAGTTAAAACATGATAGATTATCTCATATACAGCTTATATGTTTCGCAAGAGTTATTAGCTTTGACATGAATGCAGCCAATGTAGACTATCTATATGGAAAGTGCAAACATTAACTAAATCATATAAAAAAAATATTAAGATTAAAAATAAAAAAGTTAAAAGAAAAATCTGCCGGTAACAAATTTTCCCCACTACATGAACATCTTAAAAGGAAGAAACAATAGAATAATTTCTAAAACAATCTAAGCCCATCTACACATGACAAATATTAATAACCACTCAAAATGCATCTACATGTTGCTTGAATCATAATGTATATTAAACGCATTCCCAACAACAAAATTTCACAGTAAAAATTTGTTTTATCAAACAAAACATAAGATTCATTGATGCTACATCACACAATTTACATTCCACGTATATGATCAATCAAGCAGTCAATTGCATTGCTGGATCCACCAGTTATCAGCATCAAGATCAAGATCTGATCAAGAAACGAAGAAAAATGTAAATCCAAATAAAAAGAAAAATCAAGAAATTAGAGCAGACCTGAGGGAAAGAGGTGCTCTGCGCCCAGACGCTGCCGTCGTGGCCAGTGATGGCGGCGGAGGTGAGGTGCTGGCCCTCGATGTCGCACATTAGGTGCTCATCGACGTAAGTTTGCCAAGACATTGTCTCACGACTTCAATCTCTTCTCTCTTCGATGTCGAATAAAAGAAAATATGGAGCTTTGGGTTTGTAATTGGATCGGAGGAGGGATAAAGAATGAACGAACGAAGAATGGAGATCCAACCGATTCAAGAATAAGTGCCCGTCACGTCCGCCTTCATTTCCGGAGGGACCGAGTCGTCTACCGGCCCAAATAACAACGGGTCATGCTTGGGCCACAAAAGTTCTCAAACCACTGGGCCTTCCTATTTTATGGCCACAAGTTTTGCCAATCATCGTCATGATATGGAGGAGGATCATTGGCAGTCAGTTAATGAACAGGTAGAGCAATTGGTTACAGTAAAGAATAATAATAAGGAGTATTTACAGATCTGTCCCTTAATCTTTATAAATTATAATTTAGTCCTCCAAATATTCATATTTAGGATTTAGTCCCTCAAAGCCTTTAAGTTACTACAATTTAGTCTCTAGTTTATATTTTAGCCCGATTTTTCAATTTTACCCCTAATTTCCTTCACTTAATTCCCCCTTCGCTCTTTCTCCTCTCTTCTTAGTTCTTATTGAGTTCTCCCTTCTTCTTCTTCTCTTATCTTTTTATTCACTTATTGGGTTCTCCCTCTCTATATTGAGACCAAATGTATTATTCTCTACTAAATGTATTAAATCTAGAAATGAATTTATTCAATATAGGAAGGAGAACCCAATAAATAAATTTATATTGAGACTTAAAGGTTTAATATGTTTAGTGGGAATAATACATTTGGTTTTAATATAGAGAGGGAGAACCCAATAAATGAATAGAGAGAGAGAAGAGAAGAATAAGGAGGGAATCCAATAAGAACTACGAAGAGAGGAGGAAGAGGAAAGGGAAATTAAGTGAAGGAAATTATATGTAAAAATATAAACTGGAGGACTAAATTGTAGTAACTTAAATGATTTGGGAGACTAAATCCTAAATATGAAGATTTGAGGGATTAAGTTATAATTTATGAAGATTTAAGGGACAGATCTGTAAATACCCCTAATAATAATAATAATGTGAGGGGTGCATCTACTTCAATATCATCAAGGCCGGACTTGTTCCCATATGCTTCGGATGACATAATCGAGACTGAAAATGAAGATTGTTGTGAAGATGGACGGCGAAGGTAGGTCAGCTACAGACGAACATGTTCTAATTGGAGAGGTTGAGGTTAATGTAAGGCTGCACATTGAGCTCAAAATGATTCAATTCTTAAATCTCCACTCGGCTTAAATTAAATCCTGGTTTGGGTGCATATAACTTGGTTTACCAGCCTAGCCTATTAGCTATAATTTATTCAAGATGCTATTAGATATCGGCCCATATCATTATATCAAGTTTTGAGATATTCAATACACAATATAACATATAATACTGATCAAGATCTTTTATTTTTATTTTTTATTTTTTTATTAATATGGCCAATATTATAAGAAGTTACGTCCAATATCGCAAATACAATTTCTAACATACTTACTAAGAGGTTTTACCATTGAGATCTAGTGACACTAAGTTCAAAATAATTATGTATGCAACTATATCAGTATACAACAATATCAGGCTGCTCAGTATGTACACGAGGAGTGTGAATCCAAGATCGAGCAGCGACTTGCTTCTTCTGCTTAAAAACAACAAAAAACACATCCATCTTCTGCCTTCGCCTTAGTAATATTCGGAAAGACAAAAAAAAAAAAGAAGAAGATATGTTCATCTCAACACATACAAGTCAAAAAAAACACTTGTTATTTTTGTTTAGTGTCACATTTAACAGTGTCATTTTTTTTTCTTATTCCACAGTTTAAAACCTTTTGGGAGCTAAAAAACCAAGCCCAGGATTATAAGTTTGAACAAGCATCACTGAAGCCAGTTAGCAAAATTCAAGCAGATATACGCTTGTTAACTTCAGTTTACACTCTTAATTCAGCTTTATCACTTGACATTGTGCATCCTCTTGGCTGAGATGAGTGTGTTGGATAATAGCATGGCTATGGTCATCGGGCCAACCCCACCAGGAACCGGAGTGACTGCAGAAGCTATCTTTGATGCCTCTTCATAGCAAACGTCGCCAACCAGTCGGTAACCTCGAGGGCTTTCTGGGTCCTTAAAAAAAAGAGCGAGAGATCAAAATTGAAACATAAATAACTTCAGCACAAGTGTGATTTTCAAATTACATAATATCAGCTTGGTCTCATAATTATGTCGCAGTAATTGGTTTCAACACACAAGGATACAAGAATAGCAACACTTCATGAGAGTTCCAAATTAAACTGTCTACTTGAATAAATTTATGTTTAGTCGACGGTCAAAGAGGAGGAGATTTGCAAATCCCAAATGGTAGGATAGAGAAGAGGTGAAGAAGCTATGACGAGCTTCTGAGATAGGTTGTAAACGATTAAAATTGCAGGAATACTGACATGATGATATATTACGACAATATATAGATATAATGATAAAACAAAGCAGGAATAGACCAATGGTTGAACGTAATATAAATATAAAGACAATTTCTAAAGCTTGCATTTATCCAGAATGTAATTGATAGACAACAACATAAACAGAACTCAGAAAACCTCGAGGCATTAACTAATTTGACAAGAAAAAAAAAATCAAAATTGCAAATTAACCAACTAGCATGTGACGGTTTTATCCTTCACGATAGATAAGAAACACGAAAACTCACGTGATAGCAATCATATGATGCACTATGACTCCAATGTTCTAAATATTTTATATCGGCTGATATCCCGGTTTTGCCTCTAACCGATACAATTAGTATGTATACTAGTTCTCGTTTTGGACCAAAATGGACCGCTGAATCGGCTCGAAGATGGGGTACTAGGCAATATTTTGATAAGCAGTAACATCGGATCTTATTTCAATTATGCAAAAAATACCTAACCTAACTAGTTAGCTCATAAACATGATGACCTGTACACATGAGAGTGATAGAATTATGGCTTCATTAGTAGTTTCATGCCTTTTCATCTACTATTCCTCCATCGAGTGGTGACTGCGAGATGTAGCCAACAACTACACTATCTGTATTGCTTTTGTTTTTGTATTTTGAAGGTTTTACATTCAGTGGGTATATGTCTCGACACATTTGAGATGATTCTATAAATGTCAAGTTATTTATAGACTCAGTGTAAATTAATAAGATAGGTATGTCTTAAGTCCTAACTTGTTTTAAATAGATTTATGTGATTTATGTAGAAATAATATTAATGCTTATCATCGAAGAAGACATCCGATGTGACATTTGATATTTAGAAAATATCACAATATATCTCTTGATATATGATATAAGGCATAGAATTTTGTTGACCGATATATCATTGATATTTGATATTTAAAACATTGTACTCCAACGAGGCATGCCCTTTTATTTACAAAGGTAGAAATATAAATTACAAAGCTGTAAATCCATATTAATGTCAATTTCTGTATTCGACAACTGTCACTATGTAATACATTTTAGGATACTCTAAAAAGTGGATTTGGTATTATATCCATCAAGGATCCAAATAAAAGTGTGTCTACCAACAGAAAATACTTTGAAGTATATATGTTTTCATAGTTTGCAATCCAAAAACACGTGGCAATGTTCTTGAAAGATTGACCTTAGGGTTTAAAAGCGGACAATGCATTTATGTCTAAAAAAAATAATGGAAAATTAGGAAGTTAGCAAAGAGTAAATACAATTATTCTCATTGAATTTGACCTGTTGAGGATCACTTCACGTTTGATCAAGCCATCCACATCTCAACTCAATTAGCAAGAAAAGAAGTTAGTGAAAAGAAGAGATCAATGTTTAAAATAACGATAACGTTAACGTAACGTTTTCTTTTTGTTAGGTTATGTAGCAAATAACGTAACGCATAACGTAGGTTACGCAATTTTCTATTTATTTAATTAAAATAAATAAAAAACTGTATTTAATCATTTTCATAATAAGTAAATAAATCAAAAAAATCATATACAATACTGTAAAATCAATATAAAGGCGTAAAAAATTAACATTTGCATAAACAGTCACATTTGCATTTTGTAGTATACTAAATTTTTCTTTAAATCATTGTACAATCAAATTAACATTTTTATGTAAACAGTAATAAACATAAGTATTAAGTTATTAACAGTCAATTTTTTTTTTTTTTAACAATGGTTTTAACAGTCAGTAAAAAAAATTAAAATGGGAATGAAACTATTAATCCAAGCAAGATCAGTATTAATTCACCCAATTAATCAGTAAAAAAAATAAAATGGGGAAGACATCAGTATTAAGCCAACTTTAAATCCAAATGCCAATTGAAATGGGAAAGAATCAGTATTAATTCACTTCTAATTAATTCACTGCTAATTAATCAGTAAAAAAAATTAAAATGGGGAAGAATCGATTACCTGTTGAACGGTTGAGCCGGAAAAGAAAGTTGAGCCAGGGAAGAAGGATAGGGCGAATCGACTGGTAGAAACTCAATCGGAGTTCGGAGAAGTGTTTTGGAGGTGAGGGACTTTGATCAGGAAAAGAATCAGGTGATTTAGGGCTGAGTTCGACGGCGGCGGAGGAGGGAAGAGCGGGAGAGAGAGGGAGAGGGAATTGGGGCTAAGGGAGAGAGGGATTGGGGATATTAGGGCAGAGGGAAGAGCGGGAGAGAGCGGATGAGAGAGCGGGAGAGGGAATTAGGGTTGAGAGAGAGGGATTGAGGAATTAGGGCAGAGGAGAAAGCGGGAGAGAGGGCTTCAGGCTGCGGCGAAGGGCTGCGGGGAGAGAGCGGCGGAGGAGGGAAGAGCGGGAGAGAGCGGCGGCGAAGGGCTGCGGCGACGGCGTCACGCTGGCGGAGTAGGGAAGAGCGGGAGAGAGGGCAAGAGAGAGCGGGAACTGAATTAGGGCAGAGGGGAGAGAGGGATCGGGAATTTTAGGGTCGATTAAAATGAGTTTCGGGTCGATTAAAACGGGTTTCGGGTCGTGGGTGCCGTTCGAAATAGAGTCGTAAATAACGCACGTTATAACGCGTTATTAAATAACGCGTTATAACGTGCGTTATTTAAAAAAAAAACGTACGCTACGCTGCAATACGTTATTTGTTGTTGTTACGGAGCGATTCTCTACCGCTCCGTTACGTAACGCGTTATAACGCGTTACGTAACGCGTTTTTTCAACATTGGAAGAGATATTTCCCTTCCTCTCTCCCTGATCAAGACCAAAAAAAGGTGGGAGACTCTGTGCTAAGAAGATATAAAGCAAGATGAAGAATTTTCTACCGTTTTCTTGTCTTTGGCTGGCATTGACGATTAGCATGCTCCAAGCATCTATGAGAGTAGACTTTCGCTAAATGAAGAAGATGCAATTCACACTTAAAAATCGGAAGGCTCCTCTGATTCATTCTACTTTGAAACTCAACAATAGTAGTGATTGTGTAAATCTCCCTTCGACTTTGACCATCCACTCACTTGACGCTTTTGAAACAATATACAATTTGTTGTGCCAAATCTAAATAGGTTGAGAATAAGACGACTTTCAAGTTATCTGAAAGCAACAAGCCCATCTCAAACAACTGCGACAGAAACTACAACAACTTTGACAAGGCAAGCTGCCCTTCTACTAAGATTGGACTGATCCATAAGATTTAGGTTTTAGTACCACCAATGAAGAAAAGGAGACTCTGCAGTAGAGCCCTAAGAATCAAATTTCGATGCGGGCTGATACATGAAACAAGTCTATACTGTGAATTCTCTCATCCTATATTCCAAATACATCATGACACTACTAGCTATCTGTCTATCGGCATAAAAAAAGGGGTTCAGAGTTGATAGTCCAATTTTTAAAGGTTCTCACAAAAAAGTATTTTCAAAGTGGTAATAAATTTATTACTCTTTATATATTACAAGCCGCCACCTTAACAAACATCCATACCAAACTGACAACACACTTCCTAAAAGGAAGGAGTTTAAACCACAACACAAGTCATCCAAATCAAAGCCAACACTCGAAGGAGCCCCTTATAAGCTTTGCTATGAGAACCACTCACATCTCAACAAGCCCACAAATTCCGCTATGCAAATTCCTGAGTGGGCACATGAAGATCTAAATAACTTTCTGTTTGACAAAAGGAGGCAAAATATTATGCATAATATAAATTACCTCCATAAACACAACCAAAGGCTGTTTGGAAAAATTTTGGAGCTGGATAACTCCAGTTATCTCAACGATAGGGGTCTGTTAGGCAATTGAGTTTAGATAACTGGAGTTTTTTTTAGGTGGAGGTACAGGTTATGCAAACTTCAATTTTAAAGCCTCTAACTTCGGTTATTTAACCAATTGTGTGATGTGTTTGGCTTCAAGAAAAATGGAATTATGAACAGACGTAGAATTGGAATTTTCATACATTTTTTTTTTTTTTTTGGAGTTATCTCAACTTTAGAGTTGAGATAACTAAAGTTATAAATTTGTCCCAAACAACAGTGAGGATCTTGGAATCAAGTTATCCTACCTCCAAAAGGTGGAGGGAGGATAACTATGTTACCAAATGGGACCTAAACTTAAGGATAGCTCCAAAAATTGGATGTGGTAAAACCACGATCATGTCTTAGTTATCTCATACCTCTATTTTTCTTAAACTCAACCACATCACAAATTGGAGTTTTAACTGGAGTTAAAAGCCTTGCATAGTGAAATTTGCACCATCTTTACCCCACTTAAACTCTACCTCCAGTTTTCTAAATTCCATTTGACAAGGCCCTACAGTTTTATCCAGGGATGAGAATTGATGAGCCCAATGACTAATTTTTGACCCGCCTTATTCAAAATTTTGAATTAGAAAAATAAAAATTTCATTTTTAATTAAAATGTTGAATAGGACGCTCCAAAAATTGGCCCCTGGATCTGCCCATTCCCATCCTAGTTTTATCCAGATCCCTTGACACTATGTTTCTTAGTATAGACTGTGAACAAAGCACAAACAATCTCTCCTAGAATAAGGACAGCCTCATAAGCTTTAAACTAATCTTGTTTTTCCAATGCAGCCTCTAAATGACCCGATCAGCATTTGTACAGATGACAATCTCCCTCATCTTTCCTGCCATTTTCTGGCACCTTAACTTTGACAAGGTATACCATCCGTTACCCTCCTATACTTATCCACATAAGCTATGCAATTTCCAATGTCACTTCCCTCTCCAAAACAACTTTGACTCTACCTCACTGAAGCTGCAGTTCTGACTTCTGAATGAAGAAATTGTGACAGTTGATAGGTGGTCCTGCCCCCTCAAGACTCTTCTTGGCTGTAGACTACCAAAAATGTGGAAAAGTTCAGTCAACATTAAGTATCACATACCAAATTTCAATATCTTCCAAGACGTAACCTTTTGGAGAGTAGAAGACCAGCCTTAGAATGTTGCTTAGTCCTCCACGGTTGGAAACCATACAAAAATTTTGCTTATAATCCTTATTAGAATGACTTAGTTTCACCCTCACAAATTTTCAGATGGAAATACTATTCTTCACATTCTATCAGTGGATCATGAACTTATTCATAACTATTGCCAGACCATCTATCTCTGACTTAGGAGAGCTTGAGTAATCATTGATGACAACGTCTCCTATATCATCATTTGTAATTCACACTTAATGAATCATTTACGCATTGGAAAATTACTCAAATTTCAGTGTGAAGACTTCAATGTTATAGTTCCTCCCAATGTTGATCAAAATATAGAAACAGATGCAGTCAAAGGCATAATTCTCAATCATCATCTTATTTAAACCACCTCCAGACCATATCGTCAGAATTTTCAAGACATATTCAGGTTTATGACACTTCTGGTGAGAATAGTACTATCTCAACTCATCCAGCTTCAAATGCTCAAACACTAATGCAGAAATACGAGCTCATTTACGATAAGTGCGAAGAAACTAAGAACTTGCATATTGGAGAAGAAGAGTACACGGCTCTCAATCTACTACTTATTGTACAAGGCTCCAACATGCAAGTTTTAGGTTCTTAAAATCTGATATGGTTTTGATGTGTCTGATACGTATAGGTAAGCGTTGAGCAACTATTGATGTCCGATACATATCTGATACGGATACGACACTCATTTTGAAGTGTCATGCTTCATAGTTTACAAGGAAAAGTAAGTATCAAGGATGTTTGCAAGCTAACTATTTGTAATGGAACAACACTCACTCCGCTACAAATCATTTGCAAGCTAACTATACTGGAGCCACATAAGCTTCCAGCTAGGTGGAAAACTAAAATCAGACCTTTGTCTGTTTATGGACCTCATCCATGTTGACTGAGCAACTTCTGTTGAGAATAATAAAGTTAGAACTACCTCAAAATAAGTAGGATGCCAACAGTAGCTGCTGGAAAGGCGTAGCATGACCTCTCTTACATGAAGATCCCCTTCCCCCAAACCTTCAACAATAACTACACCTAATCAAAATAATGGATACAACACAAGAAAATGGCCTTGAAAGGTTGGAAAACAATCTTAAAAGATCATGTAGCTCTACGAAATCCTCCATCTCAATTCCAAAAAGAAAAAGGAAAAGTCTTATTCCCCAGAGAAAGAGGATTGTAACACCCTTACCAAGTAAATTTTCTCTTATACCTGACTTTAAAGCAGCTCACTTGTACCAAGACAATCATGAACCCAAGAAAATATCTCTAAGATAAGCTTTTTTGCTCAAATCCCTCCATGTTCAACCTTAATCCTCAAACAATATTATCAATGGACCATAATAAGATACCTTTAAATTTCAAATTGAAAATTAAGTATTTCACGATCAACCACCCATCACCCCTCCCCCTCAAAAGAGAATAAAAATTTGCCAAAAACTAGTCAAAATCAACTTTAATAAACTTTAATAAATTTTTCTCAGTAGATACTAATAGAAAATTGGACAAGCCAATTTAATTTTGCAACTTACCAATTTACGCTCGCTCACCCCCACACACACCTACAACTCACCCATCCACACACATACCAACTCCACCCCACATGCACGCACACATGCACGCACGCACACCCACGCACACTTGCAAGCCCCCATCCGCGCATACATCCACACCCACCCTCACGCGCACCCCCACCCACCCATCACCTACCCACACCCACCCACGTGTGCATGCACGCTTCCCCCCTCCCCCTTCCCCACAAAATCCAAAAAAAAAAAACGAGTATTGACAATTTCAATTCCTTCCCATTGTCTAATGAATACTTATCTTATAGTAAATTTTTGAGATGTCAAATGCAATGCAAAATGCATCTAAAATGAGGAGAAAGCAACGCACCTTGTTAGTCAATGTATTTATGACGCTTTATAATTATCTAACCAATTAATGAGTAGAGCATTTTACCTCAACCGGATTGATACCAACATCAATCACAACGGCACCAGGCTTTAGCCAGCTGCCTCTCACTAAGTTTGCAACGCCACAAGCTGCGATTACTATATCAGCCTGTCTTACAATTTCCTCAGGATTAGTAGTTCTAGAATGTACAACAGTAACAGTTGCATTCTCTCTCTGTTGAAATTATCCAAAACATATAGTCAGAACTGAAAATCCATTAAAGACTAAAATCTATAAGCACATATTACAATAGGAAGAAGTAAAAAGGTGTTGGTAATCCATTCATGGAAATATAAATAACAGGAAATAAAAAAGAAATTATGTTACTCCTTGAAAAGACTAAAAGCTTACATATGAGAATCATTAACTATCTTTACTCTTGGCTTATTTAAGACTATGGGTTTATCTGACTCTTGATCTGTGCTCGTGTCATGTTATAAATAATCATGTATGAGACTTATGGATGAATAGAATAAACTTTGGTTTATCAAAATTAAGTCTTTCATATGAGATGAGAATTTGTGAGTGATTCACTAAGGTGTGTGTCCCAAAGATCTTGTATTATTTTTCTTCCCAAATACACTATAAACCCTAGTTTCCCTTCCGTTTTGCTTCACTTACTCAAACAGAAAATGAAATAGAGATAAACTTCTATTGGTAGTGTACCTACAACAACAACAACAACAACTAAGCCTTCTATTGGTAGTGTACCTGCAACAGCAAAGCAGCAGGCATTCCAACAATATTGCTCCGTCCAATTACAACTGCTCTTTTTCCTTTAATTTCAATGCCATACCTGTGTAACAGTTCCATGCATCCTTTTGGAGTACAGGGTACAAATAATGGTTCCCTACTTTGCAGGGCAAGGCAACCGATATTTAGTGGATTGAAACCATCCACATCTTTATCAATACTGACGGAATTAAGAATGTTCCGCTCGTCCATATGCTGCAAAAAGAAGTCCAGAAAGAAAATCAAATCTTTCCTAAGTGCCAATCACATGAGAAAAAAAGAGGCTGTTCAACACTACGTTACAGGGTACTAGGGTAGTCAAACAGGATATTGCACATAAGATGGCATAAACAATGTACATATTACCGGTATACAGTAGTGTTCCCATCAGGCGCTGTATAGGACAATTTGGTTCACGAACAACCACTAGGGCCCAAAATCAATATCTTAGACCTTGTTAGAATTTCAATTTAAGTGCCAATACAATTTACAATTGCATTCGAAAAGTGAGGGAAATTTTGAATTTTGGTGAGAAATTCTAGTCCCTGTGTAAAATTTCAACACTGGTTCAATTACAACCATTAGTTTTCAGGCGGATTGGGAGTTCTCTCCCAAATTCAAAAGTTTTCTATCTTTTTTAAATGCAATAGCAAATTGTATTTGCATTTATATTGAAACAAACAAGTCCTAAGAGATGGTATTTTGCGCAATAGCAGATGTTCTTAGAACCAAATTGCATAAAGCGCTTGATGGAGATAGTCCTGAAGAAAGTCACACTGTTCACAGTGACCAGATATTATGTGCAATTACCATATAAAGCAGTCATTTCAGTTCAAAGCTTTCCATTTTGAATTAAACTCCTTACAGTCTACCAAGCTAACACACTGTATAGAACTGTCTCAAGAGCTGCTTTAGTCTTTTCAAACATATTCAGAATATGCTACGCCACAACCATAACCAGTCTTTTTCAGGATTCTTAGAAAATTTCACCTTTCTCAATAAAAGGAGGAACATGGAGAACAGGTTCCAAGTGTATACCAATGAGCATTGAACAAAGTTCTCCAGGTGGAAGTTTTACTCTCAAACATAGGTTAAGAGAATTACATAACATTATCTTTAAAAAAATAATAAAAAATAGAGAGTTTCATAACAAAACTTGTGATGGTTAGTTTTTACTATGCACAGAAACAATTAAAAATGGGTATTGCAAAAAGAATTAGCAAAATTCTAAAGTCAAAGATATCTAACGTACACAGTAAAGATTTAAAAAATAATATTAAACTTATTAAATTGAAGAACAAATTATCAGGAAATATGCCAAACCAAAATTTGAAATAGGAAGAAGTTTCAACAGATGGAGCCTCAATTTCTTTCCTATACATCTCCTGTCATCTGTTAACTTTCTAAAAATTTGAAAGGAAATCCTTACAATTTTTAAAAATTATTTCAGTTAATTGAGAAACAATAAACAATAAATAAGTGGGAAGAATGTCCCAAAAGCCAAAAATACAAATATGGTAACAGTGAAGAACCAACATTCTCCATTTTTTTCCCGATAACTGTCAAATTTATTCTCTTGGCAACAAAAATTACATTCTTCAAAAAAGATACCACTTACTCCTATAAAGTTAATTCGCAATTCAATCACACTGTTAGAACCAAAATACTATTTTTTTTTTAAAAAAAATTGCACTAGAGATGTAACATACTCGAGGAAGGGGAAGCTGAACCAAGATACCATGAACAGATGGATCGCTATTGAAGCCTGAGATATGCTTTAGCACTTCTTCTTCTGTGCAGTCCTCAGGTAAATTAACTTCATAAGAAGTTATACCCACAGCTTCACAAGCCGTCTTCTTATTTCTCACATATGTTTGTGAGTCTTTCCTAGAACCTACTAGAATGACTGCCAATCCCGGAATGAAACCAAACACATCCTTCAGCCTTGCAACTTCAGAAGCCACTTCTTCTCGTATTTGTTTCGCAACTGACTTTCCATCAATGACCCTAGCAGATGTATCGAAAGTCATTGCCACTGCACAAGTAAACCAAAAAGGTAGAAGACCAAGAAAGATATTCATACTTCATGGTCATTTAGGGCTGGAAAACTACATATTATATAAGAGACTAGCTGATTTAGGGTGTGCAATGAATAACTGCTGAAAAAATTTGATATCATTATCAAAATTTATAATATAATTTCTAACAATTCCTTCTTTAAGCAAAAAAAAAAATCTGTACCAAAAATTAGAGAATTCGAAACAGTCCAACTTGTACGAAGACAAAGAGAAAGTTCACTAAAGTATATAAAACTTGACAACAGAAATCATGACTCTTCACTCTTGTCGTTGTATCCAAAACAGTGAGATGACATACCAAAGCATTAAAAAATAAATGTATTTCATTAAGAATTTTTCTGTTAATCCAAACCTGGTTTCTCTGCCTTGTTTTTTTTTATTTAATGAGAGAAAGTTCACATCTGAGAGGTAGCATCAAAAAGAATATAATGGTTCAAATCAAACTTTATTTGGCAACTTTTCGACATGTTTTAGACTTCCAAGTCCTGAGAATCTAAGAAAGGGAAAAAAAAAAAAAAAAACACCATTGAATCCGAACAAATCTGATAAGATACCAGCTTTCAATGATATCAAAGTTCGTCGACCAAACTAAATCATTTGTCATGATTAATATTGTCAATCTTGTGAATATCCCAGCTCTCTCTCTCTATTTGGCAGAACCACATAGACAAAACCTCAGTATGAAATCATATCTAACCCTTTATTTTGTAATCTTAATGTTTGTTGCTTGATAAGAATTTTACCACACACCCACTACCAACGGAATTTCTTCAGCAATGAATTAAAGCATATGCAATACAAAAGTCATTCACGACATGATAAAATTATATGAACATAACTGTAGAAGTAACCTAAAATCTACGGTACAACCTTCAACCCACCCAAAATGCCTGGAACCTGTTCACTACACCATCCTTCAACCATCCCCATGCTCTCCAAAAACACATCAGCTAGACCCACAAAGTGCAAAGCTGGCCACTTTTAGATAATCTAATTATGTTTTATTCGTATTATCATGAGGATCCAACTCCATTCCATTGCCATAATCCATGTTATATATTTGAAGAATTTAACCCTCTGCTTCTCTCATGATACAACCCCTTTCTGAATCGAAAATAAATGTCCCATGACAAATTAATCAGTTAATTCAATATGAAACAAATGGGAATTATCACTCAATTTAGTTAGTACCATTCCAACCAACCAATCAAATTCAATTATTTGCTCATTTATGAGTAAAGTTTCAAGTTCAACCAATTTTTTTTTAAAAGATCTAGTAGATGAATACATATTGTGAGTAAGTGAAGTGCGCTTCACTTCTCTATCATTATAAAAAAAAATACCATCTATACTAAATTAAATTATATTATCTATGAATTCTAATTCGAACTTGATTTATGACATTATTTTATTTCGGGCTGATATTCTTTACTTTCTTTTATTCCACCTCACTTCAGCTTTTACGATTTATTTAATATAAAATTTTATTTGAAAAAGATATTTTAGAAAAAAAAAGAGATGCTTTAATTAAATTAGACTTTCATCGTGATTCGAACCCCTGACCTGCAACATTTTATCCTATCTTGAATTGAATTTAACTTGTCATCCTATTCTGATTGGGATTATAGTATTCTATCTCAGTTTGAATTGCCTTATAATTCTATCTTGATTTGAATTCATAATCTTCTCTTATTATCTTAATTCTACTTAAATTCAAATTCCTTATTTAATAAGATCTTTCCTTTTTATCTTATTTAATTTGAATTTGAATAATATCCTAGATGACTTTCTCTCAATCACTTATCAAATCCTATTTAAGTTAAATTATTCTTCTCATCCTATCTTAATAAGAATTTACTTAATTTAATTCAATTTATCTTATTATATTCTAACCTAATTTTATCATCTTATCAATTCAACTTGGACTCGACTTTCTTATCTAACATGATTCTTCTTTAATCAATTAATCTTTTTTGAATTTCAAAAGAAAACCCCCCACTAACCCAATTCCTTTGTAAAAAAGATATCCATCTAGATCTTTTCATTTTTCCACCTACGTTGAAAAATAAAAAGAAAACCTATAGAATCATCGCCCTCCTCTCTCTCATCTTGTTCAATTTAGCCATCTTTGAAAGACCTTATCTTTTTAGTATCGCGTGGATTCATGGATATTGAAGCCCCATTCACTGCATCAAAACTCCGAAGTTGTGGTGAGAGTTGAAGAAAATTATTTTGTATTTTAACACACACCCGCAGGTTGAAGGCCTATTTTTGGATAGAAAACTGGTCTTTACGCAATAGTATTTATTTTAAATATGCTATTAAATGCACGCTCGACAGGAATTGCACCTGAATTGCTCTGATATCATGTTGAAATTCAATACCAGCAATTACAGTGAAAAACTTCTCAAACCAGACTCGACGGCTATGTTTAAATCCATAAATTGCTTTATTGAGTTTGCAGACTATATTCTTCCCCCTAACAACATATCCTGAAGATTGTTTCATATACACCTCTTCTTTTAGATCACCATATAACAAAATATTTTTAACATCAAATTAGAACAAAATATTTTTAACATCAAATTAGAACAAGGGCCAATCAAGATTTATATCAAGAGAGAAGATGATGCGAATAGTGTTGAGACGTGCTATGAGAGAGAAACTCTCAAAGTAATAACACCATAGGTTTGGAAAAAATCTTTCGCAACAAGACAAGCTTTATAGCGATCAATGGAGCTGTTCAGCTTGTATTTGTCAGAGTATACCCAACGACAACCAACAATATATGCATCAAGCAGAGAATGAACTAAATTTCAGGTTCCATGAGAGACAAGAGCTTGTATCTCCTCATCCATGGCAGTCTGCCACGTAGAAACTAACATTATTTCCTGAAAGGACCTAGGTATAGAGACGATAGAAAGAGAAAAGGCAAACTGGCGGAACATTAAGTGAAGTTATTATATGAAATAAATTGAGAAATAGGATGAGTATTAGTAGAGCATTTACCCTTTCGGAGAGCAATGGGAAGATTAGAGCAGAAGCAGAAAAATATTGTGGTTGTTGGGAACTTGTAGCTGGAAATGGCGGAACAAGTAGTGACCTAAAAGAAGGTATTTTCTGTCGGCGAGAGAAAACCAACAGTGATTTTTTGGAAGGCACCTATTCAACTCTTTGATGAGGCACCTATACTTGTTTAACCTCATTAGTAGAGACAGGTAGGGATAAAGGAAGAGAAGGATCCAACTAATATGTAGATGTGAAAGTAAAATATGGAACAGACACAAAAAATGTAACATTAGCATAGACAAAATACTTTCTTGTCATCATATCATAACAACTATACCATTTTTGCATTCTAAAGTATCCAACAAATACACACTTGATAGCACGAGAAGATAGTTTGTCCAAACCGAGAGAAAAATTTTGAACAAAAAATGTACAGCTAAACACTTGAAGTATAAGAAAAAAAACATGGGTGTATCCGGATAAAAACAGAAAATAGAATTTTAACCATGCAAGATAGAAGATGACATCCTATTTATTAAATGACAAACATATAAAACATCAAACCACAGATATCGTGGAATATGCATGAGAATCATTAAGGTACGAGTAACATATATAATATGTCTATACTTTTTTTCAGCAACACTGTTTTGCTGGGATGTGTGAGAACAAGAAGTTTAATGAATAATTCCATTATTATCATAAAAATAGGAAGCATCAGCCTCCAAATACTTCATAGCATTATCAGTGCGCAAAACACGAATAGAGGTAGAAAATTGATAATCGTCATCTCGAATAGGAGAGTCCTGGACTCACTATCTATCATTTAAATAGAGTATGAAAGATCTAAATTGTTTTGTATTCTTATTTATTTTGCTGTATTGAAATTGTTTAATTTCGTGATTTGATCGAAAAGTATTATATAAATGTTGTCTATTATTTAATGTTTTCTTGATTAATTATATTGTTTAGAAACTCTAATTGTTTTATTGAAATTGAATAGAGATGAAACCTTGAGATTGATTAAAATAGAAAATAATTAGTTTTCTTTTGATTACACATGTTTTACAAAGATATTGATGATCTTGAATTATTGATTGACTTAATTAATTAAACTGGAAATTTACTCGTTAATTGTTACAAATATTTTAATGTGAAAATTAATTGATTTGATATTAAAAGATATTATTGAATTTGAAATTTATTAAATGAAAGAGAAAAGGTGTGAATGATGATTGTATTTAAAGAGTTATCGTTACAACTTTGAATATTGAAATTAATATTGATTAAATGTCAACTAATCTGAAAAAAATGAAAACAAAAATTGAATGAATGAATACACTAGGTTTTAGGAAAAATATAAGATTGTTATGAACTAATAAACTGAATATAATTAGTTATCACTACATCCCATACAAGAGAGTTTGAGTATGGGATAGACTCTGACCAACTTGCTACTGTATCCCGCATTGGAGTTTGAAATAGGCTCTGACTAAAACTGTGGATATTATTTTCTCGATGTTTACGAAATAATCATATCACTGTTACCGTTTTATCGGAGTTCACGAGAATGCAATCAAAATATTAATTCTATACATACTTGAAGTTTCAAATTCTGTAATAAAAATCGATGAACCTAAAGACATGACATTAAAGGATGGTTATGATATTATCATTTATTGTTTATATTTTATAAATGATTTTCCAATATTATTCTTGAATTCATATTGTTTTATTGTTATTAATTGTATCACTAACGATCTTGGGCGTGCATGTGGTACACCCACCATAGTCGGAACAGGATTTGGCCTTTTCGAGGAGCATGCATATTTGCAGGAGTAAATTGATGACTGGATTACCTTTGCTTTAATTTTAGATTGTCTACTAGATTTTATTGTGATGTAACAAACATTAAAAACATATTTTGTTATTTTGGAATAGACTAGTTACCTTGTTTATGTTCTACTACGTGGATTTCTAAATAAAAAATATTTTGTTTGAATATATTCTATTATTTTATTTGAGAATTGTTGTATTTACCTTCCGTTATGATTGACTATATTTAAAGTTAAGGTTAATTGTGTAATCACACTTCGCAAGACGACTCAACTATCCAGTGTTACGGATAGTGGAACATTAACAAGTTGATCGGTTAATTTGATAAGAAAAAAGCGGGAGTTCGCAATCAATTTAGTCGGTACCACCTAACCAACCAAATCAAATTCAATCGTTTACTCATTTAATGATAAAATTTTCAAGTTCAATCAATTCTTATTTCAAAAGATCTAGTAGATGAATACGAATTGTAAGTGAAGTGTGTTCATTTATCTATCATTATAGAAAATACAATCGAGATTAAATTATATATTATCTATGGAATTCTAATTTGAACTTGATTTATGATTCATTATTTCATTTCGCACTATTCTGTATTTTCTTTTATCTGTATAATATAGCAATAGTGCCTTTTTGTTTTATTTCCCTTTCATGGACGAATTATGCATATTTTCACATCCAGGATTACATACAACATATATCACAAGGGGAATTATTTTTCTTAGAATATCTAGGCATTAAACAAATTAAGCAAAGCCATGGAATGATTACCTTTTCTGTAATGACCTTTCATTTTTTTTAGGGCATAAATAATTCCATTAAAAAAATAATATGACCTTTCACCTTTTTAACCTTCCAAACCTTACATGTGTTATAACTATCAAACTTTTCATATTCTCAACTCCTAACTCATTCATTTCTCTAACTCTCATTTTTTCATCTTCTCCATGAATTATCTATATTAAACCTTCAATTTAATTCCCTTAACCCTCCAAATTTTATAACTGCTCAAACCCTTTAAATTCTATAACTCCCTAAACCCTTCACATTCTATAATTTCTAACTCCAACACAATATAAACCCAACATCTTTTCTCAATTCAATTTTACACTCATTATCTAAAATTTCTCTTTCCCTCTCACTTTATTGGAACATCTCATCGGACCGCTGTCGTTGACTCGCCGAAACTACCACCCCTCGCCGGAGCTTTGTTGGAGAAATCCTATCTTGTTCCTTCTCTTGCATTTCCGTTATTTGATGCTGATAAAACTATATTCTTAAATTTCTATTACATTTATCTTATTAGACCTAGATTAGATCACCTACTACTCAATAACCATAATAACATAAAAAGAACATGCATCATCTTATAAACCCAATAAGATAGATTCAGACTCACTTCTCAAATTCAAACTCATTAATACTAAAATCAATTTTGAGTGTGTTATAAGTATTAGAAAATCCCTAAAAATCATCTAAATTCATATTTATCTATTTTTAATATTTTTAATATGTAGATTGCTCCATTGAGCAACATCGGGAAACAAAATCCAAGTGAATTCTTTTTGGACTCACTGAACATGCCAGTTTTTTTTATAGAAATATTAATTCAATTATATCATCTAAATTTGTTATTACAAGTATTATTTCTTTATATTGTTAGAAATTAATTTGTAGAAACTAAATTTTTTATTACAAGTGCAATTATTGACATTCCTATTATTTTTTTATATTGTTAGAAATTAAATAAATACTTGTTAAATTACATAATATAGTTAGATTTTTAATAAATCATGAAAAAAACTATAATCGTGGAAAAATACTACTTGCGATATCGGATATCATTTTGTGTTGGTGTCTAGAAAAGTTATCTTGTATACTGGTTCTTTAATTAAGAAACATGCATCACACGGAAAACCTTCCAGCATGTATACACTTGCCTAATCGAAATCTTTATGATGTCTCAAAATAGTAAATCTTTGATATAGCTAATTATGATTTATTGAATAAAGTATAAATTGAACGAACTGTATAAATCATATTGTTAACAAATTAATAAAATCCAATTGAGATATTGTAACTAATATGATCCATATACAAGTTATGAAAGCCAGAGTTTAGACCTACATGGACTATACTTAAATGGCACTCGGTTAGGGGAGAAACTGAATGATGAAAATATCCTCTATTTCGGCTATAAACTTTTTAAGTTGTATAACTAAATATTCGCATATCATGGGTGCGTGATGATTTACTGGATTATACCTTACTATTATTCCTTTTTGCCTGACGGCAAGTCCGACTCAGCACCAGACAATTCATGTGACCATTTCATAAATCTGTATAGGAGACAATCGAAATAATGGTATCGCATCACTTAGTTTTTTTTCAATTACATGACATCGTAGGCAAAATACCCCTATTATAAAATTGAATTCGCTAAAATGATATTAAGATAGCCTAAAATAATTGACATCATTATTACAGACATCTCATTACATATTCTCTAAAACTTGTGTTATTATTATATTTGGACATAATAATTATATTTCACATTCTTTCTGCGTATTTTGTTTTGGTCGCAATCTAACGACTTCGGTGTGTATGTTCAGAATTACCGATGGACATACCAAAACTGATGCAAAATCTTGTGTATTTTGAAAATCAGGTTGAAACTAAATAGTTATCTTATTTTCTCTTATTTAATTCATTATATTTTGTGATTATTTCATCTGTATCAAACTTCGTTTCCATCAATGAAACGTCAAACTTTTGAGTATTATTGTGGTAAATTCTACTAAAGCCTTTACCATATTCAAACAGAATATATTGCTGGTACCTGCCACACGTGTTGTTATACTGTATCGGAAGAAGGGCGTGACATTCTCTTATCTCATTGCTCTTTAGTATAGTCAAACATATAATGACTGATTCATAATTTTATTATTTTCCAATGATATTCTATTCAGTAACTTTTTCATTGATACATGCTCAAAAAACATACTCTTTCACGAGTAAAATATCACTCACTTGATTTCTAGAGAGCTTTGCTATCCCAAAAAAGAGAATGCAACAAAACAAAAAGAATTTCTGATGCAAGGATACAATATTTTCCTCAACTGGATGAACTTTCTAAATAAAAAACACTCGGAAGGAGGAGCTCTATCTATATCCAATTCTAGACCATAGCAAAAATTTCATAAAGCAATCAAATTTCAGAAGATGACAAAATTATCGCCAAACTATTGAAATTGGCACGGACTGTACCTGGAGAGCCCGCAGACAAGATCCAACTCGCCGATTCCGACCCAAAGCCACGATTTTGAAAGCTTACGGTTTTCAAAGGGAAAGCGACGGAGCCGTGACAGCCAAGGGGGCGAGCAAAGGCCGAGCCCCTTCTATTTAAACAAGGGAGGCGAGGCGAGCAAGACGAAGAAGCGCAGTCCGAGAACACGGCCGACGCCATGGCCGCGAGCTTGAGGAGGGAACGAACTCGAAGTCGAAAGCAGGGTTTAGTTAGGGTTCTAGGAGAGAAATTGGAGGAGGTCTCTCTTTTTACTTTGGTCCGCAGCACCGGCGACATTCGGTGATTAATTTAATAAATTATGAAAGTTGCAGGTTCAGCCATCCGATGAGAATCTTGCATGAGCCCGAGGGGACCAAGGAGGCAAGGACCGGGGGAGTTTCAAAAGGGGCACACCATTTTTCCTTGTGAGCCCACTTAATAACGATCAAAAATACCTGCAAATTGGACTCACGAAGAAAAATCGTGTGCCCCTTTAGAAACTCTCCAGGACCGGGGATCGAGTCTTTATCGGGTTCATATAATCCGAACCCGAATTAAGTTGGGCCGAATAATTTGAAGAGAGTTTCTAAGCAGCCACCAATTTTCTGGACAACAACAATAAATTTTCAGAAATTAATATTTTCTTAGTTCACTCTTTTTATGCCTTTGCTATCCTCAACCCTGAAATCCATTCTCTCTCTGTGCACCCCAAGCTCTATCTCCACTCGCCAGCACTTGCAACTCGGCACCCCCCGTGCCCCCCACTTCGGCCCAGCCCCTGGTGCCTCTTGCTCTCCGAGCCACTGGGACCCCAACGCCCTCTAGTCTTGGCTCCCCAACAAACGTTAAGCCCCCACCCCCTCTCGGTTTCATTTTAAATCTATGCTCAGCTTCTAATTGGGAACAATGTAAAAGCCGTTCGGTTCCCATAGCCAAACAACGTTCAGTTCCTGATAGCCGAACAATATTCAATTGTTTCAATTATCGATAGCCAAACAGAAGTCAAATATAATGAAACCATTAATGGCTCGGCTAGTTATTTTATAACGATAAATCAAAATTATTAGAATATCAACTAATTTAGTATATCTTTCTAAATTAGTATATTTGACAAATCTTATAATTTAAATATCTTCCTAATTTAGTATATTTGTCAAATATCACTAATTAAGTTGATTATGATGATTGAGAATTAAATACAATTATGATCAAATTATATATTATGTTATATTTAACTTTTATATTAACCTTCTTCACCTATAAAAGGACAGTCATTTTAACATTTTATATACACCTTACAATACAAAGTTATTCTTCATTCTCTCTCTCAATTCATAGTTTTATTATGGTATCATAGTCAGGCTGACGCCTGTCTTCTTTTTATTATGAGGTCTCTGACTTGCGCCTCGACCCGATATCAAACCCGCACCTCGATCCTGTCTCTAACCAACGCTTTAATTAGTCGATCCCCGCAGAATACTCATCGCGTTCACTCTACTGATTTCCTATGATAGCGCTTGCATTGCTCGTTGGCGCCGTTGTTGCCTCCGTTATGGGCACAGCCTTTACTCTGGCCCCCCATGCGTCATCTGTCGCATCGCCGTCGCAAACTGCAACTCCTAAGCCTATGATGGCTCCTGCTCCTCCGTCACGTTTATCTTCAAGCATCACTTTGCCGTCTCCGTCTCGTACTCCGGTGACTCCATATACTGCTCCGTCGCCGAAATCTAATGTGTCATCTTCAAGCATCACCTTCGTTTGCATATGTTTTTTTCGGCTTCTCCTGCTCTGTCGTCATCACCATCTTCAAAGGCGTCGTTTTGACGTCTCTATCTCATGTCCCAGTAATTCCTTTGTTGCTCCGTCGTCGAAATCTAGTATGTCATATTCGGCTCCTGCTCCGTCGTCAATGTCATGTTCAAAGGTGCAGCCTTTGTCATCTCTATCTCAATTTCCAATGACTATGTCTGTTGATTCGTCGCCGCCTCTTATGCTAGAGATTCTGTCTGCTGCTCTGTCGCCAAAATCTAGTGTGTCATCTTCGGCTCCTGCTCCGTCATCACTGTCATCTTCAAAAATACAGCCTTCGACATCTTTATCTCCTCCTTCGGTGACTCTGTCTGTTTCTCTGTCGCCGTCTTCTATGTCAAAGATTCTGTCTGCTGCTTATCCACCTGGTCGTCATTATGATCTCGTTTTCAAACTCAAGATATTAGAAACCATCTCGAGTTTGCGGGTGGATATTAGAATATCCACTAATTTAGGATATCTTCCTAAATTAGTATATTTGACAAATCCTCTAATTTATTAACATATCTCAGAATATCTTTCTAAATTAGTATATTTGTCAAATATTACTAATTAAGTTAATTATATTGATTGAGCATTAAATGCAATTAGGATCAAATTATATATTCTGTTATCTTTACCTTTTATTTTTTGCCTTCTTCACTTGTAAAAGAACAGTAATTGTGCCGTTTTATTAATACCTCATAATACAAATCTATTATGACTCTCTTGGTTCTTAGTTTCATCAAAAATAAAACTATTTATGGAAACCACCTCTCATCTTCACTTCAGTTCAGTCCTTATTTGATTTTCTAGTCTTCTTTCCCTTTTTTTTTTTTCTTTTTCTAAGTATGTAATTAGGGATACATTGTGTTTTCTCTCTCAAATATTATTTTAAATTAACAAGCACTCTCTCTCCTCTTGTAATTAATAAAAAATATAAAAGAGGACCCTAAGCCTTCAAATTCTAACAGTTTCTTGCAATTGTGGGATGGGAGTTTCTAAATGCGCGCTAATCGTGACTCATATAACTTAAAAATCAAATAATTACAAGTTTGTCATAAATAGAAAAACTCTCAATTCTTTTTCTTAGTGAGGCTCGCTGACGCCACCGCTGTTGCTGATACTGCCGCCATTGCAGCAACTGACAACAGTGGCGATAGCAGTCGCTGCTATTGTCGTTGTCGTAGTTGCTACTAGTGTTGTAAGAGGAGGAGAGAAGCGAGAGGGCAATTCCGAAAAAAGTCAAGAATAAAATGGGGCTCACTAAAAAAAATACCAATATTTTAAATTCTCATGGGCTAATTGAGAAATTGGACTAATTGAGAAATTGGAGCTCACAAAGTAAAAGATGGGCGCATTTAGAAACTCCCTTGTGTGTGATTCCGCATGGGTTCGAATCCTTGGGCCCTGCCGGCTAGATTTCATGGATTAAATTCACGAAACAAACACCGAATTTCGTGTAGTAGGTTTGATTAATTTCTGAAAATGAACAATAAAATTTTATCCAACTCCCTTGCCGAAAAAACTTGAAAAAGAAGGTGCTTAATAGCTCATGAATTATTTATTTTACTTAAAGTTTTTTTTTTTTTTCCATTTGATTAATTGTTTTTCTTATGTGTTAATTATTTGTTTCTAGATAGACGTGTAAAACCATAACTTAAATATTTATTAAAGAATTCAATTTAGTAATTGTTCGAATCGGAAAGATTAATAGAGCTTAGGGTTATGACAGTATTAGCTAAATAACAGCATTAGAACTCCAAATGTAACTAGAATTTAGTCTTAAAAAACTACATGAAAATTCGATAGTGTAACGTGTATAATTAATAAGAAAAACGATAAGGGGACTAAAGACATATGCAAAGAAAAATGTTCAATAACCAAACTATTGAGTAAAGAAATACAATTAATGAATGCCAAAAAAATATTTGATTACTCTTAAATAATAAACTGAATCGAATTTGAACGAATTTTTAAATGAATAATTAACAAACTATTTACTGATCTGACTGATTAACTTTCTTGCCTGCCATCAGGATCGAGTAGGATTTAGATATACGAATGGTATAAAGAAATAGTTAAAATCCATCCTTTTGAGTTCTAAGTGAGTTTTTTTTTTTTTTTTTTTTTTTTTTAATATGATTAATTTAGTTTCTTTAATCCTCAACAAACGCTTGGGCTACTACCTCGGCCCCATCTGTCACAGTTCTATTGAACATTTAAGTTTCAGGAGTTGGGTAAACTCCTAATTTGGGAAATTATATGTTCTAGTTTCAATGTTTTCCTAACCAGGTATTTTTAAAAAGTTCTTAAATAACTATTTTCCAAGTAATTAAAATAGGAAATTCGATTATTTTCTACCATTTTCCTTTTCCTTAATTTTCTTGGCTTATTTAATAGAGGTTTTTAAATTTCTATATCTGAAAAAAAATAAAATAATTATAGATTAAGATAAGGATTTTTCTATAAAAATAAGTTGAAATCAAGACAAAACCAAAAATAGTAAACTAGCACCCAATATTATTTTGATCAATTCAACTTCAAAACGATGCTATCTGGAAGTTATCGAGTTTGAATATAGCTTAGTTCATGCTATTTTGTTGCGTCTCATCTTATAAATTCTTCTCTATTTGAAGCAAAGGCATAACCTTGATAAAATAAAGGATATCTAAATACCCCTACATCTAAGCAAACATAATATAAAGAGCTTGTAAATTTATTTGTATAAAGGGCTACTCATACAGAAAAACTCCTGAGTAGCAAAACTTAAATAGAAAGAGAATAAAAGTTGGCAAACAAATTGCACTATAGTTTACCAACAAGTATCTCCCATTAAATTCAGTCACAGAGAACTGGGACCATATGCAAAATTAACGTGCAATATACAAGTTATCATGTTGTACAAATTTGAACATCTGCAAGCAAATGTCCCATTCCTCAGGTATGTTCAAATAATACAAGTCGCGGAATTAGATCATACTTCTCAAAGCACATAAAGCCCAAAATTTGATCGTACATCTCAAAGCACATAAAAATCAATGCATCCTCGCATGGACAATCCACGGTACCCTATTCTCTTCTCTCAGAGAGGAATGGATATCGAGGCTAAGTGTACGTCCTGCCCTTCAGCGACGTGGTAACAAATTGCACTGTTGCAAAACCTGCTTCAGAGAGGTGGCAAATGATGTAAAGTTGTTTAGGTTAGATTTCCTTATCCTGACCCTATTGGGCTTCTGGTATCTCCCCCGAATCAGTAATTATGGCCTTTTTCCTCGCCTTTCCATTATAGGTTCCAGCTCCGCCCTCAATTGCATAAACGGTCTCCACACCCTGAATAACTTTTCAGGAAACAACGTGCTCTCCGTCCAACCTATGTCAGGTCAGGGTCAGAAATATTTGTCACTATTGTGATCTTAAAAATTAAATTTGTTCCTTTATCTCAGTTGATCAAACTTACCACAAGGTCTTGACAGTGGTTATGAAGAACTGAGATCCATAGGAATTAGGCCCTGAGTTCGCCATGGAAACAGTACCTACAAATAGGAATCAAAATTCAGGAAACGGAGCACTTCCTCACAATTGATGGTACATCAATAAACATGCACATTTACTATTATAAGCTCAACAATTGAGGGAGTTCTTTATTTCGATTGGATGGTCTATGGAAATAAAGGGGAAAAAGATTTATACGAACTAACAAAAGTTTCCCTATCATTCTGTTCAATATAATTGCTACAGTATTTAAAACTTATGCCAGACAAAACAAAAGCACTTGGGATCTAGCCATAACCTTTCTCCTGTTCTCCCACCAGATGTTTCATCTTCTGATGACACTGAGGCCCGCATAAATTTCCAACTGTCCTAGGTTAAATTTATAAAAGTAGAATGCAAGGATAATAATAATATAAAGAAAAATACAAAAGAAGTTTAAAAGCAAGTACATACCTACTTTATTCTATTCCTCTCAAAAGTTCTTCCGGTAGGCATCTATTTATTTATTCTTCTCTTCGATTCTTTTCCTTTACAATTTCTGCTTTTATCTTAGTCAGAAATTTTCAAGCTCCTCTGAACTATTTCAAGAGAGTAGATCAAAAAGTTCTCCTCTCTTGACCATTTCAGCAGCAAGTTTGCAACAAATATACAAGGTACACAAAGTTTCTTGCATTTTGATCATATTGATCACTGTGCACCCTAGCTTTAGCCAGTCCCATTTGATAGTTCTGGGATGTTTAAGATTCTAGAGACCTTGAGAGGAACTTGAGGAGAGTTGTTTCAAGGCATGTGCATGTGACATGGAGTTCATCCGGTTCTAGTCATGTTTCAAAACGGCAGAAAGAATTTTTCTTTTGAGAAAAATGTAGCTAGTGGGCATGCACACGCAGGCGCACAAACATATGGGCATCAACAATTTGTGAGCAATTTTTTTAAGGTAGATGTTTCCTTACTAACTGGTCCTAATACTTCTTAGGGGTTTTTAACTACATACCATCCAAATCTGTCCTATTTAGAAATTTACCCCCAACTCTTCATATCTGCTAATTTACCCCCAAGTTAATTAGTACCAGCTGATTCTATCCCTGTAGCCAGTCTCCTTTTAATTTTGAAAATAAGTAGAGTAAAATTCCCCATATGTTCTCACTTACTCAAAAGACCCTCACCTTTCCTCTTCTTCTTCCATTTTCCTTTCTCAAGATCAAACTGTTCTTCCTAATCCATCTCCAATTAAAAAAAGTTATTAAAAAAAATCTTTTTAAATAATAAACCAAATGGAAACAAGAAAACAAAATCCTCTTTGATCTTCAACTTTTGTTCTATTTTTCTGAAAATGAAAACCAATTATTCACATCAAGGTTACCAAGAGTTGCAGCTACTACTTGAAAAGGCTTGTCACCCATATCTGACTGTTTAATCAGCAAAAATGTCATGATCATAAGAATCTAATACAAAGTATTACACTTCAGATTACTCCCTACTACGAAATCCAATAATTTCTGGAGCACATTCATGGATAGATGCCTGCCCTTTATAGCAGTTTTTCAAGCTCCATTTCAAGATGCTTTAAATGACAGGTTTGAGATCTTATTCAATCAAAATGTTTTCTCGGTATTAGCTCTAAAATACAAGTAAATCAAATTAAATTGACTGATATAAAAAAGGAAAAAAAAACTATAGGATTCAGCAACCTCGAATCATCAATCTATTAACTCTCTGCAAATTGATCACTTTATCATCAAAATTTGTCACCTCTTAGTTACAATTTCAATCTCAAGAAACTAGTCATTCTAATACCAAATACATATCCAATCCCACCAGAGAGAACACGAGATGAGAAAAGAAAGACCAACTGAGGGATTGAGAGAGAAAGAGGATCAAATAGAGAGAGTTGTCACTGAAAATTAAAGATGAGAGTAGAAAAGGAAGCGAGAGCATCTGAAAGATAGAGAGTTTGAGATAGAAACAGAGGTGGAGAGAGTCTTGAGAAGAAATTTGGGAGATGAGCTCAGATGAGATAAGCAGAGTTAGGATAGTTTAGTCATTTAAAAAAAAGTAAACTAAGTAAACGAAAAAAGAAAGAATATCAATTTTTCATGCTTAGATTGGAACAGAGAGGGGTACAATCATTTGATTTTAAGAGATTTTAGAGGGTAAATTGGCAAATAGAGATATTTGATGGGTAAATTTCTAAATATGGAAGATTTGGGTGTATGTAGTTAAAAAAACCCTAATGTTTTCAGATGTCACTCTTGTGATTATGGAAGTCACTGTATTATTGTTGTCTTATTCAAAGGCTCAAAAGTTTTGAAATATTGGAGCTATCATATAATCATATATATGAAGATAATTACTAGACAAAAATGTCCTTCTTTGTAAGAATATGGCATGTCCTGCCTCTCCATGTAGTACTTTCTTTTTAAATTAAAGTGGAGTCATCACTTTTTCTTGGATTTGCCGGTTGAGATCATCCACTGCAAAGAATGTAAAAGAGTGGCTAGAACCAAATGGACCTCTGAGCATACCTTGCATAACAAACTATATCACAGAACATTTAAATTTTGGATTATAACATTACAGAATTGTCTCTTAGTATATAAAACATAGACTTGAGAGTGAACTGTTCATCCTCAAATATATGCATCAAAGTGGAGCATGCCTGAGATAATTTGCTTGAAAATTAGGTCAAGACGGGACCAAAAATGTAGGCCCAGCTATGCATATCATTATCTATCTCCAATTTGTCATACTAGGCTTTCATTATCTTTTGCACAATCCTTTACTCTTAAATCTGGTTGTATATCACCATGTCCACAATTTAACTCCTAAATCTGTAGCGTGCTTGATTTTCATCACTGCTTTATACTTTGTCAAAGATATGTTGGTTCTCATGTTGTAGCAGTAGAGAATGTGTTTCAGACTGGGAAATTCAAACATCTTTGCAATTTAAGACTAGAAAAGGCATGTATTACAGATAGGAGAACATCCTTTCGACAGAAGCAACATAGATATGGTGAATTTCTGAAATCCTAGGGTATGTATTGGTAGGCACATGGAGATTACCAGAAAAATGAAAAGAATGTCTGCTTGTGCCAGCATGAAAATGTTGGAACACGGGAAATTTCTAAAAACTAAGATAAGGCAATAGCAATAACACATCAATAGAAAACATACAATTCCTACATTTCAGTTTACCAGAAATATGAAACATTAATTTATAGTATTTTGATCAAAATATCATTTGCATGCTTAACATTAATATCCACAAATTTGAAGAACACTTACATAGGCAATAATACTTCGCCTATCATCTTCATCATATCATAAATAGTTCAATACATTTCCATTTATCTATTTAAACATATATATTAAATTTATTATATTTAACTTGAGCAGTTATTCTAAAATATTTTCAAGATAGAAAGGAATGTCATATCAAAATCTGTGCAATGCACACAAAAGAAGTAGGAGAGTATATGTGCCTAAGAAGAATCAAAAGAGCATCATCAACGAAAAATATAATGTCATATCGGGAACTAGTTCCAAAACATATCCAAGGAGTAACAGAGAGCATAGTAGGATTATGTGTTTCACACACAGACGATTTCATGAAAAGTCTCCATGCGACTTAGTTTTCTTTCTATGATTAAGATTAAGATTGTTGCTATGATGGAAATTTTATAAATGCTCATCCTTTTTTCTTTTAAAAAGCTAGAAACTAAACCTGAATCATGCCACAGAGTATTTTTTTTAAAACGGGAAAGCACTTGGCACCAATAATGAAGTTACATGCTTATCTCAAAAAGTACACTAATGGGCATGAGAACCAACTAATCAGTGAAAAGATGATGCATATGTGCTTATTAGTTATTAGATACGTAATCATTCATGAATTAAACTGAATAACTGAGTTTACTTTCCTTTGGGATTAGATTTAGCAAATACCCCCATCACTATTATATCAGATGGGCATATGAAGTTCCAATTACTGTTATGAGAAACATGTTTCATATCCACTGCCTTGTATGTTTCACATGTTGCCTTAGAACATGCAAGTCTACACTCTAGCAAAATACCCCAAAGTTATGCATCAAACTGATTAGGCTTGAAAACATTAGAAAAGGAAAAATCCCAATGGTTTATAGAATGGACATGGACATGGGGTGTCAGACATGGCATCACTCTAATATCTCGACACGAGGAAAAGCCTTTTTTTTTTTATAATATGCATATTTTACTTAATTCATATGTAATGAGTGCTTGTTCATAGATGAAAAAAGCTAAAATAGTAAAATGATCAATAAAGCATTTCGTTGCAGACAAAACTGTGGCATAACATACTATATTTGGTACAATTTTTTTTATGTGAATAAAGGGAAGCACATTTGCGAGTGTCAGACACTGGGATAAGCATGTCATGTTTGACACGAAATTTTTTTCCGCTGAGAGAAGTATAAACAAATTATAGAAAAATCCTAAGAGACAATCATGACTCATGAGTCATTTCTAAAACAACGAAGATGCAGCGTTACAACCAAATCGTAGAATTCCTTATATAGACCACAATTCATATTATGACTATTTTGAAAAAAGAAAAGTACCATTTAAAACAAATCACCTCCATTTCCATATAATGTGTATCAATTGTTTCATCCAACTTTTATCCTAGTGAGATTAGCTTATGTAACATTAACACCAACAGCCCTGCAAATACTTGTGATGTACACCAAGCTAGTCTATCACTTTAGTTCAGAATTGTTTGTTTGGAATCAAACAGTTATATATATAAACGCGCGCGCGCGCACATATGTTAAGTGCGATATAAAGTTCCCATACCCTTTGGCATCCCATAATGCAAGGTAAGAATATGCCTTAAAAGTAAAAGGGTTTTAACTTCTAGTGCTTATCCTAAGTTAAAGAAATAGCAAGATAAACCTCAATATGTCAATGGGCGCCATTAACAAATAAAGGCTTGTTTACATGCATACCTTGAAAGAGACAGCTCAAGACATGAGAGCAAAGTGAAGAGTTGATGTGTATACACTTGGTGCATATGTAATCAATTAATCATCTCGACTAAACTGAATTAACTGAATGTCTATCCCCTTGAGGATAGATTTTGACCATACCCCAAAACAATTTTATATCAGATCGCAGGAGCATGCTGGATAACGAAGTTCCAAGTATGATTATGAGAAACATGTTTTATATCTACTGTGCTGTATGTTTCCCAGGTTTCCTCAAACAAGTCAGTTTCTTTTTAAAAGGAAGCCTACAGATATGAATCAAACTAATTAAAAGATTAAAAAAAAGGGAAATCCTAAGAGACAATCATGAAACATTTTTAAAACATACTAAAGATGAACTTTTGGAACATCACAGCTAAATTCTTTAGATGCAACCATAATCATTTGGTAACCATATTTCAAAATCTAGTTAAAGCACAAGTTATATTTAAGGAACTTTTGGTTCTAAATCATATTTTTAAAATTCTTGACGTCTTAATATCATTGAATTTTATAGTTGTAAGCAAGTACAGTTATTGCTCAAATGCCATTGATCGAGTCACATGCACATATGAAGACTATAACGCACCAGTTCAATAAGTACTTTGGTCAAATGCGATGTAAACCTACAGATACACCAGTTCAACAAGTAGAACTTGTCAATGCAGGGCAAGTTAAAAGAGCGAAGGGATGATTGAAAAAAATATGGATGGAGGTGATATGAAAAGATATGAATGTTAAAGGCCTAAATAAAGACATATTGCTCGTTAGAAATGAGTGGAGAAGGATCCTCCATGTGATCGATCAAGCGTGATTCTCTTTTGGTTCATGTAGCCTATTCAAAGTACTTGGACTTAGTTGTTGTTTTATGCACATATGAAGACCAATCAGATGATCATTAACAGGATCTTATGGTTTCAATCACTATGGTCAGGCATTGTAAAATATTCTAGTTCAAAAAAGTTCTTAATATCTTCAACGCGATGATATTATTTATATGCTAGCTAATGAATGAACCTTTCATGGAAAAGGCAGTCATGAATAAGATCTATGCTGAAACATAACTTTCTTCTAATAATGTAAGATAACTATGTCACAAAATACAATGAATGCTAGATGTTAAATGATCTCAAAAGAAATGCAGTTATCCAAAAATTATCGACAGTTAATGTTACATTTGGATTCAACATAAAGCCTGCATACCTATATGCTGTCCGGCAATATCAACATCCAAGTAAACTCTGTGTATGATTTCAGGAACTTTTTCCACTTCAAATTCTTCCTACAGAAAGGAATTATATTAAGTTCTTCTCCAGAATCTTTTTAATTTTAACTGAACATTATGACCTGTATTATAGGATACACTGTGGAAATAAGATATCGTCGAAAGAACAAAAAGTAGTTGAGCATTAGCATCTAAGCAAGATGGTTTGCAACTTCAAGCTCATGAAAGTACATCCCTTACTTAGTTCTCATCACCATGCTCACCATAAAATTGTATAATGGACGAAAAGGTGGTCTCACACACTAAAATCCAAACCAAATAAATTAAATATTACATTTTTCCCTTTTGCAGTTCTGATCAATATGGATGCTTAACTTAAGGTCTTAACACCGGGGATATGAATAAAAAAGAGGTATAAAAAAGAATAATTTCTTTGATGTGAAGGGCCACTCTAGTTTTATTAATCAACAAAAAAAAAAAATTAAAAACTCCCAAATGATGAAACACAGAGGATGAAGGAAAGAGCATTCTAAGTCAAAATGCAAGAGTTTTAGTTGATTATTAGAATAAAGAAGGTAAAATGAACGAAAAAACGCACTGATGTGTATGGAAGATGTTCGAAATTGCCTCAGGTACTGGTTTCATGATGAAAGATGGAGAAATAGTACTCGGCAGATAGAAAAAAGAAACTTTGCCATATGAAAAAAAAAAAAAAAAAAGGAAGCGAGATTTAATCTTAAAACTGGATTTTGTAAAGGCATATGACATGGTTAACTGGGAGTCTGGGACTACTTGATAGAGACAATGGAGAATAGAGGATTTGGTATTAAAAGGAGGCAATGAATCCATCAGTGAAAACCAATATATTACACAATCGAGTGCAATGAGATAAGATGCCAAAGAGGTTTTCGATAGGGAGATCCCCTGTCACCTCTCCTCTTTGCACTAGTAGCGAATGGCCTTAACGTGATCATAAACAGAGTGGCGGAAAAAAGACTAATCAAGGGATTATTGGCATCTAAAAGAACAACCTTGAATAATCTTCAATATGTGGATAATATGATGGTGTTTGGGCAAATAAGGATTGAACAAGCCATTATGTTTAAGTGGATCCTACGAACCCTCGAGTTATGATCAGGTCTTGAGGCTAATTTTAATAAAAGTAAAGTGATATTCATAGGCGAAGAGAGTATGACTACCCTGATGATAGAAGCTACTAATGGATGCCCTAGGATGAACTGCCGATTGAATATTTGGGAATACCCATATGGATGAACGCATTAAAGAGACAAGATTGGAATGTACTAACAGAAAAAATATATAAAACTAGAGGGGTGGCAAGGGAAATTCTTGTTTTTGGGAGGAAGAATTACACTGCTAAATTCGGTTCTGCCAGCAACTCCCTTATATTTTTTTATCAATATTCAAAGCGCCTACATGGGTAAGAAGAAGATTGACAAAATACAACGAACTTTCTTTTTGGGTCGGACCTAGAAAACAACAGCCTGGTGAGTTGGAAAAAGGTTTGCTTAACAAAAAATGAAGGTGAATTGGGGATATTACAAGTGGATACAATAAATATAGCTCTATTATCAAAATAGTGGTGGATATTGGTGTCTAAACAAGATAATATAGTTTGCAACATCATCAAAGAAAAATGTAGTCCAAAAAGCAAATTTTGGAGCACCGATATGCAAAAAGTGACAAAGGCATCGACCTTTTGGAAAGGAATATCCAAAATTAAGGATATATTCAAAATAGACATGAAGTTTCGACTGGGAGAAGGGAAAAACCTCAGTTTCTGAAAAGATAAGTGGGAAGAAATATCAAAATTATAAGCAACTATCCGAATTTATACAACATAGCAAGGGACCCATGTAGCTCAGCACGAAATAATTACACGCGATATGGGTTTTGAAATATTATTCGGAACACAGGAGGAGCGATGTATAGAGAGATAAAATAGCATTACTCGAGCGGCTATCTAAAATAACATTGAACCAAGGAGAGGAAGATATGCCAATATGGCTGTAGGATAATATGGGGCAATATTCTATTAGAACGTGTTATAAAATTATAATATTCGAAGGGAGGATGCAAGATGAAGCAAGGATAATATGGGGGATAGTGGCTCCACAAAAAATAAATGCATTCTTATGGCCAGTGTCAAAAGAGGCTACTCTCACATAGGATAAATTACAAAAGAGAGGGTAGGTAGGCCCAAATATTTGCCCATTGAGCAGAAAATCAGAAGAAAATAGCTATCATCTCCTTGTGGAATATAAGTATAGCAAAGAGGCATGAAGGTTGAATGATGGAATAGAGTACCTTGATGGATCTAATAACCTATCAAACCTATGGAAATATTGAACAACAAATATGGAGGTTCAATAATAGGGGCTACTTTGTGGGGGCTATGGTTGGAAAGAAATAACAGAATATTTAACAATAAAATTGCTTCATTTTTATCTATATCATATGGTATTAAACATATGGTTATTTTTTGGACAGGGCATAAGCATACACATCAGGACCATATACCATCAACCACGAATATCTGTCGCGACTCACGAAGGCAACTAAAGCTCCGGGGATAGCGGAGGAAGGAGAGAAGAACGCATAGCATAATATACAACAACGACAAAGAATAAGAATAAGTGATCACAAAGGAGGAAGTAGCAAAAAGGGAGCCTGCTGGACTTAAATTCTTCAGCTAATCGATTGTATAAGTAGCCCATTTATGTACTGAAATATGTAATAGTGTCCAACAATGGAACACAAATATGTATTAACTAACTTATGCCTGTTTCATTACGTTCTTATTAATGAAACGCGGAGGGATATACCCACCGTTCTCAAAAAAGTATTTAGCAGATGATGAACATAATACATTATCCCTCTTCAATTTTATATGCAATGAGAGAAGGGTGTAAAGCTGATTGTTTGTTGTCGATTCACTGTATAAAATTACCGGTCCATCTACACTACGATCAAAATCACCATTTTCCATTCTCGAAAAACATTTCAATCTGCATTTACTGTATGATAGAAATTATGACTCATGGTTTTAGAAAGCTCCCTTATCATTGCAAAAATCCAAGAAACGACCTTGCAGTTATCCATAAATATATTATTAACTTGAACATGCCATCAAGCTTACCCGACCTACCCAACTTGCATCCCCACATAGTAACACGGGCATGGAAATTATACAAAAGTTGCACTCATTCAATTGGTCTGTCCATTCATCTTCACTTACCAATTTCTTGACTTATGGAAAAACTTGTTCACTATATTGTTCCCTTCATATAATCGTTCTCATGGTTTCTATGGCTCTCTCCATAAATTTGATCCAATGGAAAAAGTGTTTCAATAATATCATATTATGATTGTTCTACGTTCTGTTTAGTATCCCAATTCAGTAATCACTAACATTCATAATTTTTGAATAAGACCAGTTATCCTGATTTTTAGGTTTTAAATTCTTATCAGTAGAATTGCTTTTTATAATTTGTAACAACTTTATAAGTTTTTCCGGATTTCATCCTGACATTAAAAATCATGGTTCAATGATAATGCCATGCATCTACATACAAGAAAGATATGGTTATGAAACTTCATTATGCTACATAAGTTAAAAACGCATCCAATTCCCAGTAGTATGAAACATTAGAAATCCTTCACAACTAACTCATCTAATTTGTATTTCTAGAATTATTAATAGAAGTACACAATCCAAAGAAAACTCAGACGGCCAGAATATAGTCTCATTGGAGTTAAGCCCGACATAAGCCAAGATCAAATAATTCATGTTGGCAACTTGGGCCAGGTGGTTTGGGTCGACGATCACATTGGATCTGGCCATAAATTAGAGTATGTAGATTGGACTGGTCAAAAAGAGTAGTTTGCATCCTTTCAAAGAATAGGAAATTTGCAAAAAGTTACATTCACTTAACTGATTTGTCCATTTCTAGAACAAATTAAGTGTTGGATATTCATGAGAACAGTTTTATGCACATTGTTTTCGACAGGAACAATTGAGATACAACAATATGCGAAAATCAAGATGTCGATATCATCATGTAAGTTTGAGGACAAGTTATAAGAGGCGTTTCTGCTGATAATGGTATCCTCATGTTATATAGGCCTAAATTTCGGACACAACAGGCGGTAACAAGAGATTATTGCTGCTGAAGACAACAAAGTATTAACTTCTATAACTAAAATAGATGGAGAACAATTGCAATCTGCTTTGTATTCACACACTTTCCCATCGAATCAAACTCCGCAAGCCGCTGAGACATGCTAGGATAATGATTAAACAAGGGGACCACCACTGTCAAAAAAATTCATGGCCACGTAACCTACACTACAAACTTCCTTGTTTAGCATATTAATGGCGCAAAATGAAAATTGATCCATGACATGGTTACAGAACAATACTGTGCTATAGAAGTTCCAATTATCCGATTCCTAGTAACATAAAGCAGCTTAAAAATAGTTCAGTGCCCAACCAGCTCATTTACAGGCAATAACCGAATGCTAGCAAAGCATCCTTTGCATATTGCCCAATCAAACGAGACCGAATCAATTTGACGCTATAATTGAGTATAAGCATATAGGATGCAATAATCATCTTTTATTTCACTCAATTCTTGACAAATCACCACAGATTTCTCCCTACAAATAGAAATCGAAATTTATTCAGCCAAATCAAAATTCACACACAAAAAAAGGGAATAAACCCCCATCAGGTTCTTGAGAATACTGCCTAGATTAAAAAAACAAAAAAGCAAATAATCCAAATAAAATCATAATTTTCAGTGAAATTCGAAAAGGAAAAAAGAATAATCTAAACAGAGAAAGGGAGAAGACCTGAGCATTCTTCTTGTGAGAGATGGAGAAGGCGACGAAGAGGAAGGCGCTGACCAAGAAACCAATGATTGCTTTGCAAAGCATCGCTCCTGTTCTCTCTCGACTAGCTTGCTTGCTTTGGTGATGGGCAGTGCCCAGGCGATTGGTGATGCTCGTGATCTGAAAGTAGAATGGAATTAATTTGGGTAGCGAGGTGGCAGTGCCTCGGATTGAAGACTCAGTTTTTTAGCGCCCACTGTCCAGAATAACGGGAGTTTCTAAAGGAGCACAACTTTTTTCCTGGGGAACTCACTTTGTGCCTATTCGGACTTTCAAAATATCACTATAAAGTGGGCTCACTACGAAAAATGGTGTGCTCCTTTTTGAAAACTCCCAGAATAACGGGTGAGCATGGATTTCGATCGGTTTTTGCCCATTTTGGGAAAACCGAGATGACTAAGAATAAGAACCAAAATCAAACTTACGTAATTCCGTTGGTAACGGAATTGTAAATAAAATATATTTAATAATAATAGCTTTTAATTATTTAATAAACATATCATATTGAATTTATTGTCTATAATATAAATTATATATATATATATGAGTAAACGGGAAATTCATGTGAAAGGGGTTTCTTCACCATCGCTTAGGTTTCCAATAAAATTATTACATGTGGTGTCACTCATGAGTGGTTAAAGAAATTATTTTATTTATTACCTTAAGTGATACTATGTATAATAATTTTATTGGGTTACCTAAGCGGCAATCAAGAAACTTCCCATCACCGTCAGTGAATTTTCCGTTTTCTCTATATATTATATATGTATGTATGTGTATGTATTTAGATATTTATTTGTATATGTTTATGTGTGTGTATATATATATATATAGGATTACTGTAGCTGAGCCGCCAGCTCAGGCAAAAATACAGAGATCCAATGTTTTTGTTCAAATTTTTTCTAAAACTAATATCACCATATTTTAACTTCTTTTAGATCAAATTTTATAAATTTTAGAGTTCATCTACCCTTTCAGATACACAATGTTTTATTTATTGAAAACTGTTAATTTTGTATCAATTTGATAGAGGACCAAATCAAAACTAAAACCCAAAAAATAAGTTTGAGTAAACCTAAGGGGAAGAGATCATAATATACAAGAAAATTTTTAAAAAGAATTATTGGAGATAATGGAAATGAACTGCAGCTCAGTTAACCTGCATGAGTTGTCAGCTCATTTCAATTATTCATATATATATATATATATATATATATATATATATATATATATATATATATATATATATATATATATATATATATATATATATATATATATATATATATATATATATATATATATATATGAGAAAAATGGAAATGAGCTGACAGCTCACGCAAATTATCTGAGCTGCAGTTCATTTTCATTATTTCTAATAATCTTTTTTAAAAATTTTCTTTTGGATTATGATCTAGACCCCCTAGGGTTCACTCATACCCAATTTCTTGGGTTTTAGTTTTGATTTGGTCATCCATCAAGTTAACACAAAATTAACGGTTTTCAATGAATAAAACATTTTATATGCACTTGATGAAAGGATAAATGTACTCCAAAATTTATGAAATTTAATCCGAAAAAAGTTAAGGAAATAGAGATAGTAATTATTAAAATAAATTAAAAAAAAATCATTGAATCATTATATTTTTGCCGCTAGCTCACGTAATTTTTCCTGAGCTGGCGTCTCACCTACAGTAATATATATATATATATAGAGATAGAGAGAGAGAGAAAGTAAACCGGAAATTCACCAGTGGTGAAGGAAGTTCCTTCACCGCCGCTTAGGTGGCCCAATAAAATTATTACACGTGGCGCCACTCAAAGGGCGATTAAGGAAGTTTTTTTATTTGCTATCTTAAGTGGTGCCAGGTGTAATAATTGTATTGGAACACCTAAGCGGCGGTGAAAGAACTCCCTTCACTGCCGGTGAATTTCCCGTTTTCTTATATGTGTGTGTGTGCGCACGCGTACATACATACATATATATATATATATATATATTTACATATTAAAATAATGGAAATGAGCTGACAGCTCACACAACTTATCTGAGCTGCAATTCATTTCCACTATCTCTAATACTTGTTTTAAAAAACTTTCTATTGGATTATGATCTCGACCCCTCTAGAGTTTCCTCATACCTAATTTCTTGAGTTTTAGTTCTAATTTGTTTTTTCATCGTGTTGATACAAAATTAACAATTTATAATGAATATATCCACTTAATGGAAGAATAAATAAACTCTAAAATTCATAAAATATTATTTTAAAGAATTTAAGAAGGTAGAGATCCTACTTTTAAAAAAATTGAAAGTATATTTTTGCTGCTAGCTCATGTAAGTTTTCCTGAACTGACGGCTTATCTACAATAATTTATATATATATATATAGAGAGAGAGAGAATAATGGAAATGAGTCGTTATGTCACGTAAGTTTACTTGATTTGCGCTTCATTTCAACTATCTCTAATAAATTTTTTAAAAAAAATCTCTTTGTTTATGATATCGACTACTACGTAGGATTCACTTATATCTAATTTCTTGAAATTTAGTTTTGATTTAGTCTTCAGTTAATATAAAATTAACAGTTTTCTTTTAAATATAATATTTTGAAGCCACTTGATAAAAGGGTAAGCAAACTTTAAAGTCTATGGAATTTGATCTAAAACAAGTTAAAGTAATAGAGATCTCGATCATAAAAAAAGGTTTTAAAAAAATAATATAATCATTACTTTTTTGTTACTGACTCACGTAATTTATCTGAGCTGGCAGCTCAAATACAGTAGTCCCAAGTATATTTTAAATAATTCGGTCGGTTCGATTCGGCTTTGGTTTTTAATCTTCGAAATTGAAAACCATCAACTTATTTCAATTTGGCTCGATTTTCATTATTCGGTTCAATTTCAGTAATTCGGTTTTAACCGAACTCTACTCACCTCTATCGAAGTGGATACTTGAGTCGTTTAGCAACTCATTTGCAAAAAAAAATACTAAGACCCAATATAATATATTAGACACAATTATCACAATCACAAAACAATAAAACAAATAATGTAATTCAGTAAAATATATCAATCACACAAGCACAAAACAATAAAAACAAATAATGTAACTAGGGAAGTTCTTCTATTGCTTTAAAAAAATTATAACAGCGGAAGTAAAATACAGAAGATGGATTAAACATGAACTGAACAAAAAGGATGTCCATATTACATGATTATTCATAAAAAGGAATAATAAGAGAAAATATGTGTGTCTTCAGCAATCTCCAAAAACTACACTGGTCATTGTAAGTATGATCTACTTGTTTCGTCTAAAGATTTAGACATGCACATGCAGGTTGTCAAATTACGATCGAATTTTTTAAAAAAGGTAATACAAGTGTGAAATGATAAAAAGTAAAAGTAACTAAAATAGACATTCATGAATAATATAAGGGACAACAATGCATATGAATATACTAATAAAATATAAATTAATTTATTAATTAAATACTTGATAATGGTTATTCTAATCATAAATTCTAGTTTACATATCAAGTGTTCTTATATAAGGTGTCATATATTATTAGAAAAACTAACTAATGATATATCTATATTTTCAGTGTGTTCCATATCAACACAGAAAATGGTCACTAAAATTATCTGGAACTGATCCAAACATGTATAATAGTAAATAGTAATATTTAAATGAGATTCAACGAATTAACACGTTCTAATGTATGCAAATATCAGTTTGTACAACTTGAAAGTAAAACCTAAATACGGGAATTTCTAGATGGGCACATGATTTTTCCTAGTGAGTCCAATTTTCCTAGTGAGCACACCCTCTCTTTTGAAAAGAGAGGGTTTTTCCTAGTGAGCCCACCAATATTATCCAATGCCCTTGTCTCCTCCTCTCCTGCATCTCCTCCTCTCTCCCACACGTTCTCAAGAAAAAATCCATCACTTTTTAACCCAAAAACTCATCTCAAGAAAAAATGAAGGAACCGCTCTTCCATATCCGCCCCCGGCTTCGCTCCACCCCCGCTCCGCCCTCGCTCCCTCGCCGCCCGGTCTTGATCCGGGCTGGCGGGCGGCGGGTTTTTTCCCTGAGAGCGATGGAGGAAAGTTGATAGAGACCATGGAGGAGAGGAGAAGAAGAAGACATGATATTTTGGTCCAAAATTTTTAATGGCAAGATTGTAATAAAATAAAAGTTTTAAGTGGGCTCACTAGGAAAAAAGTTGTGTCCATCTAGAAACTCCCCTAAATACAATATTTCACGTCAATCAATATCTCCTCCATCTAGCCAGCATTGTTTACTGTTATTAAGATTATCTAAAGTCAGGAAGAAATTTTCATTCTAAAATATTCAAAAGTTTTCATGCTAATGTGTGGGAATGAAGGTGATAGAGGAAGAACATTTTGGTAGTTAGGGAGGAGGGGGCGACAGGAGGGACACAAAATGGGAATGGAAGAGCGGGGGGGTGGAAAGGGTCGAAGGTCGAGTGTGGTGGCGTTTAGTGGTAGTGGGAAGAGAAGAATGGCTTTGAGGATTTTGAGGGATTGGTGTGGAGTCGAAGGGGGGAGGAAGGGTTGGGAGGTGGAGATAGTGAGTTTTAGAGAGAGAAAGTACTTCAGGAGGAAAAAAAAAAAGGCATATGTCCTTAGAAGAACAAATGAAAAATTCTAAATGCGCACATATTTTTTTCAAAGTATCCCTTGAAAAGTTCATTACAATTGCTAGTTTGTCATTATAAGTTTTCTTCTTAATTATATTATATTCTAAAATATTAGGTGGTGTACTTAGAAAAAATCATTAGTTTTGAACTCTAGGGTGGACATATTTTGAAGTGGAGCACTTGGGGAAAAGAAATGTGAACGCGTTTAAAATTTCCAAAACTAAAATTTTCAAAATTGAAAAAAAAATGCCCCTAATAGATCTGCCCTTAGACATTTGGGGGTGTGCCTTTAGAATTTACCGAACTCCGGGCATCAAAACCATGGCCCATCCACAGTGCTAACATGACCCACGGGCAGGGAAAGCCCAACTACTAACAAATAACTAGACCCTTTTATCCACCCACCTTTTCACCTACAAGTGGGCTCCTGGTTAGTCTCACTTCGATTGAAGAGAGTGCATCCTGAGGGCAGTGTAATTTTCCCGCACAAGATTATTTCCCTTATCAAAACCATGGCCCATCCACAGTGCTAACATGACCCAAGCCCAACTACTAACAAATAACTAGACCCTCTTATGCACCCACCTTTTCACCTACAAGTGGGCTCCTGGTTAGTCTCACTTCGATTGAAGAGAGTGCATCTTGAGGGCAGTGTTGTTTTCTCGCACAAGATTCTTTCCCCTTTCAATTCAATTTATCCATTATTATCAATTAAATAATTTCCCACTAAAAAAATGCAGGACCTGTCAAAACTGTTCTTGTTCTTATCCGTTCATGCCACCTGTACTGTGTGTTCTGCTGCTCCCCAGCCATGCATTGTTCTAACGGGAACCTGCACCTTATCTTCCGTCGGTCAGCAAGGACAATTTTTTCTGAGGGATCGGCAATAAATATTTAGTTATAATTTGCTTTCTGTCTTTTTAATGACTTAAATTATCATACGATCCTCTTTTACACCTTAACTAATTCGACTTATCAAAGTTGATAAGAAAGTAGAGAAATGCGTTACAGCCGTATTTAGGAAGGCATTATAATAATAATTATGGTTAATAGCACAATCGAAGGTAATCTTTCACTCTATTGAGCCTATGGTTCAAAGATTTCGGATGCTCTCTGTAGTGGAAAAGATTTCATGAACGGTTCAAGATGCAATTTTAACTATACATTAAAATAATTAGTAGATATTTTTTTTTTAGTGCAAATCATTGAGAATAGGTGAGTCAAAGTATAAGAATATCCACTAATTTAACAAATAGTGGAAATAAATTATTTAGTGTAAAATAAATTTTAGAGCAAATAATGGAATGTAGAGTGGATTAGTTTAGGAAATATTTTAACCGTCTAATAATTTATTTAATGGTATAGATATACCTTTTACCAATAAGGTAAACTAATTTATAAGCCCCTAGTACCCTCCCTATGAGTGTGCTAGCACTATTAGTAATCATCGTCTAGTATAAAGTAATTTATTATAATGCTACTAGGTCAATTACAAAAAACATATGTACATATATACCCTACATCAAATATGTCAACTTAAAATTATATTATACAGATCAATAGCATACGGTTGAATTTAGATACTTGAAGTTTAAAAAAAAATGATCTGATAAAAATGAATTTGGTTTGTGTGTGTGTATATCAATTTAGTTGTTACCTAAATAAAAAGATACCAAAGTTGCTCCTAAATATTGAATCAAGGAAGTTGATCTCATGCAAAATATAAGACACACAAATTTGACTGATTTTAGAAGCAACGCATAGTTATGAATTAAATTTAAAATACATACAATCTACATATATCTGAGAATGAGAATGGAGATGCCCAAATACCAATTTTAACCTCTCAATTAAAAATTTTAAATTTCAAAATAAAAAATTAAATTTTTTAATAAAAAAATTTAAACAGCTTATCAAAAAAATAATTTTCGGACTCTCTCATTCTCATTCTTCCTTGCACCCACTCACCCAACATTAGGGCTGAGCATAAAATCGAAAAAACCGAACCGAACTGCAAAACCGAACGAACCGATTAGTTCGGTTTATTTGGTTTTCGGTTCGATTTAAAAACCGAAATTATTTACGGGTTTCGGGTCGGCTTTCGGTGGTTTTAGCTCCAACCAAAACCGATCGAAAAAACCGAACTTTTAGAATTATAGCTTTTTTTTTCTTTGATTTATTTTCCATGTGTTTTTTTTTAATTTTTAATGAAAAACATGTGATTGTTATTTTAATAAGTAGAAAAAGAAAAAAATAGAAAGAAAATTATTATTTTTCTAATAAAAAACATGCGTTTATCACATAATTAATTTTAAATCCTAAAAACCGAAAATCGAACCGAACCGAACCGAACTAAAAATTCGGTTCGGTTTTCAATTTTTTTCGATCGGTTCGATTTCGATTTTATAAGTTCGATTGGATTTTTTTTCAAAAAACCGAACCGATCCGATCGATGCTAACCTCTCCCCAACATAACATGAGGAACAATTTATAGGTTTAACATGTTCCAACAGTGCACCGTAAACAAAATCTCACCGTCTTGTGTCTATATAACGTGATATCACATGACCACGCTCAGGTCAAGTGTAACCAAATAAGGGAGAGGGGGAAATCCAAATGAAAATGGACGGTGGTGGCAAGAAAGGGTCCAAAGGCCATCGCAAGCCTGATCAGGACGTTCGAAAGGATCGGCGATCGGCGACCGGGGTGAGCGGAGAGCCGAAGAAGGGCGGGCACGGCGGTAAGTTCACTTGGGCAGGGGACCATCGCTACGCGGATGAGGAGCTCATCAGCAAAGGCGGCGCATTGGATGCTAAGGATCCCAATTTCGAGGACGCTGAGGAGGCGATGGAAGAGCAACAGGCTCAGTAGCTTAATTTTCTGTATATATGCTCTCTATGTTCTCTCCGATCTTTGTGTTGTACATAATCTCTAATAAGATTCGGCTACGTATTAGATTTTGAGCTTTGTTTTCGATGTAATTGAGCTTAAAATAAAGAGTTAATTACAGTAAAATTATATCACTAGTGGAAATTATTATTGCTTAAGTAGCTTTCATTTTTAATTTCACTTAAATTGTATATTTTTTATGAAATATTTAAATTATCCTTTTCTCTTGCAATAAGAACTCATTTAGAAACATGTGTAGGGGAGGGTATTTTGAAAATTATATAAAATAATAAATTTTTGACGAGCCCTTGTAGGGGAGTGTAGTTTAACAAACTGTTGATTAGCGTTTAGTGGGACTAATATGTTATACTAATTATATAGTACAAGGATCCTACCATAATTAATTTTAAAATAAAATAAAGGGGTTTTTATATATAGGTCTTTTAATAGATTTTAGTACTTAAAATTTTCAGATTTTAGTATTCAAATCCTTTAAGTTGGCACTAATTTTTTGTTATACTCTGGAAAAATATCAGTCTTTTCTTTTTCTCTTTTTATTGGATTATTTTCTCCGTGCTTGTTTTTTTTTTTTTTTTTTTTTTTTTTTTCTTCTAAGTTAATCTCTCTCTTTCTTTTTCTTTCCCTAATTCTATATCCAATGGAATGGAAAGTAAATTTAAGAAGAAGAGGGGGATGAGAGAAGGAGGAAAATAATATTCTATATCCAATGGAATGGAAAGTAAATCTAAGAAGAAGAGGAGGATGAGAGAAGGGAGGAAAATAATTAAAGGAGTACAAAGGATAATTCGGACTAAAATTTATTTAGAGATTAAATTGAAGTAATTTAAAGAAATTGAAGAATAAAATCTTTAAAGGACTAAAATCTAATTTTTAAAAAGTTAAGGACCGATACGTAAAAGCTCCTAAAATAAAATGTTTGTCGTTTAGAATCACGGGGCAGAACTGATGTGTTCATGGGCATGGGCCCAAGATAACGCGTTCTTGGCCCGATTTTTACAAATCTTGAAAGATGTGCATATGATATGGGTACCTGTGGATAAGGTTGCGTGATGAGCTCGGAGCCTGGGATTTAATGCGGATGGGGGAGTCAATGGAGCCCACTTCGACTGTACCCCTTGATATTGGTTTGGCCTGCTATCTAATTGGGTTCGGGTACTATTAGGCCCGTGTCCGGACTGTATACTATTAAGTCAAATCCTATGCAATTATGAAGGGTTTTGGTTACTAGTGTAGATTTGGATATATGTTAGTTTTCATAACAAAGTTGTGTATGTTTTTCCACTATTTTTTATTCATTGCTACGGGCAAATGGTATATCAGTATCTCAGAATATTTTCGGTTGAGTATCAGTCTGTTTTCATTGTTTTTTTTTTTTTTCTAATTTTAGCGAAACCAAACTGAAAGAGTATGAAACTGAAATGAGACTCAATTTTTTTGGGTTAAGCTATTTCGCACTCCATACAATAAACCATACATTGATGTGAAAAATTGTTGAGGAAGCCAAATCAATGGGAAATTCTAAATGCGCACTGTATTTTACTAGTGAGCACCATTTTCCCCTATGTTGTAATTCACTTTACTATATAGTATGTGGTGCGCATTAAGAATTTCCCCAAATCAATACAAGAATTAAACAGGACTTGGAATTGGATTGCACTCAAGTCTGATTTATTGAGATGAAAGACAATAAGTTGCAGTGGAACTGTTAATGTAATTAAAAGACAAAAAAAAAAAAAAACGATGTTCACAGATAATTGAGGTTCGACTGAGCCTATATTTTATGAGGAATGTCGATGAATTGTCATGGTCTATATATATTAATAAGAAATATAAGATCTCTCAAGAGCAATACATTCTCTCCCTAATTACAAATTCTCCAAGAAATAATTTTTGATCCATACCTTCATGGAGAAAGAGAATACTTATAAATTTGTAAGATAAGAGTTACATTAGTAGTGGAATTGATAGTCCACTTTATCTTTAAAAAAAAAAAAATCTTTGATAATGGATGATTTCGAAAGAAATAGAGCTAAGGTAGAAAGTCGAGAAGTTATATTGAAGAGACATTAACTGTATTTATATAAACTATAAAACTTAATACCAATAACAGTAAAGTGTGTACAATTCCTAACATGCAAATACTTTATGCACATTAACTAAATATTATTCTTTTATTATCCATGTCACATAAATAATACAAAGTACTTATAAGCTTAAAATTTTTAAAAGAAAATTTTAACGAATTTTCTTACATGAACCAGCAGCAAGAGTATAGTAATCTAACGATTTTTCTTCATTTTTTTTTTTTGAATTATGATGTATACCTCCTTAACTTTTTTAAGATCAAATTTCATGAATTTTGGAGTTTATGTATTTTTTATCAAATGGATACAAAATATTATATTTATTTTGGCTCATGTCATAATATATGACAATATTTTACGTTGGCTGTCACTGGCCTACCACAACCCTCCTACTTTATTCTGCCTTGGGACAGACAGTGCATAGTACCGGCAGAATTACAAAATGTTATATTTATTTAAAACCGTTAATTTTGTATCAACTTGATGGATGATCAAATCAAAATTAAAACCCAAGAAATTGAGTATGAGTCAACCCTCTGAGTCGAGATCATAGTTCGAGAGAATTTTTTTTAAAAAACTTATGAGAGATGGTGGAAATGAACTGCAAATCAGATAACTTGTGGGAGCTGCCAGCTCATTTCCATTTTTCTCATATATATATATATAAGAGAAAATGAGAAATTTACTGGCGGTGAAGGGAGTTCTTTCATTAGCGTTTAGGTGGCCTAATAAAATAATTACACGCAGTGACACTCAATATATCAAATTTAAATCAAATTTTTTCTCTCATCTCATAATTATTTTTTGTATTTTATTTGTTATCTTGAGTTGCGTTACGTGTAATTATTTTATTTGGACACCTAAGCACTGGTGAAAAAACTTTCTTCATTGTCGGTAAATTTTCAGTTTTCTCATATATATATATATATATATATATATATATATATATATATATATATATATATATATATATATATATATATCACTAAATGTTCTTTTCTATAACTTGTTTTTTAATTATTTGATGAAGAATCCTTATCAATTAGAATTTCTTTTATCCATTAATTTTTTTTTTGGCTAGCGCCCCCCCCCCCCCCCCCCCCCCCCCCCCGCCCCCCCCCCGCCCCGCCCGAACTTTGAACCTTTCGCAGTTTGGATAAGGACGGTGTGCTGGAGGCAATGCTCACGGGTCTATGTACTTCTTGTTATTATTGCACCACTATCACAGCACCAGCGAGCCCAGGCCGGGAGTTGGACTGCGACCTCATTTAGGCCCATAAGCAAGGTCTTAATACTATGGACCGCGCCAAAGATTGGCAAGTTTCAGCCCAAGAGAAAAGACGTAAGTAGCTATGAGCTTTCGACTGGGACGCTTGCTCCAAGCCTTATCCTCGCGGATCTTAATTGTACCCTTTTTTTTTTGGCAAAAAATATCTGAAACAAACATATGATAAATATGCTTTTTAATTTTTGAAGGAAAGCCTTGCTTAAATAACAAAAAATATCACCAAAATATTAACGGTCACACGATTAATAAAGGAATTTTTTTTTTATGAAGTTGTATCCTGATTAAAATGAGGGCAAATGAGTAGATTCAACTTTAATTTTGTTTTGATAAAAAAATAAATTCAACAAGTGGAACTTTCATTTCAACAAGACCATATACAAATATAAAGCCCCCGTTAAGAGTCCGAGTCTCGATTCCTAGTAGATTAATAGGTGCTTATTGTTTTAATTAAGAACCACAAATGAAGTATTGAGTTTAAAGATAGGAGGCTAGAGTTTTAGAATAAGAAATGCAATAAGGTATGAGATGGCTGGATTTATGGAATTTCCAAAGGAGGACACCATTCGTCTTAGTGAGCATATTTTTTCTGAGTCAGAAATAATTATTAAGAAAAACACAAAAAAAAAAAAAAATGGCAATGCTCTCCACCAAAGAATCAGAAAACCAAAAACAAAAATTAAGGAAAACTGAAAGTTAAGAAAAGCACCAAGAAGCAAACCCTAAAACATGATAACTCTAACCGCTAAGGAAAATCTAAAAAGAAAGCAAAACACAAAAAAAAAAAAAAAAACAAAACCATCATATCTCTCACCCAACTTTGTCATCAGACCTAATCCAAAAAAAAAAAAAAAAAAAAAAAAAACACAAAACTCTTACTCATCATCCCATAAAATAGGTCTCACCAAAAATCCTTACCCATATAAGACCTCATTGATGTTCATCAAGAAGCTATCTCTCAAAATAGGAAAAAAAAAGGAAAGGCAAAACTAATTTATGACCAAACCAACTGAACATGAACTAAAATTGATATTTTATTATAATGAACAGTTGAAATTAAGTACGAATTAACGGTTTTTAATAAATACAATATTTTACATTCACTTATTAAAAGAGCAAATGAACTTTAAAATCAATGGAATTTAATCTAAAACAGATAAGAAAGTAGAGATCATGATTCTATATAAAATTGAAAAATATGGAAGTATTGACTTTTTGTTGTTAACTATTGTAACTTAATTGAGCAAATGTCTCATATACAGTAATCCTATACACATATAAATGAAATTATTGTATATGAACCGCTAGCTCATGTAAGTTACATATGCTAGCAGTAAAAATAGTTTTTTTTTTCCAATTTTTTTAAAATCATAATCTCTACATGCTTACCCTTATTAGAATCAAATTTCATAGATTTTGGAGTATAATTGTCATTCAATTAAGTGGATACAGAATTGTATATATTCAACAAAAGATCGTTAATTTTATATCTACTTGACGGAAAGTTAATTCAAAACTAGAATCTAATAAATTTGATATGAATGAACTAAAGAGATTGAGATCTAATTAACAAAAAAAATTTAAACAACATTGAAGATAATAGAAATATACTATAATTAATGCAGATAACTTACGTGAAATAAATTTTCTCATCTCTCTTTGTTTGCACTAGCATCAGTCCCTTTATTTTAATTTTTAGTAAGTTTTCTTCTAAATTTTACTTTAAACCTAACTTTTCATTCAACTGTTAAAATAAATCGATCCTAATGTTAATCCTAAACATATACAATGATCTAAGTGAACATTGATGAATTAAAAGCAGAAGTAAAAATTGAATCGAAATCATACCTCCAGCCATTGCAGTTCCAGCTGTAAAACACTCAAGAGAATGTATTTAATTTCGGTTTGGGTGCTTCTAAACCTCACACAACCTCAATTAGATGGCGTATTTTTGACTGAAGGAGATTGTAAGGCATAGAGATCTAACCTGAGGAGGAAACACGGTATAAATAGGCTCTGTCCATTACCGAGCCGTTTTCCACTGAGCACAAAACATGGGGCAGTTTTGAACGTGATTTCGTTCCTAAAATCGTGGAATACATGGACCATATCTTTAACTGATAAGACCATATCTTTAACTGATAAAATCGATTGTTACCGATTCTCATCTTTAACTTTCTCAAATCGGTTGTTACCGATTCTCATGGGAAGAGAAAAAACTAACATTCTCCCACTTGGTCCATATATTCCATCATTCACTATAATGAGAAACAAAATACATGAATCATGGCGATAGGTCCTCTAATGACGAGTATTATCTTCCATGTATTACGATGCATTGTGTCTCTCAACCCCATAAAACTTAATGAATAAACCCAATGTTTATTCAAGGTCCTAACTTAATGACATTTCTCAAAATAAATAAATGTGCACAAAACAAATGAGAAAACATCAACTGAATAAGAGTTTCATTAAAAAAAAAACATCAAATGTACGTACCATAAAAATTACATCACGGGACCAAGTCCCATTCTTGCTACATGATCCTTAAAATTCTTTGGTGGCATGCCTTTAGTCAAAGGATCAGCAATCATTAACTCAGTGCTAACGTGCTCAATGACCACTTTCTTCTCTTTAACATGTTCTCTAATGGCTAAGTATTTAATGTCGATTTGCTTACTACGACTTCCACTCTTGTTATTCTTAGCCATAAACACAGCAGCTGAGTTGTCACAGTACAATTTCAATGGCCTAGAAACTGAGTAAATTATTCTAAGTCCAGACATGAAACTCTTCAACCATACACCATGTGAGGTAGCCTTAAAATATGATACAAACTCGGCCTCCATAGTGGAAGTAGCAGTCAAGGTCTGCTCGTACTCCTCCAAGATACAGCTCCACTGGCAAGCATAAACATGTAACCAGATGTTGATTTGCGTGAATCAACACAACAAGTAAAGTCTGAATCCGTGTAACCAATCACCTCCAAATTGTCGGTCCGTCTGTACATGAGCATGTAATCTTTTGTACCTTGAAGATATCTCATTACCTTCTTTGCAGCTTTCCAGTGGTCAATTCCTGGGTTACTCTGATATCTCCCCAGCATCCCAACAACAAATGCAATGTCAGGTCTGGTATAGACCTGAGCATACATCATGCTTCCAACAGCTGAAGCATATGGAATGTTCTTCATCTGTTCCCGCTCAAGTTCATTTTTGGGACATTGTATTAAGCCAAATTTGTCACCCTTCACAATGGGTGCTACACTCGGTGAACAATCCTTCATCCGAAATCTCTCTAAAATTTTGTTGATATAGGTCTCTTGAGATAAACCCAAAATGCTTTGATATCTTTACCTATGGATCTTAATGCCACTGACATAAGATGCCTCACCCATATCCTTCATATCAAAGTTCTTCGAGAGGAATTGTTTCACTTCATATAGCAAGCCCTTATCATTGGTTGCAAGCAAAATATCATCCACATATAGAACAAGGAAACAAATCTTGCTCCCACTGACCTTTTGGTATATGCAATGATCCATGACGTTCTCTTCGAAATCAAATGAAGTGACAACATCATGGAATTTCAAATACCATTGACGTGAAGCATGTTTTAATCCATATATGGATTTATTAAGCTTACAGACCAAGTGCTCAGCACTACTAGAAGAAAATCCTTCATGTTGTTTCATGTAAACCTCTTCCTCTAGATCACCATTAAGGATGCCGTTTTCACATCCATTTGATGTAAGTCTAAATCAAAATGGGCGACCAATGCCATAATTACTCGAAGCAAATCTTTCTTAGATACAGGAGAGAATGTTTCCGTGTAATCGATTCCTTCCCTTTGAGTGAATCCTTTGGCAACAAGTCTTGCCTTATGTCTCTCAATGTTGCCTTGTGAGTCTTTCTTTGTTTTGAAAACCCATTTACATCCAATAGTTTTTACACCATCAGGCAACTTGACGAGATCTCAGACCTTATTAGATGTCATTGAATTCATCTCTTCTTTCATGGCATTGTACCATAAGTTTGAATTCTCACAACTCATGGCCTGTGAAAACGTTTCAGGATCATTTTCGGCTCCAACATTATAGTCAGACTCTTGTAAATACACAACATAGTCACTAGGAATCGCCGATTCTCTTACTCTAGCAGATCTTCTTAATGCCGCATCATTATGATCCTGTGAAGCAGAATCATGTTGTTCAGCAGGTTGTTCAACAGCTTCAGGAATCTGTTGAACTTCAGTATCTACTGGATCATACTCAATAGCTTGTGGAACTTCATGAACTGATCTTTCAATACACGTTTGTACTCGAGGCGTGCTGTTAACAACAATAATCAGTTTGTTGCTTGAAGTGGCACACTGAGCATCTGAATGATCTTTCTCAGGACCAGTGCCCCGGGATTGATCGCTCCCACGAATCAAGTCATTCTCAAGAAATTTTGCATTTCTTGATTCCACAAATCTAGTGCTATGAGATGGGCAATAAAATCTGTATCTCTTAGACCTTTCTGCATATCCAACGAAATACCCACTTATGGTCCTTGGGTCTAACTTCTTTTCATGTGGATTGTAGACTCTTATTTCAGACGGACATCTACAAACGCGTACATGTCATAAACTAGGTTTCCAACCTTTGAATAACTCAAAAGGCGTCTTTGGTACAGCCTTGGTTGGAACTCAGTTTAATATGTACACAGCCGTCTTAAGAGCTTCAGTCCACAAGGAGTTAGGAAGCTTGGAGTTGGCAAGCATGCTATGCACCATGTCCAATAATATTCAGTTTCTTATTTCAGCTACCCCATTCTGGTCCGGAGAACTAGGCAAACTGCATTGGGCAACAATCCCATTTTCTTGAAGAAACTTCGCAAATGAATCAGTCGCTTGTCCACTCTCAGTGTATTTACCATAGTATTCTCCACCTCTATCGGATCTCAAGATCTTAATCTGTTTACCGCATTGTTTCTCTACTTCAGTTTTAAAAACCTTAAAAGCATCTAGAGTTTCATTTTTACTGTTAAGCAAGTAGAGATACATGTATCGTGAGTAATCATCTATGAAAGAGATGAAGTATTTATCACGGTATGCATCCAAGTCCGAACTACAAATGTCTGTGTGTATGATCTCCAATAATTCAGAGCTTCTTTTGGTACCCTTTTTTGACTTGTTAGTCTGCTTGCCTTTAATGCAGTCTATGCAAGTCTCAAAGTCGGTAAAATCTAGAGCACTAAGTACTCCATTTATCAACCTTTTAATTCTATCAATGGAGATATGTCCCAATCTCCGATGCCACAACATAGAAGACTCTTCATTTACAACACATCGTTTTGTACCAACACTTTCATGAACGTGCATAGTAGTATGGTTATCATCATTTTGTAAATTAAGCAGAAAAAGACCATCAGACAAAGTACCATATCCAATAACATCAAATTTATAAAATAAATTAAAACCAGAGTCTGAAAAGTTAAAGGAATAACCAACTGATATAAGTCTGGAAACTGAAATCAAATTCCTAGAAAATTTGGGAATAGAAAAGGTCTTTTCTAAATTTAAAATGAAACTACTACTTAGAACCAATCTGCACGTGCCAATGACTTCCACATGTGAGGGCATCCTGTTTCCTGAATAGATACTTCGCTCACTTCCCACTGGTTTCCGCAGGTCTCGCAAGTCCCGCAATGAATTGGTTACATGGATCGTAGAACCAGAATCAATCCACCATGTGTTATGATTAACATCAATCATATTGGATTCATAACAAACAAGTGAGAGTTGAGTACGTTTCTTTTCAAGCCACTTCATGAACTTGGAGCATTGTTTCTTGACGTGCCCCTTCTTCTTGCAAAAAAAACACACAATCTCCTTCTTAATGTCCTTTTGAGGAGGGATTTTCCCCTTCCCCTTGTCCTTGGCCTGATCATTCTTCTTCTTTCCTGGAGTCGTCAAATTCACGATTTTCTTTTCATTTCTCTCCATAAGTAGCCTGCTCTCTTCCTGAACACACATGGTCAGCAACTCATTAATGGACCATTTATCCTTATGTGTGTTGTAGGAGATTTTGAATGGGCCATATTGTTGAGGCAAAGGGCAAAGGATATAGTGAACTAGGAATGAATCGGACATCTCAACTTCCAATGTCTTGAGTTGGGCCGCTATATCTCTCATGCGCATGATATGATCGCGCACACCCTTAATGCCGGTGAGTTTCAAGGATGAAAACTGCATAATGAGGGTGCTGGCCATTGCTTTATCTGAAGTGACAAATTGTTCATCAATAGCCTTAAGCAATTCTCGAACTTTGTTATACTGCTCGACGAAACTCCTAAGACCAGCAGATATTTTGGTCTTTATGAACATAACAGAGAGGCGATTAGATCGCTCCCACTTTTCATAAAGATCAACTTCATCAGGCATGCTGGTCTCAGTAATGGCAGGTGGTTCGTTTTTCCGAATAGTATAATCAATGTCCATCCAACCTAAATGAAGGAGAATTCTTTCCTTCCACACTTTATAATTGTCACCTTTGAGCTCAGGAATATCACATTTCATATCAGAAAAATTCATAGGTACTGCATAAATCAAACATTCATACTCATGTTACAAAATTTGAGGCTATATAACATGTTCTACCAATGTAAAATCATGTATAATATGAATCTAGTGACATAAAACTTACCTGTGGGCTAATGTTCTAATTCAATTAGATTCATCTTAAATTCATGATAAAACTATCAAATTATGTTCCTTTTTCTAATCTCTGTGGGTAAATTAGAAAATATAGTTTGATATTTTATCCTAATTAATCATACAAAAATAATAAAAATTCCTGTGGGATAAAATCTATTATATTCAATATGACTAACCACAATTAATGTCATAATGTGATCCTAAAACACTTAATATATAATTTTGCATAATTAAAGATGTTGTGGCTACTCCTTAATTAATTGAAATTATATAGATCACACAACTTTTAATTTAATTCACAAAATATGATCATATAAATTGCACAAAACCATAAGCAATATAAATACAAAATTAAAATTTTTGATGTACTAAATGATTTAACTTAATATTGTGTGTATAATTTTTTTTTTATTTTATTATACATACAATAGCCTAGTTGATTCAACTAATGCCGTGTTGTATTTGTATTTGCATTTGCATATGAAAACTTGGAATTTTTTTTTTTTTTAGGAAGTTCTGATTCACATTCAAATTAGTAGCTGTAATTAAACCCACTTTGAAATTTTTGCTCGGGAATTCTCTAAAATTTCCCTCTCCTTCTCATTTTTCAAATGCAAATCCCTCATTCAATCAGCACCAATCAAATACAGCCAACGTAAAGTGGTGAAAACACAGCTATTCCTGTATCAGATCAGGAAAATTTTACTAGCATAAATGTTAAATGTCAATTTTGACATAATCGAAATATTAAAAATAAAGCAAGGCAGAGGATGAAAATTTAACGATGCTCTGATACCAAATGTTAAAAAAAATCGATCCTAATGTTAATCCTAAACATATTCAATGATCTAAGTGAACATTGATGAATTAAAAGCGGAAGTAAAAATTGAATCGAAATTCATATCTCCAGCCATTGCAGTTCCAGTTGTAAAACACTCAAGAGAATGTGTTTAATTTCTGTTTGGGTGCTTCTAAACCTCACACAACCTCAATTAGATGGCATATTTTTGACTGTAGGAGATTGTAAGGCATAGGGACCTAATCTGAGGAGAAAACACGGTATAAATAGGCTCTGTCCATCACCGAGCCGTTTTCCACCGAGCACAAAACATGGGGCAGTTTTGAACGTGATTTCGTTCCTAAAATAGTGGAATAGATGGACCATATCTTTAACTGATAAGACCATATCTTTAACTGATAAAATCGGTTGTTACCGATTCTCATCTTTAACTTTCTCAAATCGGTTGTTACCGATTCTCATGGGAAGAGGAAAAACTAACATCAACTTCATAAAGTTACTACTATTTCTTGTCATATGATTACTGCAACTCCTGTTTCAATACCAAAAATATTTTAATTCTATTTGAGCATTAAAACCAAAGTAAACAAATGATTTATTTCACTATAACTAGCTTCATTTGGAAACCAATAATGAAAACCAACAATTTTACATTTAGTAAATTTTCTAAGATAAGGAGGAGAGGCCCCTATGTTTATTGAAAAGCCTCACTTATGGTAAAAAAAAAAAAAAAAAAGCCTCAAACAAAAGAAACGAGGTAATATAAATATCTAACAAAAGTCTAAACCTACAAAGCTGGCCAACCGATTTTATCCAAACAAAAAACATTAAGTATAACCCGTGATAAAGCACTATGCATACATATATTACTCCTACCAGATGTACTAGTATAAAATACTACAATTAGTACATTTAAACGTGCAATATTTTTGTATTGTGGCCAAACTTTAAAAAAAAATTAATAATATGGGGACAATTCTACCTTTTCGGAGAATTTATATTACTCCTATCATAACACATTTTGTATTGTGCAAACTTCTTTTATTTATTATTCCTTCTTGCTTATTTCTTCTCTTTTTTTTTCTTTTATTTATTTTTCTTTTATTTCTTATCCCTTCCTGCTTATTGCATTTTGTACTATTCAAAATTGTTAATCGGTACAGAGAAGAAGAAGCGTGTGATAGAAGAATGTTAGGAATCAACGAAAGAGGGTTCGACGACGGGTGCTGGGGCAATACCTTAATCAGGGGCGGACCTTCATACAGCTGCGGGTGGGCAGCCGGCTCCTCAAACTTTTTTTTTTTTAACATAGTACCGTTTAATTTTCAAAATTTTACAATTTCACTCTCTTAATATTTATTTTTTTTATTATGAAGATCGTGATTATGAATCATGGGAGATGAATGGCTTATTCATCAAAATAAGATATTTCATTTCCTTAGACTGAATATTTTTTTTTTTTAAACTCCAAAATACAATAACGAAACTTAGTTCATGTATGTCAATTTCTTTGAAATCCCAACAGGGGCGCACACCTACTTTAGTGACAAAGAAAAATAACTTGCTTGTCTCACGGTTCTTGGATTGGCATCAAGAATTGTTAAAAACATAAATTTCCATATGAGTTATAAAACAAAAATATTTCTGTTGATATTGTAATGTTATAAATTTGCAAAAGTTTATAAGGCAGAAACATATGACAGGAGCTCCGCTCCCGCACCCCAGCAGGAGCACTTCGCCCCCTCACACTCCCATCGAGTTGTCCGAATAATTGGAGTGCTAAATAATTTACTTCCCGATTCGGGTGCTTGGGTCCACCCCTAGCTATAGTCCTAGTCCCCATGGAAAGAGAGCTAGAAGACTCGGGAGGAGTTTCCTTCAAACTCAAGCTGAGAGATGCACATTTATATAACCAAACGTTAACATAGATGACAAACAAGATTCAGTACAAAAACGACCCTTGTCCAAAAGAATACATAGTTTTATTACAATGATTTGATTCCAAGCACGGTCTTAATTCATCCACCATTTTAAGACTGAAACCTAGTTGATAACCATAAAAGTTGTTATTATTTTTTCTTGACCACAAAGACTTTAATTTGATAAATTTGTCTTTCGTATTAAAAACCATTTCTCTCTCCAACGCCATTTCTCTTAATGAAGAAAAGAGTGAACGGTATATTGGAAATTTATGGTGTTTTATAATTAGATAAAAAGACAACCATAATGGGATTCTGGATTATGGTTTTATCTCTTATCTATCTGAAAATAATTTGAACATGCACATTATGTATCAAATCTCTCTCTCTCTATATATATATATAAGAAAAGTTATGTGAACTAACAGCAAAAATATAGTGATTTAATTATTTTTCTTTAAATATTTTCTAAAATTAGTATATCTACAACCTTAACTTCTTTTAGATCAAATTTCATAAAGTTTTGAGTTCATTTACCCTTCAATCAAGTGGACACAAAATGTTTTATTCATTAAAAACCGTTAATTTTGTGTCAATTTGATGGAAGAATAAATCAAAATTAAAACCCAAGAAATTGGGTATGAGTGAACTGTTAGCAAAAAATAGCGGAATAATACTAATGCAACAACCAAGTTAACCAAAGAGAAAAATAATAGAGACAGAGAACACGCATATTTAATATGGTTCGGTAATATGCCTACGTCCATGGGGACCCGATCGAAAAACTTCCACTATATCAAAAAAGTATTACAACTTTCTAGTTCTCAACCACAAAAGAAATCACACAAGATTTTGAGATCAAATCCTAACCTCTTGTTATAGTGATTTTCCTCTTTGTTTCGGCCACCGAAAATCCAAAGGAAGAACCCTTTCAGCTAAAATAAATTCAGCAGCACCTTCGGCAAAACAAAGGTCACCTTTGGCCGAAACCAAACAAAGCAGCAACTGCAATTATTTTTGCCTACAGCCGTAAAAATAATTCAACCAAGACAAGGAAACCCGCCACCCTTTGTTCACCTTCAGCCAAATTGCAAGCATCAATTATTTTTGCCTTTTTATTTTCTTTTGTTTCTTCTTTTGTGTTCACAACAAAAGAAGAAAACCTTGGCCTATCCAAACCCTAGCACCATACCCTATATATATATATATATATATATATATATATATATATATATATATATATATATATATATATATATATATATATATATATATATATATATATATATATATATATATATTATATCATAACGGGTTTGGGCCGGTTTTGGATCCGTTTCGGTAAACCGAAACCCGCTGCCGTAATTGGGCTCCATTAGCAATAATCTCCCACTTGGAGACCTATTGCAAAAATTGTAATAAATGATAATCCTAGTGTCCAAAACTTTTACCTCGATCGTTTAAAGTCCCAATTTCAGCATTCAATACAAATGCACCAAAGTTGAGCAATACCTCAACTTTTTCCCATCAACCGGTTTTGTCAATATATCTGCAGGATTCTTACTGCTCTCAATTTTCTCCAACTTCAATTGGCCATCTTCCAACAAGGATCTAATGAAGTGGTAAATGATCTAATGAAGTGGTATCTCAAGTGAATATGTTTAGTCCGTGAACGATACGCCGAATTCTTAGCAAGATGAATTGCACTCTAACTGTCACTGAATAACCTGGAATCCACTCTATCAAAACCCAACTCACTCATCAATCGTTGCAACCAAATAAACTCCTTACTTGCCTCTGCAGCTGCAACATACTCAGATTCTGTCGAAAATAAAGCAACAATTGAGTGTAATCTTGAAACTCTGCTTACTGCTGTCCCTCCTACAGTAAAAACATAACCTGTGGTGCTCCGTCATTATCTCTATCACCCGCATGGTCTGAATCCACAAAACCTTGCACATCAATGTTATCACCCTCAAAACACAAACAATACTTTGAAATACCTTTTAAATACCTGAAAATCCACTTCACTGCTTGCCAATATAATTCCTTTCCAGGGTTCTTCATGAATCTACTCACTACTCCCACTGCATGTGTAATATCTGGTCTTGTACTTACCATTGCATACATGAGACTCCCAACGGCCGATGAATAAGGCACATTCTTCATGTGTCTCGTCTCCTCATCTGTCTTAACATCTTACTTTTTTGACAGTTTGAACTGACCACCAAGAGTTATAGTTACCGGTTTTGCATTCTCCATATTGAATCTCTCCAACACCTTCTTGATGTACCCCTCCTGAGATAACCACAATTTCTTGCTTTTCTTATCTCGGGTAATTTGCATTCTGAGAAGTTATTTAGCCTCACCCATGTTCTTCATAGAGAATCTCCAAGCTAACTTCCTTTTCAGATCATTGATTTTCTTCATGCATGTAACTGTCACAAGTATATCATCTACATACAAAGTAAGTATAATAAAATTACCATTCTTAAATTTTTGTAGATATACACAATGATTTGAATTGCATCTGGCAAAATCCAAATCCAACATAAACTTGTCGAACTTCAAGAACCATTGCCTCGGCGCTTGTTTCCACCCATACAAATTCTTTTTCAGTCGACATATCCAATTCTCTTTTCCTTTAACTTCATATCTCTCTGGCTGTTCTATATATATTTCCTCCTTCAAATCACCATGAAGGAAAACAGTCTTCACATCGAGCTGCTCTAAATACAATACTTTCACAGCCACAATACTTAGTATTGCTCTGATAGAAGTCATCTTGATAACATGTGCAAATATTTCATTGAAGTCAATATCTTTTCTCTAACCGTATCCCTTCACCATAAGTCTAGTTTTGAACCTTTGTGTCCCTCCTGTCTCATGTTTTACCCTGTATACCCACTTGTTATGCAATACTTTCATCTTTTCCGGTCGCTTCACCAATTTTTATGTGTGATTCTTCTCCAAAGAAGACATCTCATTACGCATGGCTTGCTCCCACTTAAAACGAAATTTATTCTCCATAGCCTCTTGGTAACTCTCTAGTTCACCTGCATCAGTATACAAAATATGATATAAAGGAAGACAAAGTTTTTGGGTTGACTTCCTTATCCTCGTGCTCCTGCTCAAAGTGGGAACACTCTCTGATGAAGTACTGGAACCATCTATTTCAGTCAATGACTCTCTTTCCTATTCGGTCTTATCTGAAACTTGTGTATTCTCAGGTATAGCAATTTCTTCTCCTTCATATTTCTTTCTTTCTTTTATCCATGGGATCCATTCCATCCTGTGGCCCATCCAGCTCCAAGTGCTCTTTCTCCACTGCATTGTCACTTTTACTTTCCATTCAGTCTTTATACATACAGCTCTCATTGAATGCTACATCTCTGCTACGAATCACCTTGTTATGCTCATAATCCCACAATTGATAACTATATTCGTCGCCACCATATCTAATGAATGCACACTTCTGAAATTTAGAATTAAGTTTATTTCTCATCTCATTATCCACATGTGCATATGCTATACAACCGAACACTTTTAAGAATGAATAATTCACAGTCTTACTAGACTATACCTCCACTGAAATTCCTTCATTTAAAACACTAGCTGGACTCCTGTTGATCAGATAGACTGTCATATCAACAGCGGCTCCCCATAGTTGTAAAGGCAAACCTGCATGTAGTCTCATACTCCGAGCTCGCTCGAAAATGGTTTTATTCATCCTCTCAGCCACGCCATTTTGATGTGGTGTCTTCGGTACAGTTTTTACTCTCCTGATCCCGTGGGTAGAGCAATAGTCATCGAACTCTCTATTGCAAAATTTCCCACCATTGTCTGACGACAGACATTTTACCTTCAAACCTGTTTCATTCTCAACAAGAGCTTTCCATATCTTGAAGATCTTGAAGATATTGGATTTCTGCTTAAGTGCGAATGCCCATGTTTTTCTGCTTGCATCATCTATCAAAGTGACAAAATAAGAATTATCTCCAAGAGACTTCGCCGAAGAAGGCCCCCATATATCTGTATATACCAACTCTAATCTCTCGGTTTTCTTCTCCTTACTATCCTTCATAAAACTAACTCTTTTCTGCTTTCCAAACACACAGTTCTCACAGAAATCAAAATTAGTATCTTTCATATCTGTCAACATAGCTCTGAATTGCAATACCCTCATGCCGCTTTCCCTCAAGTGACCGAGCCTCTGATACCATAAGATAGCCTTCTCATTCTTCACGGTGGCGAAAGAAACAACATGATCCATCGAGCTTGAGAGTAAATATAGAGTTCCCACTCTCACACCCTTGACCACTACCATTGCTCTTTTACTGATCTTCCACTGTTTCCTCTCAAATGAGATTTGATAACCTTCGCCATCCAGCTTGCTAACAGATATCAAATTCTTCTTCAAATCTGGTATGTATCTGACCTCTTGTAAAAGCAACTTTTCACCATTGTGCAACTTTAAATGAATTATTCCTTTACCGACAATCTTGCATTTCTGCCCATTAGCAACAGTCACATGCCCAAAATCACCTTGGACATAATTCTCAAACCATTCTCTGCGAGCAGTGCAATAGAACGAAAACCTTGAATCCACAAACCACAGATCTAATCTTGATTCTGTATGAGCAGACAAGCACAAATCATCATACTCTTCACTTAGACTCACCACATTCGCTCATTCTTTGTCTTTGTTTGGACAATTCTTCTTCATATGACCTCCTGTCTTATATTTCCAACACACTAACTTTTTTTTGAACTTCCTCTTAGATTTTGATCTCTCTCTTTGGTTCGACTCCCTGCTTAAACTTCTAGCCCTTTTCTTTTTTCTGTCATTATCAACCGACAGAGCAGTACTTGTGGAAACTGTGCTCTCACCCATACTCTTTTTCATCAATTCATCTTTCATGATTGTACTTACAATATCATCAAATTTAAGAGCAGTATTGGAAGTATTGCTGATGGCCATAACAACATTACTCCAACTATCCGGTAACGAACACATAAACATCAAAGTTTTAATGTCATCAGCAAAGACAAAATCTAAAGATTCATGTTGTGCCCATAATGTGTTAAATTCGTTCAAATGATTAACAACTAAACTATCAGAAGGCATCCTCAAATTGAATAACTTTTTCATTAGAGACAGTCTATTTGAAACAAACGGTTTCTCATAAAATTTAGCCAACGCTGATATCAAATCTGAAGTGGTCTTCTCTTTGGAGACGTTGAACACAACCTATTTTGTCAGGCACAATTGAATTTGCGCCAAAACCCTCCTGTCCAACAATTCTCACTCCATCTTTTCTGGATTTTCTCCAAACAGTGGTTGATGTAAATTTTTTTGATATAAATAATCTTCCATCTGCAACTTCCACCATTGAAAATTTGTCCCATCAAAATTTTTAATTTTTTCCTTCCTATCTTCCACCATAACTCCCACTCAACACCGATCTGAGTGAAATCTGACCTGAACTAGAGCTCTGATACTAATTGTTAGTAAAACATAGCAGAATAATACTAATGCAACAACCAGCGGAATTAAATAGTTAACCGAAGAGAAAAATAGCAGAGACAGAGAATACGCAGATTTAACGTGGTTCGACAATATGTCTACGTCCACGGGGACCCGATCGAAAAACTTCCACTATATCAAAAAAATATTACAACTTTCTAGTTCTCAACCACAAGAGAAATCATACAAGATTTTGAGATCAAATCCTAATATCTTATTGCAGTGATTTTTCTTTTTGTTTCGGCCGCCGAAAATCCAAAGAAAGAACCCTTTCAGCTAAAATAAATTCAGCAGCACCTTTGGCAAAACAAAGGTCACCTTCGGCCGAAACCAAACAAAGCAGCAACTGCAATTATTTTTGCCTGCACCCGTAAAAATAATTCAACCAAGACAAGGAAACCCGCCACCCTTTGTTCTCCTTCAGCCAAATTGCAAGCATCAATTATTTTTGCCTTTTTATTTTCTTTTGTTTCTTCTTTTGTGTTAGCCGCTCACAACAAAAGAAAGAAAACCTTGGCCTATCCAAACCCTAGCACCATACCCAATATATATATATATATATATATATATATATATATATATATATATATATATATATATATATATATATATATATATATATATATATATATATATATATATATATATATATATATATATATATATATATATATATATATATATATATATATATATATATATATATATATATATATATATATATATATTATCATAACGGGTTTAGACCGATTTTGTATCCATTTCGGTAGACCGAAACCCGCTGCGGCAATTGGACTCCATTAGTAACATGAACCCTAGTGGGGGAGAGATCATAATTCATGAGGAAATTTTTTACAAAAATCATTAGATATAGTTGAATTGAACTGCAGCTTAGATAACTTGCATGAGCTGTTGGGTCATTTCCATTTCTCTCTTTCTCTCTCTTTATATATATGTTGTAAATGAACACTAAAAGTAGCCATTGACAAAATCTTTTTTCTTTTATTTTTTTTTATAAAGATGTTCAACAGTAGAAGGAATATTAATGCTGATTAACAACGTGTTAGATTTGTCAGAAGTTAAAATTCTAACCGCTAGGAAATGAATTTTTCACTGAGAAAACACTTAAGAATAATCACTTTTGCCACATTTAGCATCACAATACCAAACGTACATCCCTGCTTCTCCCAATGGAAAAGAGCATCACGTTCCAAGTATAAAGGACCCATGAATATAAGTTACTTGTCATTAGTTAATTTAATTAAGCTTGTGCTCACGTCCATCTCAAATGTCACTTGACCTAAAATCCCAAAGGGCACAAAAATAAAAACTCTTGTGATTGCAGTTATCAATTAAGAATATTGATATAATAGCCCACTTGAAAAGGCAGCTTATTTGAGGAGAATCCGAAAAGGATAAGCCACCCATGTTGTGTTATTCCCCCTACCACTAAAACAAATGACATCCAAAGATCTCTCTCTCTCTCTCTCTCTCTCAGACACACACACACACACATCAAGAGAGAGAGAGATGAATACAAGCTTTTTGGATTGGGGATACAACAAGACATTGGCATTCTTTTTCTGGTCTATCTCCTGAGGACAAGGACACCATTTTTATTGCCCTCATGCCCACTGACCATCCATTTCCTAATTAGTACAAGGATTTTCCAAATACAACAACAAACTACCAAAGAACCCTTCCTTTTCTTTATTTATTGTTATTTTTTCTAACCAATGACTAGTATTAGGGCTTGGATCATAGAAAACACAATTTGTAGATTGCAATCCAGATGTATGATATTTGGATGGTTCTGATATTATCTGAAAATACTTACAATACGTTAAAGCATTATATAAACATACATGTTTCAATATGTTAGAATCTAACCTCTTTATCTTTTACTAAACATATCCAAAATGGAAATGAGCTGTATCTGAGCTGCAGTTCATTTCCAATATCTCCAATAATTTTTTTTAAAAAATTTCTTTTGGATTATGATCTCGACCCCTTAGAGTTCAATCATACCCAATTTCTTGGGTTTTAGTTTTGATTTGGTCCTCCATTAAGTTAACACAAAATTAACGATTTTCAATGAATAAAATATTTTGTATGCACTTGATGAAAAGGTAAAAGAACTCCAAAATTTATGAAATTTAATCCTAAAGAAATTAAGAAGGTAGAGATAGTAATTATTAAAAAAATTGAAGAAAAATCATTAGATGATTATAATTTTGCCGTTAGCTCACGTAATTTTTCCTGAGCTGGTGTGTATATATATATATATATATATATATATATATATATATATATATATATATATATATATATATATATATATATATATATATATATATATATATATATATATATATATATATAGTAAAAGATAAAGAGAGAGAATTTATATTCTAACAGGACCCACTTAGTAAATTATCTGAGTTTAGATTTATATGATAATGTTGTAACATGTAGACCTAAACTATCTAGTTTCTCAGGTCAGTTCAATTAATAGGTGACTGTCCTTGTAAATGGAGACTATTTAGACTGTCATTTAAGTGCTAGGAGCTTTTCAGAGTCTCTAGAGTAGTTATGCCAACTTTAAAAATGCGTTTATTTGAATAATGACAAGAATAATTTCTTTAATTTAGGACTTCCTATAACCACTCTCATTTTTTTTTTTTTTTTTTTTTTTTGGCAAGAGCTAGGATAGCATTGCGCGTTAGTTTGCATCAAATTTGAATCCTTATTTTGATGATAAGTTGTATATAGTATTAATTTCTTAATAGATTATGGTAAGAATTTTGGATACAAGCTAGGGCAAATAAGCAGGAAGGTTGGTTTACCTTCCTTTGGAAAAAGGTTCATAAGATACTATAGGAAAAAAGGCTTATTTAGTCATATTCCTTTGGATATGGCCTCATTATTCAATTATTCCAAATGAAACTACTATGAAGTTGCCCCCACGCTCCCTCCCACTCCCTACAGCTACATGGTTACGTGCACGTCTAAAGCAAAAGAAAAAAAGAAAGTGGTGCAAACAAATTAACCATGCAAAACTCTCTCTCTCTCTCTCTCTCTCTCTCTCTCTCTCTATACTTTGGAGGTCGTTAGTTCTAATTAATTATATATCAAGGGACATCATTACCATAAACTTAGCTTTTCTCTCTGCCCCCTAACTGTTTGGAGTAAGAGATCAACTTTAATTATGAAGAAACATTCAGTTGCATATGCTTAATTAGTAAGCCAGTTTCTCTTCAGATCACACATAAACTTCGATAATTACGCCACTCCAAAATGTTAAATTCCCCAGTAATCATGGTTTCAATCATCCAAATTGTTAGTTAAGCTAGCTATAACTTTTTGTAAATAAAGACATTATTGCACTAAATTAAAGAACAATAGAAATTGTCCTTTCAATATTAAATGATAATTAACTAAGTCCACTGCGTTACCAGCAATTTTAGCATACAAGACTAAAGTAGGACATAATCATACCAACATACAGTTGTTACTTAAACCACAAGATTGTACAATTATTTTTGAGTCTTCTCTAAGTTAAGCCTATTGCCACACTTCATCACTGCTAGCATTTGTATCACAAGAAAAGAAAATTAATCAAAGCAATTTTAAAATATAGGGTGACCAAAATGAACATAAGAATTAAAATGAAATAATATCCTTAAAAATTTTCATTTCTAACAACTGTATATTGACATAACATTGACAAGTTACAATGTATCTAATTCAAACAAAATCTTCTTCTTGTTTTTTCTCTCTCTCCTCAATTTTCTTTTAAACATATATAAAAAATAGTACACATGAACAACAAAGAACAAATATAGTTAAATATAATCATTACAGTTAAGTAATATTAATAACAAATTAAAAAAGGCGATTACGGGGGTATGATATTGTAATCATGACGACGCTGATTTTGATGCACAGTCGATTGTCTCAAAGGCATATTTGGCCTTCTCCCTTCTGTAGCTAGTCACCAACACCATCAGCTTTCTTTTTCTTTTCCTCCTCCTCCACTTTCTCTTTTGCCCACCACCTCTGTGCTTTGTTTCCACACCAACTTGGGTTTATTGTACAGTTAGTTCGAGCTCCATATCCAGTTGCAATTTGGTGATTATTTTGTTGTTTGCTCGCCTGCTTGCTTCTTCTGCTTCTCATTGTTACTGATGATGATAATGATTATGGTGTTTGTTTGGGTCTTGATTTTTTTTTTTTTGTTCCCTTCTCTATTTTTTTTTAGTGGCCTCTCCTTTGTTGTTACCCATGATGATCTGGGTTCTCTGCCCAGTATGATGAGTACTTTAGCCATTCTGTCTCTTGAGAGTGAGGAATTGATGCTTCCTGCTGCAGCATGCATGGTCCCCAAACATAAATTAGGGTTTTATAATCCAAATTTGGAAAAAGATCAGAAAACAGTAGAGTATGAAGAAATGACAATAGATGTTAAGCATATAAGATTGGTAATTATCAGATTATCGAAGCATAAATACATAATAGAAAACATATGCAAATAGATTATTTAGAAAAATAATAGTTTTAATAAAATAGATAATATCATTTTTCAAAGCCATATTATAAATGAGGCCTATAAGTTGAATTGCAAGAATATAGCGGCATGTATGGAATTCAAACCTTGGTGAGTAAAGTGTAAAAAGTGTATAATATGAGAGACATTATGGTGTGTATAAATTAGTAGACATGAGATATAAATAGAGACACTTTTGTTCTTTTTCTTTATCTTTATCTTTTTTGTTATCACTTTGTCAATAATATAAAAGGAAACTAAAAAAGGGTTTTATCGGTTGCTATAGGGGCTTACGGTCTAGTTTGAAAGGAGCATAGCCCTTCTCCTTGCGGTTTAAACACTTTTTCTAGCCTAGGTGTAAAAGGAAAGAAGGTTCTGTTTCTATGTTGCCCTTTGAATGTTCAGTGCTCTCTCTCTCTCTCTCTTGCACGCACACGCGCGCGCGCACACACGAAAACTCGCTTGCTCTCTCACTCACTCATTCTCTCTAACACACACAGGTACTCAACAAAGCAAACATACATGTTTCAATATGTGAATTTATAGTCCTTTGAACTCGCAAGGCTGTGTTTGGTTTAAAAGAAGATGGAAGAAAGACAAAGAAAGAGAAAGGAAAAGAGAAAAGAAAAGAAATGAGATATAAATTGATTTAACTTTGATATTTAATAGGTAAGAAATTATTCTATTTCTATTTTCGTTTTTTTTAAATTTTCTCTCAGACCAAAAAATAGAAAATATTTTCTTTCTTGTTTTCTTATCTTTTCCCTTATTTTCCCTCAAACCAAACATAACCACAAAGTTACAAACAGTATATGCATTGGAAACAAGAAGCCAAGATGACACCCCTAATATTGATATATAAAACATTATGTCCCATCTTTAATATTAAATGCCTTGGCCATAGCTTCATTTGGCGAAGAAAACAATGAGTAACCTAATGGATGATTTTTGTTAACAAATTGTTCAAAGTATCATTTTGCAAGTGCAAGGCAGTTATAACAACCAAAACAACCGGCCAATATGGGAAAAGAAAAAGAAAAAGAAAGTTGCATTAAAGATGATAAATGCAAATTTATCAGATAATATTCAGGTTAATTAAGAACTTACTTCTCTTGTTCCAGTTGAAGTGCAGCCCATTATCAACTCTTCTAAGCCAGCAGAAGATCTTTCTACCAACTTGTACTGCTGCTGCTGATGTTGCTGTCGACAATAATTTTACAAGAAAGTCATTCATAAATACGAGCATGTAAAACTTTGTAAAGAAAATCCTCCAGTCTAAAAAATATTAAATTAAAGGCAGATCAAAATTAATAGGACTAATTTCAATTCAAGGCCAATTGTGAAATTCAATGCATTCTTTAATCATTAATCTATCACAGCCTTGTGTTTTCTAAGTTGTCCGCGGACAACAACACTAATAAGACATGCTAGTTATCATTTAAGTAGTTTACTACTTGAATTAAAAAAAAAAGGAAAGATAAAAAAAAAAATTAATATGTTCCAGTTAGAAAATAATTCACTTAGAAATTATTGATAGACCGAGTGTTAATGCTTTGAATAGCATTGTTATTGTATATTTAAGTCATGCACAATTTTTTCTTCATTTACATAGTCAAATTTACCCCCGAAAAATAATTTTAAAAAGAAAAACATAATGCACATACCACCTTTACATTTTTCATATGTTTGTATGCGTAATATATGCTCAGCGCATTTTTAAATGATGGAAAATGTTCCATTTTTTTAAACATATATAGACATTCATGGATACATATGTCCATAATTACCTAAAATGCGTGTGCAACATACTTTACACTATTTGTTCATTTTTAATATAAATTTATAAAAAAAAAAAAAAAACCTTGTTATACATATACAATTAAACACAAAGTTTAAAAAAGATAATATTACAGCACTTGTTTGTGTTAAAAAAAAGGAACGTATATGTGTGTGTACTTATAGATGTATATATGTACACACACATACAAGAAATGAGCCGCTATACATAAGTTACCTGAATGCGGTCCATTTCCACAGTCTCTAATATTTAAAAAAAAAAAAAATATTTTGTATTATGATCTCGACTCTCTAGACTCACTTATACCTAATTTCTTGGGTTTTAATTTAGTCTTCTATCAACTAGAGATAAAATTAATGGTTTTTTACTGAATACAATATTTTGTATCCACTTGATGAAAAAGACAAATAAACTTCAAAACCTATAGAATTTGATCCAATAGAAGCTAAAGTAATAGAGCTTATAATCCTAAAAAATGTTTGAAAAAAATAATGTGATCATTATTTTTTAATACTAACTCAGGTAGTTACTTGAGTTGGCAGCTCATAATATATATATATATATATATATATATATATATATATATATAACAGGAAATTTATTGACGGCGAAGAGAGTTTCTTTACTAGTGCTTAAGTGGTCCAATAAAATAATTATATATGGCGACACTTAAGGAAACAAATAAAAGAACTCCCAAACAGCCCTTTGAATAGCGCTACGTGTAATTATTTTATTGGACCACATAAGCACCTGTGAAGAAACTACTTTCACAGCCGGTGAATTTCCCATTTGTTCATTCATATATATATATATATATATATATATATATATATATATATATATATATATATATATATATATATATTAAACAGGAAATTCACCAGCGATGAAGAGAGTTCCTTCACCGCCGCTTAGGTAGCCCAATAAATACACATGGCGCTACTCAAATGGCGATTAAGGGAATTTTTTTATTTGTTACTTTGAGTGGCGCTACGTATAATAATTTTATTGGACCATTTAAAAAGCGGCGGTGAAAGAACTCTCTACACCGCCAGTGAATTTTCTTTTTTTTCATATATATATATATATATATATATATATATATATATATATATATATATATATATATTATAAATCTGATTTGATACCTGAAAATTATCAGTTTGCTGGAGGAGAATCCTAGAGACGTGAAAGGGATCTTCAATGACCATGGGGCGCTGACGGAGGGCAGGAGGAGCCACGATGGCGGAATTGGTGCTTGTAGGCCGGGTAATGTGCAATGCAGCAGTTGCACCTGCAGCTTGGCGTTGATCATGTTCGTGGCTTAAATGATGGTGTACTTGCTCATGCTCTTCGTGTTCCTCGTGGTGCCTGTGAGCAGTGGCGTCTCTAGCGTTGGTTGGTACCTCTCCTATGCCCACCTGTTTAACACCCTAACATCAGTTGCAACCCATTCTTTTTTTTTTCTTTGGCCCTTTTTCGACGATTCCTTTAAGTTTCCAATTAGTTATAGGTCCTTTTCTTTTACTTCTGTTAGTAGCTAGGGAAGCTTACCCAAAACATGCTAAAAATGCGTACTTGTGAGGTTATTTGGTACTATGTTACTATAATAATGGTCAATGCATGAATCAGTTATTTGCGTTGCTTTTGATCCTGACGATATTTATATGGAAATTTTGCAGCGTTGATCCCCCTATTCTTATATTTGCTTTTAATGGAAGGTATCTTATTTGGTATTTTGTTCGCAATAGGACTCATTAGGTTAAGAAATGAGAAAATTGAGTTGAAGAGTTCATGCTTATTAATGAGTGCTGATACAATGATGGCTAAATGGTCAGATATGTACTTTGCAAATATATTTTCAAAATTAATTCAGATCATAAATCTTTACTCTTGATAAACATATATATCTCCTATGCCAAAAAATGTTTTCTCACAAAAAAGATAAAGAAAGGATTTTTATTTTTTATTTTTAAAAAGAAACAAATCTCCTGCCTATAATGTAGTACACATATAACAAATGCGTCATGAAATAATTTGATTAATCCACTTATTTTGTGAAGGGAAAATTGCGATGCAGAAAATATCCAAATTAAGTTAGAGTATTCTCTCCTCTTAATGAAAAAATTAAAAGAAAAATTTGTTTTTCCTTTCAAGATAGTGTAGTTATAACAAATTAATGCATACAATTAAATGGACTAATGAAATAACTTAAAATACCTCATCAAAAGTTTTCCTAAATGGACCAAAGCTGAAGTTATCTGGAGGCTTCATACACTGCAACTGCTCAATGCCCCCATACCCAGACATCTCATGCTCTCTTTGCCCAGCGGCGGCCACTTCTCTCGACGAAGGGCAACTCCCCGCACTACGATCCACCACGGTCACCTCCGTCACATTCTGACTCTTCTCCGCCGACCAGTTGCACTGCCTCGGCTGGGTCTGATAGAATATCTTGGACACAACGAGCTCGCCCTCCTTCTCCTCCTCCAGCTCCCCGAGATGGTACTGGTGCATCACCCAGTTCGTCTTCTCCGGCTTCCTGTGCTTCCCAAAATTCGTGTACAGGACCAGTATCTTTTTGCACCCCTTCTGCTTCCCGCTGACGAGCACCGGCCTCGTCTTCCCCGTCTTGTGCCACCGCGTCTCGCCACGCTGCAGGTCGCATTCCGTCTGGATTTTCCTCCTCTTCCTTGTTCCTGTAGTGTATGCCTTGGACGGCCTGTGGAAGAAGTGCTTGCTCAGCCCATCTCTAGTCACCCCTGAAAATTAACCAAAAAAAATAAAAATCGAAATGAAAATAAAAATAAAAATAAAAAATAATGGGCTCTGAAGTTGATGGAGATTTTCTTTGTCAGATACAACAACCTTATGTATAACTTCTAAGCATCTTTTTCGGGGGGCTCAAGTCCTTTCTTGGGTGTGAAAACAAGCAACTTTTACCAAACTACACTACTACTGTTTTTATTTTTAATTTTTTGGAATGGAATTTATGCCTCAATTAATTTAAAAAAAAAAAAAAAAAACTAATAACTGAGGGAATGTATGCTTCTTTATGTGAAGATTCTGTTCTTGGTTCTTGGCTCTTGTTATACCTGGGAGCTTCTCAGGATGGGTGTAGCAGATGCCATCTTCACCTTCGATTGTGGGGATGAACTCGTCTATCAGCGGGTGCGACTTCGACGAGTCCGACCCGTCGGAGACTTTCGCCTCCAGATGCTCGATCAGCTCTTGATCCGTCGGGTCGAACTTCACTCCCGCGGGCAGCCCGACCCAGTCCTGCAGCAAGAAATCAGGAATATAATAAGTTTAAAGAATAGTACTAAGGAAAATAATAGATTTGTTGAGTGTTGCATACTGGCTTGCAGTCGAGCTTGTGTCCGCAGCTCGGGCACTGCTTGGATCCGCTCATCCGATGCTGCTCCAGCTTCGCATCGATGAGATCTGAGCTGCTCACTGATCCTATGTGGCTCTTGCTCATATCAGCTACTTCAGTTAGAGGCCATGGACAAACCCTAATCAAAGGATGAAGAAGGGATATTGAGGGAGAAGAGAGAGATTGAGTTGAAGAAGAAAAGAGAAGAGTGAGGGAGAGAGGAAAGAAAGAAACTTGAGAGTGTGGGATTGAGCTTAATAAAACTTTTTTTTTTTTTTTTTTATTTTTGCTTTAACTAATAAAGAGAGGAGAAAAAATTAGGGATTTTGTTGCACTAGCTACTTTAACTGAAGGCCATGAGGAAAAGGATGCTTAAAAACCCTCACTCCCGTATACAAGCACACCTCTAAGCCCTTTGTTATCTCAAATCAACGATTTGGAGAGAGAAAGAGAAGAGGAAGACTCCTTAGATTTTTTTTTTTTTTTTTTTTTAATATAACTTTAAATTTTTTTTTAGGGTTTTGGCTGTTAAAGCAAAGGTAGGGAAACGGCCTGCACAGCTGTTACCACCAAATAAAAGGGCCCAAAATAAACATTTTGCTACAATTCAAGTGAACTGATACATCGGTACATAAATTATAGATTCTTTTTAGTACTTCTTTTCTATAAATTAAATGAATTTCGGATAATATTACCACACATATTTGTTATAAAATGATGTAGTTGAATAATTTCTAAAAATACAGAAAGAATATACGAATAATATATTAATTATAACAGTCTAAATTTGAACTAGTAAAAAAAGAATAATAAAATAGAATAAACAGACGTCTGTCTGTCGATCGACAGAATATTATGTCATCCATCCATATAGATCAAGTCCTAAAATGACTATCGATCATTTTACTTTTCTTGCAAGAAACGTTGAGATAACAAAAACAATAAGATTTTTTTTGTTGTATATTTATAATTTATGGGGATACCCAAAAAAAGAAAAAGAGAAAGGGAAAAAACAAAGAAAAAGGAAGAGGAAGGGGGTGATAAGAGCTCACATGGGCTTTGAGATGGTGTAATGAAATGATGAACCTTTTTGGCGTGAGCAATGTGGTCTGCGGAAAAACAAGAGAGCGAGTTGGGAATGCAAAGGTTGCTTGTTCCACAAGGCCAATTAGCAGGTCACTTGATAGATCCCAAAATAAAATAAAAACTAAAATATAGCGCAAAACACATGGGCAAGCAGTCTTGAACTGGAAGCAGGACCACTATATTTATTTGAAATTGATATTTATACACTCGTTTGTCTAAGAGTCAATATTTGGTCTGATTGGTTCAAAAATTTAAATTTAAAAATAAAATTAATTATACTTAGATTCCTTGTAGTATAAAAGATGTATAATTTATCATTTGTAAAGTTTAAAATTATCACTTAGACTCCTGAACTGTAGAAAAAAACTACAGAAAAGCTCAGATATTTTTAATTTCCGCAGTTTAGGAAATTTAAGTGAGAGTTTAAAATTTTAGAAGTGATAAATTATATACTCTCATATTACAGGAAGTCTAAATATAATTAACACTTAAAAATATATTATTTTTTAAATTAAAATTTTGAATACGACTCGTTCTCATCCTTACAAGTCACGCACTCTTGCATCTAGATGCTCCTCCCTTGTGTCATTCTCATGTACACCAAGCTGAAGAGTCTACACTACTCAGTTGAGTGTGCTCATAAAAATGTTTAACCAAAAGAAAAGGTGCAAACTTCTCTTTTTTTTGCATAAAATTTTCTTTGAGATGTGAGGGTCGCAAGTTCTCTAAACACTGAGGCGGCACTGTTAACTGTTAAGAAAATGTTGATCCTGTGACAACAGTATATATAATTAATGATGATTAAGGAGAACGATTAGGGTTAAGAGGAGGTGGGGGCAGAGAGATAGCAATGCGTGGTGACATTTAGCTTGTAATTGCATTCCTTTGTCCTGGAGTGGGTGTGACCTGAAAGAGGAAGAAGATGAGGTTAGGTTTATCTAATTACTAAAAACTTTTAGCTCATTGAGGATTTTTTCCCTTCGTCAATACTCCATTCTTCCCCTTTTCTCAAACTATTACTCATTTGATGAAGACTTGCAAAAACTTGATCATGCTAGCACCCAAAATGATACCCTTTTTTGAGGTGGGACCGCATTGTCAGTGGGTTCCATAATACTTCTACTTAGATTATATAAAAAAAATATAAAATAATTACCTACGGTTCTCATAATAATTTTAGAGATTTGGTACAATGGAAAGGACGTTTAATGTGTTATCAGAGCAATCCAAATTTAAATATGTCCAAAATAGACCTTCAATCTGCGATAGCGTATTAAAATACAAAACAATTTCGCTTAAGGCTCACCATAACTTTTAAGTTTTGATATAATAAAAAGATTTTCAATAGACGGCACTGAAGTGGATTGATCAAGGGTTAAAACCTCCAAAAAAAAAAAAAATTAATTCATTCATAAATGCTACATAAAAATAAAAAGTGAGACCCGTGTATTAATCTTTTATGTGGGGTCCGGTGTGGACCTCGCCAGCCATGCTGTAGATAAAGTATTACTCCTAAATCTCTATCGTAATTTACAAATGTTATTTTAAATATTTCTACTAATTCATTTAGTTCAAAGTATTAACACTTATAATGAGGGATAGGAATATTATGTAGGGATGTACATGTTCTTCGATTCCTACCATATTGACCGATTTCGATCGGAGTCAGTCAGAGATCGGTCGGGAAAGAGAAACTCTACCGATCGGAGTGGTATGTCTAAAAGAGCATGGTGGTCGGAGTCGATCGGTTTCTTGTCGGAATTGGTTGGTTTCGACTCCGATCGATTGGACATGTAAGTAATAATAATAAGAAAAACTTTTTCTCTACTCTCTTTCTCACCAGAAAAACCTTTCGACCTTTCAATCTTTCCCAAAACCTTTCATCTTAGGCCCTGTTTGTTTGCACTGAAGTAAGGTAAGAAAGTATGAGAAGTAACTTACTTCCACTACTTCTATTGTTTGTTGGGTTCAGAAGTAATTTGGAAGTTACTTCCTACATGCTGATCTGGATCGTACGTGGCTGAGTGAATACTCAAAATTTCCTCCACCCAAAATGATCGGAAGAGGGAGGGATCTCACGGATCGATAAAAAAAATAATTAAAAAAAATCAAAAGGATTTTTTTTATTTCCTTCTCTCTTCCCTATTGTCTTGAGTCCCTTCACCACCTCCTGCTACTAGTAATCTTCTCATATCTTCCAGATGATCTCACGGTTAGGGTTTTAAGGAGGAACGAGAAAGGAGAGAGGAGGGATTTTGGATCTTGGCGTTGATCTTACCTCCAGATGATCTTTTGCCGCCGGATACCCTCGTCCCGATCAAAAGATTCTTTTGCAGTGAAGTTTTGATCTCAAATCGGGTAAGTTTTTGAAATTTTTTTCTTTGAAAAAAAGGTGCAATTTTTTTTTCTCAAAAACACTGAAGGCAAAGCCCTAAATTTCTATTTTTCTTAGTTCTTTCTCAAAACAATGAATAATCTCACTGTCATTATTTTTTTAGCTGTGAATCTCTCTTCCAAATAACTACAAATTTTTTTCTTCTAATTATAACCATAATCTATCAATTTTTTAATAGAAATTTAGGGATTTACCATCATATATTCGATGTTAGCTCTTAAAATTCACTTTTTTTGTGAAAATTTGGGGATTTTTTGTTCAAAGGTGAGACCTAGGGTTTCTCCCCCTTTCTCTAGTTATTATTTAATTGATCAGTTTTTTTAATAGAAATTTGGGAATTATAACCATAATCTATCAGTTTTTTAACAAAAATTTAGAGCTTTACTTTCATATATTCGATGCTAGCTCTCAGAATTCACTGTTTTTGTGAAAATTCGGGGATTTTTTGTTCAAAAGTGAGACCTAGGTTTTCTGCCTGATATTCTCTTATTTCTGCCTAATGGCAATAAAAGAAATAGTTTTCTTTGCACTGGAACCTAAGTTTCTCATGTCAATTACTTATAACAGGTCTAATTGCTTAAAATTATAAGTATTTAAAATTAATATATGGTCTCAATATGCTGTTAGTATGCCTAAATATGCCTATTGTACTCTAACATATGCCCAATTCCTATATGTTTAATACATACTTCCCCTCTGGCGAATGAATATATATATATATATATAGAGAGAGAGAGAGAGAGAAATAGAAATGAGCTGATAGCTCACGCAAGTTAACTGAGCTGCAGTTCATTTCCAATATCTCAAATAATTTTTTTTTAAAAATTTCTTTTGGATTATGATCTCGACCCCTTAGGGTTCACTCATACCCAATTTTTTGGGTTTTAGTTTTGATTTGGTCCTCCATCAACAATGAATAAAACATTTTGTATGCACTTGATGAAATGGTAAAAGAACTCCAGAATTTATGAAATTTAATCCTAAAGAAGTTAAGAAGGTAGAGATAGTAATTGTTAAAAAAATTGAAGAAAAATCATTGGATGATTATAGATTTGCCGCTATCTCACGTAACTTTTCCTTAGCTGGCGGCTCATCTATAATAATCCCATATAAATAAATAAATAAATAAATATATATATATATATATATATATATATATATATATATATATATATATATATATATATATATATATATATATATATATATATATATATATATATATATATATATATATATATATATATAATTTCTACTATATATTTTCAGCAGATAGGCGCCATGGTTGAACTTTTATTAGCCTCTAATAAATGGTCTTCTCAAATATCTTCGCATTAGTTTGAGTTGTTTTGTTGAAATATGTGGTTGATTGTTATCTTGTTCCCACTCCTATTGTTGTTTAGGTACTTTGATATCTACGGAATTATTAGAGACATAATGCAGAATCATCTGCTTCAGATATTGGCTTTGTTTGCTATGGAAACTCCTATCATAACGAAAGAGACACATAATTTTTTTTATTCTTCTCTCTTCCTTTACATTGCTTTTATACTGCATTCCGGTTTTATCGAGTATAATTGTCCTGCATGATTGTTGATGGATCACATTGATTTACCGTGCACCATAGCGCTTAAATTACCATGAAGTCAAATTGAGTGATGTTCTAAACTTACTTTGGATGTCTCTTCTTGCTTATAGATACTCGAAAGAAATACCAGATGCTTACGAGAGGATTTTGCTTGTGAGTGCTGCCTATTCATTCGCTCGGATGAGTTAGATGCTGCTTGGGAGCTCCTCACTCCCCTTCTCAAAGAGCTGGAGGAGAAAATGATTGCCCCCGAGCTCTATCCATACGGGGGTCGAGAGCCTGTAGGTGTTCACTATCTTGCAGCAAAGTACGACGTTTGATGGGGGGACTTGAGTATAGAGCACTACAAAGGATCGTGATGATGCCATTACTCACAAGTTTTGTTGTTATTAGGGTTGTAAGTTTCTTGTTTTATACATCAATAAATATGTTGCTGCAGTGAGAGATGGAGATATGAAAGAATAATGAAAGTTGGTTCCTCAGTTTGGTTTAGAATGGAATTTGACCCTTGTTCCCTAGTTCGTAGTATTTATTTCACTATGAATGAATGAAAAATTCTAAGGAATGCGAAAAATTCTAAGGAATGTTGCTATAAGTTTATGTGGTTATATTGGATTTGTATTAATATTTCCTGCCATTGTATCAAAACTCTGAAATTATGGTTAGGATAAATCGCCCAAGCAGATTGAGCATCTATTTTGGATTGGAATTTGGGTTTTTTTTTTTTTTTTTGCAACAAAATGTGCACTTGGTGAGCTTTGAACTTACGTTGCTTTCGTATCATATTGAAGTTCTTACTATTATATCAAAATTCTGAAGTTATGGTAGTACTGGTTGATGGTTAAGGAAAATTATTTTTGTATTCTAGTAGTTTGCCAACATTGCTGCCTTTATTTCTACATGGCTTTTATTTGTTTTTGTTTTTTGTTTTTTGTTTTTTTTTTTGCCCCTCTCTTTCTTCTTCTCTTCAATTAGGAAAAAACCTTGTTTGAATATTTCCTGACTGAGTAACTTAAATTTTTACTAATTTAACTTGAGAGTCACTATTGAGGTTCTCCAAGGTGTTTGTAGGTTACGAATACTTCTGTTATGAAACCATGTTATATGGAAACATGTTACTAGTATGGATTATATTTAAATTTTTAGGATTGGATAAATAATATATTAATCTTTTGTTGATATAATGAAATAAACACAATTTTAATCTCACTATTTATTAATTATTTGTAATATTGAGGGTGGTAATCTCACAATGGTGTTTGGATCCTTTACTTCCATACTTTTTTTTAACTAGTCAAATAAAAGAAAATGAAGAAGTACTACTTCATTGGGACTTCTTTCTTATACAAAACAAACAACTTAATTTGTGAAAGTAAAAAAAGTATGCTCTTCTTACTTTTCATATAGACCAAACAAACAAATGAATCTCAAGAAGAAGTCTTTTCTACCACTTTATTTTTGGAAAGTTATTTCTAATTCTCTTCTCTACTTCCTAATCTTTGGGACAAGTAAAAAACTTTTTCCTTCCCCAAAAATCTTTCCTCTTTTCTAAAAATCTTAACTTTTTAAACTTTTCCTATTTTTCTCTAGCACCAACCAAAATCTTCCATATTCTCCAAAAATCTTCCCTCTTTAGACCTTTCCTCTTTTTCTCTATGAACAAGAAAACCTTCCATCTTCCCCGAAAATCTTTCTTTTTTAGATCTTTCCTCTTTTTCTCCCATTATGATCAAAATATTTTTTCCTTTTAAAAAAATATCTCTCTTTTTCCAAAAAAAACTTTCCTTGTCAATTTCATTAACAATTTTGATCTTTTAGATTCATTCTTTATGATTTATGGAAGGAGAAAAGGATGAGAAAATAAGAGAAAGATCTGCTGCTTGTACTGTGATGCTCATCTCGTTGAGGTTGTTTTACTACGTTCGACTCCGGTGGAGTCTGACCGCATCCAACTGCCAAGTAGCGATCGGATTTCGGTCGGATTTGGCCGAGCAAGAAGGTTGGAGTTCAATATCGTCCGCCTAGTCGGTGTCGGTCCGATTTCGCCGAATTCCGACGATTCCGACCGAAAGTTCATCCTCCCTAATATTCTATTCCAAGGGCAATTCATGACTTGTTTTATTCAAGATGTTCAATTAAAAATTAAAAAAAAACTTTTAAATAGGACGTGCTAATCACTGACCCTTGATCCAGGAGTTCTTAAGTTAGAGAATAGATTCATTTTGTCTCCTACGGTCTTCATTAGCGGTCCAATAGTTGCACATTAATCCACTTAATGAAAATTAAGCTCCTGACACAGTCTAATGAATCCAGAAAGAAGTGTTTGGTTATTGTTAATATAGTATAACCAACATTCCTGTTCCCTTCACTTTGTATTTAAATCGATGAATTTTTTTTTCTTTCCGATATAAAACTATACTCGCATGTAAACTTTTAGCAGATGTGATATAAAAATTGAGATTTTGAAGGATGCCTGGTGTTAAGAAATCCCACTTGAGTACTCATTTCTGAAGTGATACTGGTGAGTACGAAATAAAAAACTGCAATGCAGATACTTAATGTCTCTGCATGCATGAGTAGCTATGGATCATCAGAATTAACTAGACGGGAAAGAGATGGATGAGTCGAAGTAAGTTTACCGTTAGTTCGGCATTTGGATTCTCAACTCAAACAATGGAGGAGTGATATGTCCCCATTTGCAAACCTCTCGATCTTCGGGTGTTTAACTATGTGGTTCATTATTAGCAATAAAGGAGGCAAACTGATCAAAAGGGGTAACTTTGTGCGAAGAGAACTCGATATGGACAAAATATACGTGCATGTAAGGGCATGCTTGTTTAATGGAAGTAAGGCTACTTCCACTATTTCAAATAGTATTTATTTGGCCGAAAAACAAATAGAAAATTAGTTTTTAAATACTGATGTGACGCCTATAAAGCAAATTACTTACAGATTTTTATTCTTCAAACTTTTAGCTTTGAAGAGCTCTAGGAAGTAAGGGGATCAAAGTAAAAAACTAATTTTTTATTTGCATGTAATAATTTCCATTCAAAAATTATAATTGTATACATAAAAACTAATAAAATAATATAATTATTGTTTTATTAATCAATTAAATAATATTACATTCACTTCATAATATACTTTCATATTTCAAAAATTAGCAAATAAACATAAGAAGAATTTTTTTTTTTTTACTTTTACTTGAAAAGTTACTTTTTAATTTCTTCATTTACTTCTTATACTTTTATGAACCAAACACACCTATCAATTCGCTTATAAACATAACAATCATTCTATATATTCTCAAAACCATTGCTATCATTCTTCTTGAAAAGGCCTAGCAAGTCATCTCATATTCTAGTTGTGGTCATGCCGAATCATTCACACATCCAGAGGATGGTTAGGGATGAGAAAGTGCGAGTACACAAACCGATCCTTTAGTCCTTCCAATTAAAAAATTTGAATTAGAAAAATGCAAATTTTATTTTTGAATTCAAGTTTTTGAATAGGACATGCGGATAAAAACTAACCCTTGGACTAGTCTATTTGCATCCCTTCCTACAGCTAAAAAATCGATCTTCCTTATCCCAAACCCTCCAGACTCTGGCATTGTGTCCTTTCATCTCTTAGTACTTGATGGAATGCCAAATCAAAATAAAATTTCAAGAAATTAGATATTAACAAGTCTTGGGGGAACAAGATCATAATCTAGAAACTTTCAAAAAAATATTTTGGGATGGTGGAAATGGATTGCGCGTAAAATGAGCTCATTATTGATTGAATGAAGCCTAACTTGATATGTCCTGATTATAAGAAACTTAATCAAATTTGGACCAAGCTTGGATGTCTCTAAAATCCAATCATGAACTTAGTCGAATTTGAATCGCTCACTTTGGGAATTATTTTCCTAGGAATTGGCTTTAGGTTTTTTTAAAGGAAAAACTCCTTTTTGGAAAATTCTTCAATGCCAAATTTATAACTTTATTAAGGGAAATTCTAAATGAGCACATTTTGACTTAGTGAGTCGGGGTTAGTTCCCAAATTAGGAACTAAGATTCGACTAGGTAAAGAACCAGATCTAAAAAGACATGGTAATAAATTTGTAATCTTTTGCGACTTTATGAGGCTGTAATTCTCATTCAGTCAAGTGGTGTGCTCATTTAGATTTTCTCCTTTCCTATTGGACCAAATGAAAAAAGAAAACATAGAGGGGGAAACTTCAGGTACCGTTGCGGCGTTGCGTTTCGGGGACATGGGGGATTATACCGGAATCAAGCATGTTAACGTTTTATCCTCCTCTCGAACAATTGGCGGGCTTCACTCAACCAAAACCCCAAACCCGGGAAATTCTAAATGCGCACCATATTTTACTAGTGAGCACCCTTTTCCCCAATGCTGTAAATCACTATACTATATAGTATGTGGTGCTCACTAGGAATATTTGGAACGCAATTAGAATATCCCCCTAAACCCTGACACTCGCACGTACGCTTTCTCTCTCTGTCTCTCTCTCTCCCCTCCCTCCCGAATTCTCCCGATGACGCAAATCGAAGCCATTTCCAATCTCTCCCGAAACCCTAACATGCAATCCCTCCGCAATCTCCTCATCCGCAACAACAAGACCGTCCTCAATTTCCCCAAATCCAACCCAATCTCTTCTCTCCGATCGATGTCCTTTCTCCAACGCCCCTCCGGCGCTTTGAACCGAGGATGGGAGGACGAAACCAAAGCCCTAGCCGACCCCGACCGAAACGCTAACTCTAGCTTATGGGGCCCCATCGATCCCTTCACCGAGCGCCTCGAGATCCCAGAACTCGATGAGAAACCCCAAATTTCGACAGTCTACGACCCTAGACGGGGGAATCTCGTCACGGAGGCGAATGAAGAGGTAAAAAAGCCGAAGGAGCAGGAGAAAGTTAGGGTTTCGATGGTGGGGAGGAGGAAGACGGGGAGGACTAGGGTTTCATGGGTGTGCGAGAACTGCGGGGCGACGACGGGGCAGTGGTGGGGGAGTTGCCCGACGTGCCACTTGTTGGGGACGGTGAAGCAGTTCTCAGAGAGTAGCGAGGTTAGCAAGGCTAGGGGCGCGGAGGTGTCGGAGGCGGCGGTGCGGTCGTGGTTCCCACAGAATGTTAGGGATGTGGTACCACAGAGCTTGAAGGAGGTGAATAAGGGGAGGAAACAGTCGGAATGGCGAGTCCCACTGTGAGTTTTCTAAAAGTTCCATCTGTTTAAAGTTTATATTAGGGTTCCTGAAACACGATGAAGATAATAAAATGTAGTTGCTTGATAATAAAATGTGGTTGATCAATGCTCGATAACACCCACTGAAAACAATCCTGTTAAAATTTAAAAATAACTATGTAAAAGAAGTTAATGATTCATCTTCAAGTCATAGATCAGTTCTTTGGCAAGTCGTGATACTTGATATGCATGACCTACAAATGACCCCTACATCCCGGCATGGAATGCAATTCTTTTCTTCTTTTTCTGTAAAGACATGATCTATGTTGTATTGGTTTGCAAGTCCATTTCACTTGTTAGCTTAAATTTGATGTTGTTCTATAACAATTAACAAGCTTGATGATGAGCGCTGAACTTTCAACATTGCACTTCAGAGGCAATGAGTTCACAGTACATTATGTTTATTTGAGATTTCTAGTTTTTCCATGTCATGGAATTTTAGTTTATGTTCATGTCTAAGCTCTAGATATGCTTTAACTCAGTTATCGTATTCTCAATTGAGGTTGTAGGATTATTTCATTTACATCAGTTCTATTTTGTTGTTCTATTAACGGTTAGTCTATTTAACATTCGGGCTGCATAATCGATGTCATGTCAATAAGAAAGATGAGATTGGCTATGTATTTCCAACATCTAGCTTGAGTGGATTTGTCAGGGAGTTTCTTCCTTGTTGATTTTGGACCATGATCCATTATTTTATATGCAAAAGGTTGTGCAAGTCATCAGAAATGCCTTTATATATAAGAGTAAAAGATGTGAATTGAAGCACGTTGGTAGGGAAATTCTCTTCATTTGAAATGTCATGACAATTTAGAAGTGAAGAACACATTTTCTTTTCTTGGACAATAACCACTTCTAAAGTCTTAGAGCTAAGCGGGAAGGGCTGTTTGCTTGGAAGTTGAAGTATGAGATGTTGCTATTGGTAATTTATACTTGACCAAAGGGGAGACTAAGCACTTGTATCTCAATTATTCTATAAAGTATTAAACTAATTCACAATTCCTTGCCTCCAAGCTTATCGTACAAGCCATCCAGATCAACGTCACTTTGTGATGTGCGTGAGAGTATGCACTTAAGGAAAAATCAACTCCGCAATTTTTCACATCTGATGTCACTTTACCTTGTTAGAGGCATAGGTCTTCGTTTATCTGTTTAGAGGCGTAGGTCTTCCTTTATTCATTATATGTGACTATTAATTAGGAATCATTTTTTTGAATCCCTCAATTTACCTATAATTTCTTTTTCCTTCTAGCATGTAAGTCGTAGGCACTGTTATTTTCTTTGATCTTTCTAAAGCATTATGAAGAATATCAATGTCGAAGTTAGTATTGAGATTAAACGCTATATGGAGAGGTGACGTTGCTGTATACTCATAGAGTTTTGTTTCTAGATGCATGCATATGGTCATTATCAAAGATGTTTTTTTCAGGAAGCTAGAACCCTTGTTAGGATATTTATTACACTTGGCATAAACTGCAGTAACAATTGGCATGTTTTCTTGCCAACGCCAGCCAGTTCTGCTTCAGGGTGAGCTCCTCTCTTTTCTGTAGCTGCCATAGCCAGAAGTATGATGACAAAATTATGAAAGTTATGCTAGATTAATAGGTTGTTGTAAAATTTTATCAGAATCCTGTGCAGCTTAACGTGATGCTGATTCCATTGGCTATCCCATTTTTGGTATAGGTATTGATGATTGTCTAAAAATCACTTGATCGAAAAGTTTAAGTTATTGGCTTGTGGGTTAACAATATATATCAAGTTAATTTAACATTGAACACTCTCCTTATATGAGCCTTCGCTCATATGAAAAGGCTTCCTACAGAACTCGTTTGAATAGTCGGGGTAAATGGGTGTGTGTAATATATAGTAATGACATTAAAATCATGAGCTCTTGAAACTACATATTCTTATACCATATTAAAAGTCACTTTATCCAAAAGTCTAAAAGCCCAGAAATGTCACCAACGGGGATGTGGGATAACATGTCTATGAAGCTAACTTTGCATGTAACAATGACGATGAAAACATTGATGATGATGATCCCTAGTTTGAAGTGAACCTTTTTGGTTTTTCCCTAATTTAGTGTGATCTTATTTAAAATTTAATTGGTTCACTTTTCAATAGAACATTCCACCTACAGATCATTGAGTGCACAATGGGAAGTAGTCAATTGTCTTGTAATGTGCTTGGTGTATGTCACGCCCCGCTCCCGATATACGACATGCGAGCACGTGTAGCAGGTACCGGCAACATATTTGTTTTGAATATGCTAAAATCTCAATAAATTTGCTACAATAATAATCAATAATTACGATAGAAAAATTCAATAAAAGTTTGACTTTTCATTTATTGAAACGAAGTTTAGATATAATTGAAACAAAATATAATAAAATTAAACAAATGGAAGCAGGGAATGTCTAATCCGTTATTGAGTTTTAATATGATCTTTAAAGTACACCAGATGCTGCATCAGTTTTGGCGTGTCTATCGGTAAATCTGGACATGCACATGCAGATCGTCAGATTGCGACCAAAATAAAATACATAGAAAGAATGTGAAATATAACGGTTTTGTCCAAACATAATAATAACACAAGTTTTGGAAAATATGGAATGAGATGTTTGTAATAATAATGTCAATTAATTTAGGTTATCTTAATATCATTTTAGTGAAGTCAATTTTATAACAAAGATATTTTTGTCTAGGATATCATGTAATTGGAAAATCTAACTGATAGGATACAACTGTTTCGATGGTTTTCTGTACAGATGCAGGAAATGGTCACAGGATTGTCCGGTGTTGAATCGGACCTGCCGTCAGGCAAATAGGAATTATAGTCAGGTATGATCTAGCAAATCATCACGCACCCATGGTGTGCGAAATATTCAGTTAAACAACTTAACAAATTTACGGCCGAAACAGAGTATATTTCCATCATTCAGTTTCTCCCCCAACCCAGTGTCATTTAGGTATAGTACAGTATATTGATTATATCAGGTACAATATTTCAATTGGATTTTTCTTAATTTGTTAATAACATGATTTATAGAGTCTATTCAATTTATACTTTATTCTATAAATCACAATTAGTTATATCTAAGAGTCACTGATTTGAGACATCATAAGATATTGGTCAGGTAAGTGTATGGATGTTGGGAGGTTTTCCGTGCGATGCACGTTCCTTAATTAGAGAACTAGCATACAAGTCAACTTTTCTAGACATCGATACAAAATGATATCACAAACAGTATTTTTCTATGATTATAACTTTTATGTGATTTATCAAATATTGTATATATGAAATTCTAAAATCTAATTATACTATGTAATTTAAATTTAATAACAATTGACAATAGATTTTTGATGACAAGAAATATAATAAGTAATTGATAAATTCCTACAAAATAACAAATCAATTTACGCAAAATAAATAACATGATTGAAACAACATGTATATAAGATAGCATAATTAGTGAGTCCAAAAAATGAACTCACTTGGATTTTGTTTCCCGATATCACTCAATGGAGTAATCTATACTTTAAAAATCTTTTAAGAATATTAAAAACAGATTAATATGAATTTAAATGATTTTTAGGGATTTTTTTCAATTTTTTTAGAACGTACTCAAAATTGATTTTAAAGTTAAGTGAGTCTGAAATTAGAAAATAGTTTGCCTCCATTTCATTGAGTTTATAAGATGATGAATGTTATTTTTAGATTATTAGGATTATTAAATAGTGAGTGAGCTAACCTAACATTCATTAAAATAATTTAATTCAAGAAAAAACAGGAAAATAATCTCTTACCTCTTCGTTAAAAGGTGAGAAGTAAAAAATGTGAAGAAAAGGAAGAAGATGCTTTTCATTGGCGAACTAGTGGCGGCTCCGATGGTGGCTTCTATAGTGGTTCCGACGACTCCGAAGGTGGTTTCAGTGTAATGAGAGGAAGAGAGAAATTTTAGATAATGAGTGTAGATTGAATTTAGAAAAGAGTTTAGGTTTATTTAGTGTTGGATTTAGGAGTATAGAATGTGAAGGGTTTTGGGAGTTACATAATTTAAAGGATTTGATGTGTTATGGAATTTCAAGAGTTTGAGAGGTTATGGAATTTGAAAGGTTTTAGATTAATTTGGAGGGTTTAGGATATGAAAGGTTTTAGTTTAATTAGGGAGTTTAATTTTGAGAATTAAAGATGGGAGTTTCATTTTTGAAATAATAGAGAAGATGAAGAGTTTAGAGGTTGGAGAAGATGAATGGTTTATGAGGTTAAAGGAAATGAAATGTGTAAGAGTTAAAGAGAAAAAATGAAATGTTATATTTATTATTTGTTTATTTTTTAATTATTTTTAGCTATAAAAGATGAAGGGTTATTACAGTGTAAGTGTACATGTTTCGTTGAAGAGATAAATTTATTCTTGTATTAAGACTGTCTGATTTGATTTGATTTGCATTGTTTTGTTTCTAATATATTTTGCTTTTTGTCCTATATTTATAACATGCTCAAGAAATAAATCTTTTCTTGTATTAAGACTGTCTGATTTGATCTAATTTGCATTGTTTTGTTTCTAATATGTTTTATTTTTTGTCCTATATTTATAACATGCTCAACAAAAACAGTGGGAAGTGCAACCTTTGTTTCTTTCTGTCTGCCACCCTCTTGGAGGCATAAGTTGGTTAAGTATTATTTCTCCCGTGAAGTTAACTGGGCCTCATCAACATTAAAGTCATCATGGAGTACTGTAACGTGTAACCTATATTGGGTAGAGTGATTTTCAATCAGATCATTAGTTCATCTAATTTTCGTTGAGTGCTATAGCCTCCCTCTACTAGAATGATTTATAATCAACTTGCATCATTAATTCTTATCTTTGATCAACTCAGTGTAATATACCTATACGTCTCTGTTAAAATTACCTATATACAGAACAGTGAAACCATTATTTAGTATCGAGCTACAAAATGATTAAAATTTTTATGGTGGAGCTAGTGGTTCCTTATCCCGCACTTCTACTTCGTGATCTTCATCTCTATGTCACCTTTCTCATGGGTTATCTAATTACTTATCATAAAACCGAATACCATAGTTCAAAATCTTTTTTTTTAATTTTTTGTTTCCATGTTATTAGCATCAAATTTTTTGTCTTGAATATAACTTTCAGTTGCTGTTATGGAGCTATAATTTCATAAGCAAAGTGAAGTATACAACTCCTAAACATTTTCTCTTGATTTTTTTTTATCATAGAGCTTGAGAGCCTTTTAGTGCATATTATGCATTATAATATCTTTGTATTCCAATATAGTTTGGCGGTTTTAGCCATTTTCTTGCAATCTTGATTAATTTTACCTGACTATGGAATAATTGCCGATAATTATACATCTTTGGCTTGGACCACCCAGAGTACATTTGATGGCTTTGTTACTTCTGATGTCGTGGAAACACTGGCATGATATGACTCACAGACACTCAACAAATTCTAAAAAGTGCACATAATCTAATATATTTTTGTTTGGTACATATGTCCCTCAGTCTGACATGACCTGGCTGCAGGATAAACTATCTGTGCTACCTAGATGATGATAATATATGCATACATGTGCATCAATTTGCCAACAAACAAATGACTTGTAGGTTTGAAGAAACATTCTCCTGGAAATGAATATGCTTTTTATTCGTATGTTCATTCATATTTTCTACAAATTAAGATATCACCATAAAACTGATTTTTTGGGCTTTTAGCCTTAATGGTTCTATGTAACTTCGAGATTCCCTTGTTTCTCTTATAATAGACTACATAATAAACGGTAAGGAAAATTGGAACTGACTTTAAAATCTTGATGTACTATGATCAATCTTCTTTGTTTCTAGATCTGGGCATTTCGGAATGGAGGTCGCTCAGGTTCTTGGTGGTGGTCTTGTACCAGGTATTTTTGTAATTCTGTTTACAATAACTGTGTCATGTAGATTGCTCCCAAATGCATTATTTTCTTATCTGGATATTATATAATGATTCTAGATTACGTGGCTTCATTTTGTTGAGACTGAATGTTGACATAAAACAGTCAAACTTTCTAACTAAGACTAAAGGTTCAGCTGTTACTTTGTGGGGATTTTAGTCTTGAACTTCGAAAGCCAATTTTATGTTAAGGTTTCGTGGTTAAGATTTTGAATGCAGAAATATCTCATGTGCTGATATATAGAAGATTTAATAACAACAAAGGTTTATATGTAACTTTTCGGATTAACTTGTTCAAACGTTAGGCCATTTAAATGGTTCAGTGAGACGATGAGCATCAGATCATAATCACCTTAAAATTTGGAACAGTGCAGATATGTAAGTGTAACTTCAGCTTCAATTCTGTTCCTCTCTTCTTTAAATTAAAAAAAAAAGGATTTTTTTTTGAGAGAACCATTAATGGATTTTTTTTTCCGTTTCTGAAATAAATTGTTAATTTCAAAACTTTGACGATAAAAAAAAGGTAAATGGCTGAAATCTTCTTCTCGACTTGAGGCTAGTGATGTTTTTGTCCAAACAACAAAATAAAATATAGTACTAAAAAAGTGTGTTGAATTTTGCGAAGGAGATGAACAGAACCGGGGGCTTGAAAAGGAAACGAAAAGTCTATAGGTTCTAGAATCTAGATGGCAGCAATGAAACAGTGACAAGCAAAGGAGGCGATATTGCTGCTCACCTTGTTCTTGCTGTAACTAGGGGGGAAAAAGAAAAGAGAACAAATTGTTCTTGCTGTTGGCCAGGGGCATAGGTTCCAGACAGATTTTTATCAATGAAGGTAAATTGTTTACCTTCTTTTCTCTATATCTTCTTTTTGGGCGCTGTAAAATGCCTCAAAGAGTTATGACAGATGTGCTTCCATATCTGAGCTATTCTGTATTTTAAGGCAATCTCAATCTGATGCTCCTCATATGGTCAGACCATCAAGGTCCAATGCTCAAAGGAGCTAAGCTAACCCTATATGTAAAGTTCACATCAAAGTTTCCTTGAAACTAGAGGTATGATGATTTCATATGCCAAATTTGGTCTGTTAGTTATCATAAAACTATGTCTTAGATTCTTCTTTTAGTTTCTTTTGGTGTCTATACGGATGGCATTTCTGGAAAGGTCAAAAGAAGGCTGTATTATTAATGTGATTTAAAGTTCTCAAACAATGATAATAAAAACTGCTATGAAATGAATTATGATTTTTGTTTCCTTTATTAAAGTTTGGGTGTTGCTCTTTTCTACATTTGTAGGCTCCTTAGTGTTGGTTGGCGGGGACCCTGGTGTTGGCAAAAGTACACTTCTATTACAGGTGTCTATTGAGTTGATTTCTATCTTTTGTATTTCTTTTTTTACAAATATGTTCATATTTTTAATAAATTTGTGTGCCTGCAGTTTGACTATTCTTCATCCAAATATTTTTTGAAATTTGTTGTGCCTTAGAAGTGGTGAACTTTTGATAGTTTTTTTTTCTCAATATGAAGCTTGCTGCTATTATTGCGGAAGGGAATAACTTTAACGGGCCTGCTCCAGTTATATATATCTCTGGCGAGGAGGTCAGGTTCAATCTTGACTTCTCTAATTAGTTGTTGTTGTTGTTGTTGTTGTTATTGTTGTTGTTATATTCATCTATTCGCTATTTGCTGTTACTATTCTCTAAAAAAGTAATCAGATCATTCTTTACTTGGATAAGCAAAAGTGATTCTTGCTGATGGAGCCTTGATTAACATAGGCACTTTATCAGGGATTACGCAAGTGTGAGGCCTTAGTCTTGATACTACAGTCCTTTTTGCTGCCTAGAGCCTATTTGTTTGTTCTTCACTTAGCATGCTTCTGAATTCAGATGCTTTAATTAGATACAGCAGAGTGCTTTTTTGTTTTTAATATATACAGCAAAGTGCTTCAGAATTTGATTTAGCCTATCATTTAGGTCCTCAGGATAAGTCCTAGGCGCTCAGGATGAGGTTTGGTTCTTGGTATTCTGATAAATACCATGTGGCATGGCTATGCACATGGGTGAGGGAAAAACAGGTTAGTCATATAATAGGAAATAAATGTCACGGAAGTCCTATGCACGAAGGACCTAATAATGCCATTATTTAGCTAGGCATTCTGATAAATATCATGTGGCATGGCTATGCACATGGGTGAGGGAAAAACAAGTTAGTCATATCATAGGAAATAAGTGCCATGGAAGTCCTATGCGCGAAGGACCTAATAATGCCATTATTTAGTCATCTATATTAATTTACTATTGAATTTGAACCAATTATTCTCTCTTAATGGAAACAGTACTCTAGCTGCTTAATTAAGTAGGTTGTTTATCATCACAATCAAGGCGCCACCATATATTTTCCAAGCAATACTTATTAGCTATCAGTTGTGTTTAGCATGTTGTTTGTTCCTTCTACTTCATGCTTTTTCTGATGCTTAATAAAATTGTTGATTTTCGGGTCTTCTATCACTATATGCATTGTGTTACACTCATTGGACTAAGCAGTGCTGCTTGCTAAGCAACTATTGAACAGTGGTAGTTTGGTTATCTTCTCATGGATATTGGCTTTAATATTGCTTCACCTGCATCCCTAATTTGTTGTAAGTTCTGTTGGATGATTCATTTTGGAACATATAACTATAGCATACTCGTACATCTTTTGAATTGCTTGTTAACAACTTAACATGTTATTCATTATTCCCTTGTCTAGATCCTTGGACCTCATCTTTCTCCTCATCTGATTTTTGCCATTGCCAGAATCTCTTGGCCCTCAGCTTGCTTTGCCTTTTGAGAGTTTTTTTTTTTTTTTCCAGTGTAAAAAATCTTCATACAATCGGTCTAGGTTTCAAATAGGGAGTTTGTCGTTTTCTAATTTAATTTAATTTAATTGACTATTTTATGTTAAAAGTTTTATTTATTTTTGGGGGTGGGGGTTGGTTAATTGTTGGAAGCATGCATGCTATATATTTTTTTGGTATTTGCATTCTGTATTCCGATGTACCATTATTTCTTGCGGCTAGATATATCATGTACATTGTTTCTATTTATTTTGCATGTTTAATGCATTATTAGTAGTTAATTGTTCGTTGGAAATTCTTTCTTAACCAATTCTTTTCTGATTGGCTATAATATTGCTTTATTGGCAAGCTTGTAGTTTTCTTACAAACAAATGGTTCTTTTTTCACATTGCAGAGCATAGAACAAATCGGGAACAGGGCCGATCGCTTGAGAATCACAACAGCAGAACTTTTCTTGTACTCAAGTACGGATATCGAGGTGCATGCGTTAAACTCTACTATTCAAGGCAATGTTTAAGTAGCGATAACGATAATGTAACATGTTGTCTCTGTTAGGTTATATCGCATATAGCGTAACGCATAACATATGTTATGTAATTTCCTATTTATTTAATTAAAAATAAATATAAAACTATGTAAAATAACTTTTATAAATTCAAATAAATTTAGAATTTCTGAAAAACGAATATAAAATCATTTTGTAATACATATTCTAATCTAATTTTATATTAAGTTTTACTATAATTTTCACATTTATTTTTATAAATTATATTAAGTCTTCAACCGTAATTCCAGTTATCATTTAAACAAGAAAATAAATTTTTAATTTTTTATTTCAATTCCAGTTATTATCATTATTGTAATTTATATTTTGTAATGTTCAATTTATCTTATTTGTAATTGTTAATTTCAATTCAGTTAAAAATTTAATAAAATCAATAAGATATTTCAGCAACCAGAGAGGAATACAACAAACGAATAAGAAAGCAATCGCAAATTAACAAGTTAGCAATTCCATAAACAATCAAACAAGCCAACAACTAATCAAGAAAATTACAACAATTCGCTAATAAGCAAAATAATAATCAACAACAATATAGAAATTACTAAAAAAATAATTGTAAATAACGTAACTTAACGTAACGTTACGTAATATAACGTAAAATAACATAAAAAACGTTTTGTTACGGTGCATTGAGTTATTTTCAGTTGTTACGTAGCGTTGGGGTTTCGTTAGGTTACGTAACGTAATATAACAAATTTCATAACGTGTTATTTTCAACATTTCAAGGTTTCATTATTTTTTTGTGATACTTGCTCTGCTTTAATACTTGGTCTCAGTTTACAATTTATACATTCTTATACAAAAATCTGGGCAATGAAGATTTGTTTTCTGACATGTACATGTATACAATTCAAATACAAGATAAAAGCTTTTTGGTATTTCTGTTTGTTGTACTCCACAACTTTGTTTTGCAAATATTATGAAATGTTTCATTTAGGGTTTGTCGTATTCTCTCTCCTCTCCCGACAAAAAAAGGGAAAAAACTAAAAAATAATCTGGCCTTCCACTGGAAAACCCCTGGCCATAATGCTCAAACCAAAAAGCCCTCTAGTCTATTCAATTGATGGTAAGGATTTATTTATATCCCTAGAATGCCTTTCCTTCTATACATTATTCTAAATATCCTTGATACAGTCGATATAGCCCTCGATATATCATTATTTGGGGTCTGACGCGAAGATTCATTAATAAAAAGAAACTGTTTTGTGCATATATTGACTAATATTTGCAATATCAACCAATATATAGCTCCTGACATATTATTATCCCGATATATCAACCGATATGGTTCGTTTTTTAAAATGAGTTTTTTACTTAGATATAGTTTGGATCTTCGAACACAATATTAATTCTATGTGTAGAAACCCAAATTCTTTTACTTTTGCTTAAATCAATCAAATTATTAAATTGTTGACATAAAAACTTGAGAATAGATTACCTCTCACATGCCAAGAGTTTAGAGTTAAAAATACTTAAGATCTAAGCTGCATAATCTTTGAGTACTACTTAAGACTTTAAAGCTTCTTCAAGATTCTCTTCTTCTTCCACTTCTTCTCTTGTACATTTGTTATTTGTTATGTTTTGCTATTATTATTCTTGCCGCTATCATTATTGTTGCCAATTTGCTTCAGGTACTATAGTTGAAATGTCTTAACCTTCATTATTTCATCCGCTTCTTTTCATCACTGGAAATTTTATAATTTCTATGTGTTTTATTTCTTTACTCTTTCGTCTTCCAAATATGGATCTATTATTAACACGGTAGCATATTTTTATTAGCAAAAATAGGATCAATGTGTTACTTTTTCCAATTCACTACTGGGGGACTAAACATCGAAATGAAATGCCTCATCTATATAATGTCTTTTGCTAACCTAATAATAGAACGGAAACACATGTTATTTGTTTATGAACTACTAATCTGATTATCACTATTCTTGAACAATATTTCTCAATGAGCATAAGAAAATAATAATACGATAACATTAACATTTATTATAGAGCCCTGTACATTGTGAAAATATTGAATTTAATACATTAAAATAATTTTTTGCATGTAAATGACATTATCATGTCTTTTTCTTCTATTTTTTTACCCGAGTCAGCAGCTAATGTTGGAAACATTTCTGTTAAGGTATTTTACCTAGAGCTAATAATACTAATATTATAATTGTAGCAAGGGATGAATTTTGGGCATTATCCATCCAATCAATTGTTGTTAAGGATTCCTTACGTAACAAATTGTGCTAGATTAGCTATGCCTTACTGAGGTTCCTGGGTTTCAAAATGCATATAACCTTTACTTCTTTGAATGCTTATGAACAGTGGAGCTTTTCGACGACATGTGGACTGGAGCCCATGTCATTATGGATGGAAGCAGGCAACATCAGTTAACACATTTCACTGCATTCTTTCGACCCAACTTATGCAAGCATCTTCTCCTTCCTGTCAATCTTCTTGAAGGTTAAAAGATTTTGGATGTCTTGAGTTTTAGGTGGAAGGAGAAGCTAGATAGAGATGGAGGAGAGAGAAGAGTAGCTGCCTCTTTCTTAATTTTTTTTTCTCTTTCTTTGTTTCTATCATGTGGAAGTGGAGAGGCTTATAACAACTGGTCTTAGAGCTGAATCTGGATGCAAATTTTTTTAGAGAGTATGAGAGAAAGAGGCGAAGAGAGTTAAATTTTTTTAATTGAAGGAAGGGGCACAATGGGCATTTCAGAAATTTAAAACAAATAAGATACTGACAAAAATAAATACAAAATGCCTGGGAACCACTTGTTGATTTGTCTAGGGTTTTTTCAGTTGTAATGTATGGACAGTAATTTCTAGTTGAAATTAATGTCGGAGATTTTTTGGATTCCCCAAAAAACCCCTAAACACACACACAAAAAGGATCTGCAATCATGGCCCATGAGATGTTTTAATTACTTCACATTCTAGTTGTTTGTTATGTACTTAACCTGGGATCGAAAGAAACCGATATTACATCATCAATTAACCAACAACATCGTGATAATGGTTAATTTATGGTATCACAATTTCCACATGTAACCAGCAGACTAAAGTCGTCATAGTTGCTCACATTTGCACTTTCACACACACACACACACATGTACAGAGGTACATATTTATTTTTAATTTAGGAATACACATGAAATACTTGGCAGTTGACTAGATCCTCTAAATTTTTTTTTGTCATCTGGATTATATTTAGAGGAATAATGGATGACCTTCATCTATCTCGTCAAGCAAAGTTGCTAGACTACTCTTGTAGCAAGTTGAGAGTTCTTTTATCCTATGCAATTAAGACATCAAAGAGTTGACAGTTATGTGTTTCTTCAATGAGAAACCAATTTGTAGTGTTTGTTTAATATAATAAATCTATTAACAGTTTTGAAGGCTTTCACTATATCAAATCAGTTCCCACCCATTGTTGAAAATAACGCGTTATGAAACCTGTTATGTTGCGTTATGAAACCTAACAGAAAGCCAATGTTACTTAACAGTCGAAAATAACTCAATGCACCGTAACGGTGCATTTTTTATGTTATTTTACATTACATTAAATTACGGTATGTTACATTATTTATAATAATTTTTAAATAGTTTTTAATTTTTATATTGATTTCGATTATTTATTTTGATTTTTAGCGAATTGTTGTTGTTTGTGACATTGTTAGTTTGTACATCCTTATTTACTTGTTGTAATTTTTTCTAATTACTAAATTTTTTTTTGTTATAATTCTTTTACAATTAGTGAAATTTCTTACTTACTCAATAAATTGAATTCTTAGCTAATTTAAAATAAATAATTAAAAATAACATAAATTGAGCATTATAAAATATAAATTATAATATTGATAATAATTGAAAATAAATTTGAAATCTTGTTTTCTTATTTAGATGATGACTGAAGTTATGGGTATGAATGTTTTAATTTATGAAGATAAATATGAAAATTAATACTGTAAAACTTGTTAGAAAGTTAGAATTAATACCGGGATATAATTTTTTTATATTTTCTTTAGAATTTTTAATTCAATTTTCAATTTATGAAATTTATTTTATATAGTTTTATATTTATTTTTAATTAAATAAATAGAAAATCGCATAACCTACGTTATGCGTTACGCTATATGCTATATAACCTTACAGAGACAAAAACGTTACGTTAATGTTATCGTTATTTTAAACATTGTTCCCACCATCGTTTATGATTTCTCTATTACCCTAAACCCTTTTGGATTTATAACTTTAAGGATATGTAGATCAATAAGCTCAGAGCTCTTTTTCATACATGTCTCATTAACTTCTGAATTTATTAATTTTATTGCAGGATATATTGGATAAAATTCAGGCCCTCTCTCCACAAGCTGTTATTGTGGATTCAATTCAGACAGTATATTTGAAAGGTGTTACTGGAAGTGCTGGGAATGTCATGCAGGTTGGTGATCTATATAATTCTATTGTACACTCAAAATCCTTCATTATCTTGTATTGTCAGAAGAATGAAATAAACTTTAGTGTCAATACAATCTCCCTAGGAATTAAGTTCTTTTACCAATTTAATGGAAGGACAAATTAACCTTACAGATCCATAGACTTTAGTCATAAAGAAGCTAAGGGATTGTCAATGAATATACAAAGGTTGGATCATCATTTTGTTTCTTAAAAGTGAAATTTTGGCTGCCAGTGCAGAAACTTTTCCTGCATTGCCAGCACATTTACAGCAGTCCTTTCTAGAGAAAAGAATAATGTATATGAATATCCTTCTAAAAATCTTAAACGGTAATCACACTTTACTGATAATGTGTAATCCGAACTAACAGTGCATTTAGCAAATTATCTCCTTGAGTGGTTGCATAGCTTATTGGTCTGCTACATGCTGTCTACCAAATTCAGTGATGAAGGGCATTGGGCTCAATTCCTGATGTGCTAGAAAATGGACCAAGGGGAAAAGAGCACATGTTCCGGTGCATGCTTGGGGCTATTTTTCACCCTTGGATTTGGTGGATTGTGTGCTGCACGGTCCACCAATGGCGAGCCTGTTAAGGACACTTGCCAACTCAAGGTGTTTCAAGGTTGCCAGGTTACCTCTGTAGCAATTATCTATGACTCTAATATGAGCAATCTAAAACAAGATAATACCAAATACATTCAAGGTTACGTTTTTAGCAGTTATATATGGCTAATATGTGCCCATATAGGAAATAACAATTATGAACAAGTTGATATTTGTAAATCTGTAACAAGATAATACCATGCACAATTGTGATTATTGTCTCGAATTGGCTTACTTACCAATTGATTCAATAAACATAAACTTTGCAGCCTTGCGAGTAATATTAACTCTATTTAACACCTAACAATGTATGCATATCAAGGTTTAAAAGTGGAAGTACCGGCATAGCAAATAAATGAATTTTAAAACGGGCCATGAATAAATACACTCTTTTAGAAGATCTTAATTAAAAAAAAAAGATAAGCCTTAGCAAATTGAGACCTCAATAGATCAAGTAAATTCGGTGTATGTAAATTCAAAGCAATATATCACAAGAGTGCAAATATAAAGATAAGAAAGAGATGCTAACACAGGACATACGACGAAAGGGTTCACCCAGTTGTCTAGTTATTCTCTCAAGGAGTTTCTTTGATTCTTTGTCCTCTCCGTTACACTATCCAATCCTTTGAATCTAGACCCAACAATTACGCTCTTGGATTCCTAGAGCCAAGTCTCGTTATACCATTATCCTTATACCTAGAATTGCATCAATTTTTATACCCAAGATTGCACACCAATCCTTATCCCCAGGATTGGCCTTCTCCTTGCAATTCCTTTCTACGATCTGTTAAAAATCATTTCTCATTCATTATAGATTCCGTGCAAGATTAGCAAATGGAAGTACGGATATGCAAAATGTAAATGAAAGACAAACTGAAGTAAAGATGTTTGCTTTGAGAGAGAGTTTGTTGATTGAAGACAAGATCACCTAAGGAAGGCTTTGCAAATCAAAGCCTGAAGTGTTCTCTTGATTGCTAAAGGTAATAGAAATATCTTGTAGGGAGGAGGATTGGATTGTTAGAAATCAGTTCTAACCCTCTATTTTTAGTGAAGAGGTATGAGACAACATAGGTAGACAAATATCGAACAAGAATAAATTGTCTCATAAGAATCCTCTCACTTCCAAGAATGTTTCTCCACATAACTTAAATCCAATAGAAGTAATTTTTAACTTTCTTTTTGTTAATCTATATTTTGATTATATCTCTATATTGGTCAAATCAACTAGTCATTAGAGAATCTCTCATTGAACATCTCATTGAACATGTGGTCACAAAGGGCATGAAAGTGACATGACTATAAATTCAAACTCCAGCAACAGGATTAGTTGATTGTCCGTATACAACATTATACACCAGTCGAAGATACAGTGACAGAATCAGTTAACTAAAGAATTGTCGGACACAAAGTAGATGCAAGATTGATACGTTAGTCAACTTAAGTTTCAATTGGTAGAACCTCAATTTTGACATTTGGATTAGGGTTGATTGCACATTTGAATTTGCACAATTGATATTGTGTGCACAAGGCAGAATTATGAGATATGAATAAGCAAATGAAGTCAAACTGATTTCCAATGAAATGCTAGGTTAAATATGATGATTCATGCATTCCTAGAGCTTCCCAATACTAATATTACTATGATCAAAGAACTATTCAATCAATTTGCTTAATCTCTCACTCAAGATAATAATGAAGCTGATCCATGTTGTTTGACGTAGATAATAGAAGCACTTCTCCTGAGTTTTGAGAAGACTTAAACTTTGAACTTTTTAGGTCTTGATATTTTTGGAATTGAGTACACAAGTCTTGAGCTTGATATGTCTTGATCATAGCTTGTACTTCTTGTTGCCCATATAATGATTTGGTCATTCTTGAAATTCATAGGCATATTTAAAAAGACTTTGTTAAACAACATTGTTCATTATCATCAGCACATAACTAGAACAAGTGATAAATACTAAGGCAAAAAAAGTCAGAGTAAGTATCAATATTAATTAGCTAATGATTTGTGGTATGGGGAATCAACAATATCCAAGGTTCTAAATATTGGACATCGGGATCGTACCGGATGAAGGTTTTACATATCGGATATTGGATATCAAAGGAGATATCGGGAATACGTGCAAATATCGGGTGTCCATATTAGACATCATATATAAGATAATCTTGCTAAATAAAAGTTGATTTAATGTAAATAGATATCATGTACTAAATAAAAATAGTGCAATAAACATATAAAAGTGAAATAGAGGCAATAATGAACAACGTACATGCGTATGCAGCCATACAACGGACAAGTTATTCCATGAAAAAAATATAAAATCAGATGTCATGTAAGTTATTTATTTTGAAATCATTGGACGAAAGAAGTTGAAATCCTTGTATCGTTGGTTTGGGCATGAGTCTTACCTTGAAAAAAAAGGTTATTTGTCAGAATACACATGAAATTTATACTATCTAATCTTTAATATAATCTATATTGACGATAGTTGAGAAAATGAAACATTTACCAGTAACCATAGATACATATATATACTGTTGTTGAATAGAAAATAAAAAATTATAGTAAAGAGAGACTTAGTTGTTTAAAATCAATTACAACCCTAAGTAACTATAAACTAACACAATACATAAATTTTTCTCTTCCTTAATTACAGTAAAAAGAATTTTCTCTTCATCGTAATAACTCTGGAGATGTTACAATAAAGAGAAAAAACTCTTCACTCTCTCTTCACTGTAACAACTCCGAGTTGCTATAGTGAAGAGAAAAATTCTCTTCATAGTGATAACTCCTGAGTTGTTACAGTGAAGAGAAATGTTTTTCTTCACTGTAACATCTCCATGGTTACAGTGAAACTCATCCTTCTTTCCAATACAAAATCACCTACCATTCACCACACCACATCACCCGACGGTCACATCCTTCTTCACTTTAATTCAACTCCTTTCCAAACTTCAGCTAACAAATAAACTGATACAGATAAAAAGAACTCTAAAAAATTACATATCTTGGGTTTTGGATGACCAAGAAAGAATTGGAGATTTGAGACTGTGAGAAGAAAAAATGAACAATTTTAGAACCAAAAAGTTGTTTCTTTTAAACACCTTACTCTCGAAAAGGCTTGGCCGCCGCTGAGGACTAGTTGCCCAGGGCTTCAGATCACTTTGATTGAGGAATTGGGAGGTAAAACTTTCGATTGGTAGTTAATTGGCGAAAACAAGCAGGGAGAGAGAGAGAGAAATTTTTTGCAATGAAATTATGATAGAGTGGGTTATCAGGGGAGGGGATATATAACTTTTTTTGGGTTATTGGGTTCAAAATGTTAACCCAAAAATACATAACCGATCTATTTGTAAAAAATTAAGCTGACCAGCCAGTAACTCGGCTGATTTCTTGGCCAATACCTGAAAAATCGGCCGTTTTTTATTGCTGTCGATATTGATACCCGAATTAAACAGATCGTATCAGTGGGAGTCTAAAACCAGTATCTCTGCTTAGATACCGGCTGACTCAGCCGCTATTTGGAACAATGCCAGTATCATATATATATGATATATCATATTTGCATAGCGGAGAGAGATATTATATGATTAACCGTATATCAGGTATCTATAAATTTTATATGATATTTATTATATATATCGGTTTTAGCTAGTATTTAAAACTTTGTTATAGATAGCTCCCCTACAAATAATTTTTATTAAAAATCTAAAGAAAAAACATTTGGTATTATCCATGTGGATAAAGGTGAGAAATGTACTTCTTGTTCATTTTTTAAAGCTTGTACGGAGGTATGTGAGGTCAAATTGAATCCTGATTAAATTTGGTTTTCATAGATGTCAACTGGCTTGGTAGACTATGAAGCAATCCTATTTCTCCACAGTATCTTCAGTCTTGAGAAGGGTACCAATTTAAGGTTTTGGGTAAATTGAGTTTCAGTTGTTGGCTTGTATCAAGAATTTCATGGCTTACCTAATTTTGTGCTTGGACTTCATGGCTCACCTCATTTTGATGTGAAAAAGGTGAGGATGGCATGATTGATTGATGAAATATGAATACATGAAAACTATGATTGCACAGATGTCTATGGGTCTGGTTGGAGTCCAGCCCAAGTTGCTTTTTATGAAACCATATCACCCTCAATATTTATAGGACTGTATAAGATTGCATCACATCCTTGCATTACATCTTTAAGGCAAGCCTGAGTGCTGCCATATGTGAAGTTGACATCAGGACACCTTTTCTACTTTATAACGTGTACTGACCCTATTTAGTTATGGTTATTTTGCTGGGAACAGTTTGCTTCTGCATTTTCATGCATGCATGGCCCATTTTGCAGTGCCAAGCTTGCATGATCTTGAAGAAATGTAAGTTGGAACCTGTTTGTATATCTCATAAGAGTGTGGATTCACAATTATGGATCAATATTATAAAGGCATTGGAAAATTGTACTGATCGATTAACAAAATATCTTGCAATTTGCTAAACCTAGAATCTAGGTCTAAATTAAAATATTAAAATTGTTATTGGTATCAACTGGTCACTTATGGTGTCGGAGTTGACAATATCTGGCATATTATATTGGCAACACTGTATGTGATAAGTTACATGGTGTATGTGATTTTTATTATTATTGACTGATATTTAAAACCTTGCTTAGGATCATGTATCATTCTAGTTGTACTATTACAAATGGACCCAACTACAGTGATGTTTGTTTTGCATTACATAAACTAGCAAATTGTTCATTCACTCTAATATATTGGCCTGGAAAAACTATGCTAAAGGCTGTTGCAGAATGTTTATGGCAAAGGTTTTGAAAATAGTTTGGCATGCTTGCTTTATGCATGGGATATCTATGAAATTTCTGAACAAGCTTTAGACATGTCAAATATCTTAAGTCTTACAAATTGTCAGAAGCTATTTTGCTTGTTCCTGTTGGCATTCTAACATATGACTTCTGTTATTATCGATAAGTTTTAACTATGTTTGTATTTCTTTCATTTTAGGTGTTTTTATTATAACTAGCTAGTCAATTCTAACTTCAGCTATCTTCAGAATTTTAATTCCACTTCTTCTTATAACTGATATATTTGCATTCATACTTTATTGATTTAACATATATTTCTTGTTTTCCGTTTGATATGCCACAGGTAAAGGAGTGCACGTCTGCGTTGCTTCGATTTGCTAAGCAGACAAATATCCCAGTGTTTTTAGTAAGTTAACTCCTATTGCTGCTTATACTATCAACAATCATGCATGAACCAGAAGCATAATTCATTTGAATGCAATATAAGCGGGTTGACCCAACTGATAACACCTCATGCTCGTGAGAGGATGATTCCAAGTTCGATTTCTAGTAATATTAATTGGCAGATTTTACTTGGGTAACTAATCAGGTTATGGTTTTATTATTAAAAAATTTTCAATGAAAGCTTGCATTTGGTCTATGTTTTGTTTCTTAGGACCTACCATCAATTCATGCGTGAATGGGCAGATAAGTTTCTCTAGATGCCTTTCCTGATAAAAGTCATAAAACTATGCTAGCCAAAATACTGATGCCCTTTTAATTGGTCTTCTAGTCATGTCTTCCAATTTTTAAAATAACGATAACGGTAACGTAACTCTTTGCCTCTATTAGGTTATGTCGCATATAGCGTAATACATAATGTAGGTTATGGAATTTTCTATTTATTTAATAAAAATAAATATAAAAATATATAAAATATTTTTTATAAATTGAAAAATAAATTTAAAATACCTAAGAAAAGAATATAAAACTATTTTGTAATACATAATTTATTCTAATTTTATATTAAGTTTTACAATAATTTTTAAATTTATCTTCATAAATTATATTAAGTCTGTAATCGTAATTCCGCTCATCGTTGAAACAAAAAAACAAGATTCTAATTTTTTATTTCAATTTTAGTTATTATCATTGGTGTAATTTATGTCTTGCAATATCCAATTTATCTTATTTGTAATTGTTGATTTCAGTTAAATTAAAAATTCAATAAAATCAACAAGTAAGATATTTTAGCAACCAGTTAGGAATCACAATAAGCGAAAAAGGAAATAATCGCAAATTAATAAGTAAGCAATTTCACAAGTAGTCAAACAAACAAACAACTAATCAAGTAAGAAAGCTATAGCAATTCACTAGTAATCAAAATAATAACTAACAATAATATATAAATTACTAAAAAAATAATCGTAAATAACATATCATAACGTAATTTAACGTAACGTTACGTAATATAACGTAAAATAACATAAAAAATGTACTGTTATGGTGCACTGAGTTATTTCCAGTTGTTATGTAGCGTTGGGGTTCTGCTAGGTTACGCAACACAATATAACGGGTTTCATAGCGCGTTATTTTCAACATTGATGTCTTCATGTATTGACAAAATGAGAGTTGGTGTCTTTGTAGTAAAATGAAATGCCATAATTTTGATGTACATGTCTGGAGAGATGATTGTGCATGAGTCCTAGGAAGATAATTCATGCCGATGGCCTTGTTGTTACTTATAGATTAGGAGTCTTTCATATATTATTGACACAATATGGTCGGGAATTTCATGGTTTGTGGTGGGATTTGTGTGGTGAGATTTGGAGTAGGGGATGAATTAGGTTTGATACTTGATATATTTGATCATCGCCCACTCTAAATGCGTTTTTGGGGAGAGATTTAGGAATTGATTGGGTCTCACACCTAGGTGATTGCTCGCACACTTCCAAATGATCCATGATGAGTTGTTTGATTTTATGTAGTAAATCAACATTTTAAAAAGGGCTGTTTTAATAATCAAAATCTCATTCTATTTCTAGTTGTCTCATACAAGTTTATTTATAACGAAGAATACGTGAAAGACACGTGCAAACCAAGAGTCAAAACATAAGTATCCTGATAAAGGATTCCCATCGAGAGTCACTAAAAACTAAAAAAAATCTAGGTTAAATGAAATTTAAGCCTTCTCAATGATCCCCATCAATTTATGCTTGGAGTTAATCATATCTCGATTCTTCTATTGCAGTTTTATTCAGTTTAGTGGTCCAGGAGAAACATTTTATAATAAATTTTCAATATAGAAGATGATTATGCACCAAATATGATAATTTATGTAGCTGCAGAGGTATGATTAAGCATATTTCTTGGGGAGAATGATCTTGCAAATATCCTTATTGCTATTTGTGGATATGACTCATGTTGCATGTTGGGAGTTGCATTCTTAATCTGCTACTGAAATTCTGTATTAAGAAGGGAGTTGTTTGTAGAATCTAATCTATATGCGCAGGATTTAATTTTCTTAAAAACGATGAATTCTAGGTGAGGGTAGGGTTGTTTTATAAGCTGTACTGTTTTATCTACTGTATGAAATGCTAATGTTATTATAAATATATATAGATACTAGGTTTATGATCTTGATCCAAGCCTATCGTGCTTGTAATGATGCCCATATCTACATATACAAATGACTTGGGAAGTTGGCATAGCCATTCTAGTTTTTAATGGTATACGAGTGTTTACAAATACCATGTTTGGTATCCTGATCCTAGCTCATCATCATATCATAATGGTGTCTGTGTCTACATATATAAATGACACAAACTCTGTCTGCAACTTCCACTATGCAATTATTGATTGTGACTGACATCATATACGTTGAATCTGGAGAAACTGTGTGCTGTCTTGATTTTATGCAATCCGAGTCCATCTTGTTTTTTGCTCTACTTCATAAAGTTATTATTTGTAACACATGAATTGTGATATGCTATATTTTGTAGATTAAACTTTTAGATGTTTACCACTACTGCAGAAAGTTTTTATTAACATTTTGCCTATTATTATAATATTCAAATGTAGTCAAGTATTTTGATGCTTTCTTACAGCAATGTGATACTAGAGATATTAAAAAAAAAAAAAAAATCTCAGATGGTTTGTGAGATGTATTATACTAATGAATCATGTTTTTATGCTGTTTTTCTAAATTAAAGACACATGTTCCACATTCACAATTGATCAAAATGTTTAAACCTCAAAACGAATTGTTATCCTTAGTGATTTTATGCCCTTGTTGTTTCCTTCTTGTAATTTTCAGTAGTATAAGCTAGCTTGGTCGTATTGAACAAATTGCAGCCAAATCTTTGGAAGTTTCTGTCAGGTCCTTTTGGAGAAGGAAATACTTGCCATTTAGCAAGTGTTAAAAATGCAGGAATATTCACATGTTCACAAGATTTTACTGTTTTAAGACTCAATCAATTTGTGGAATTCGAGTGAACACAGCTTATAGAAATAGAAACACTTCCAGCCTTCCTTTAGTAATCTTGTAGGTACCATTGTTTCAAGTCGCATTGTTTTATGTCATTTCTTCACATCTGTATTAAGATTATGGACGTGAGAAATAGAAGGTCGGCAAATCTGAATCTGAGGAAGTAATGTGGTGTTTCTTAGTTGTAGATGTAGCATTTCAACTTTATTTCATTCCATTTTATAATAAGTAAAGTGGCTTTACATTGATGATATAAAGTAATAATATCCAGATCTACAGTGTCAAAAGTACTGAAGAAGTGAAACTTCTAGTTGAACTAAGAAATTTGCTGTTTATATAGATACCGATGTATTGGCTAAGAGGATACATATATCTGATATACTCTGTGAGCATTTCTAGTAGTCAATCATGAAATGGTTGCGATGCAGGTATGAAAATTAGGCAGCAGGAATAATTTCTCAAAGTATGTTAAACATTGTTCAAGTATCTCATCATCATCATCATCATCATCATAACATAAACAGTGTTCTGTCAAGATGGGTTTGCAGCTCCATGGAAAATCTGACAAACTTTTAAGATTTCCTAAATAGCAACTAAATCGGTGTTAGATTAAAAAACTATCTTGTATTTCGGTTTAGTTTAGATTTAGTACCACATCGTCTATTTGATTGTTTATATGATATTGAGATACTTATAAATATATGTATCTCTTGACTTATAATAAACAGATTGGTTAGTTCTGATTATTTCATAACATGGTATCAAAACGCGTTATGAATTAAATTTTAGCCATCAATCTCAACCATCCTAATCGATGGCCGACTCAGAGTCCTACTTTGATTCCGATGCCGACTCCGATTCCGACTCCGCAAATACTTTGTTTCTGTTTCTACTTATCTTTTTTGCGTCTACTTCTAAGAAAAAAGTTTATATGCTGCCTACTGTTGTTTCGAAGAGAGAAGTTTATTTTCTGTTGTTACCTATCAACTTTCGATGGTAAGATAAAGGCCTACCATGGTGGGGATGGGTGTGCTATGATCATTCAAGTGATTTATCTACTATTGCTGCTAATCATCCATTCATGTTAATCTGTACTATTGAAGAGGGTGATAGTGTTTTTTAATTTGTGTAATATGTTGGGTATAATTGATATTTATACTCCAACTTGAGGGGATGTGTTAGATTAGAAGACTATTTTGTATTTGAATTCAATTTAGTTTTAGTCTCACATTCACCTATAAATATATGTATCTCTTAACTTATAATAAATATACTGGTTGGTTCTAATTATTTCATAACAATCGGTTCAAATCTTTGTTCCACATATATAGAAAGGATGGAGATAGTTATAATGTATTGAAATGTTCTTTATATTGTTAGTTTCTGATTATGTAGTACATGTTCAGATTTCTTTATTTGCTGCAAACTGGGGACTGGAAGGAAGATATTAGTTAAGATAAAAGTTATCTATTATTAGTCAGTTTTGTCATTTTAATTTATAATTTTAGACTTTGTTGTCATATGTGCGTACACACCTTTCTCAGAAGTGCTTTTATTGTGTTTGTATATGCATGTGGCACAGCAATATGTTTATGGGAGTGTCATTTTCTTACTTGAAGTAGTCCTATGCAGGCCAGTCTTTTTATATGTGTGTTATTTTTAGTAACATACGTTTATCTTAACATTTTTTTAGATTGGACATGTTACAAAAACTGGAGATATAGCTGGACCTCGCATTTTAGAACATATTGTGGATGTTGTTTTATATATGGAGGTATGTTTCGTAGTTCTAAAAAAAGAAAATTATGACATGAATACACTGCTGCAACCTCTTTATGGCACTATGTTTATATATGTGGTCAAGGAAACACTAAAAATACTGTGAAACATAGTCCTTAAATTTGTATTCCACTATTGAAATACAATTGAAGTTTAATTGTTAACAGAGGATCTAAATTATCCTAAGCTATTTAGCTCTAAAGTCGTTAAATTGCTTCTGTCAGATGTATTGCTTTTATATTAGGCTTGTTGTTACCCCTCTTTTGAATTAAATAATCTGTCTTGATAAGATTCTTCTAACTAGGTCCTTCTAGTACACACAGATTTATGTCATTCTAGTGTGCCAATGGATCTATACAAAGTTCTAAACTGGTTTTATCACTTGATAATCTTTACCGATTCTATATTTATGCATTAACTGAATACTGTGTTTCAACTGTTTAATGGTAACATTTTCTTTTCTTTTCATTTTCTTATTGTTCGATCTTTGGACCAACATGGTACCTCCAGTAATTGTTATGAAAATTTAAGGGAACAAAAATTCTAGTTCTTAATGAATTCAAGCAACAAGAATATTTTTAAAAAACAGAAGTTTAGAATAGTAAATAAATCCAGTTTTATTGGAAGGATATGCAATAAAATTAAAATAAAAAATTAATTATTTGTTTTAGGTGAAATTTAATATAACAAGTAACGTGTTTTCTTTTCTCATCATTCCTTTTTCCTCCTTCGTCAGCTTTTCTATTTCCTTTTCTTCTTCTTGTTTTTCTATTATTGTTAAAACACTTGCATAATAGGGGTGCATCAGTCCAACAACCAGGCTATGTAGTCCATGTGCAAGCATTTAATGGTCTTCAAATTCTGATTGGCCTCGCTTCTGCTTTGTAAAATAATGGTGCATATATGACTGGGGCAAATCTTTACAATATTCCATAATATTAAAGCCATATTTGAAATGGGCGGACAACATAATTTAGTACAATTTCACCTAGAAGTCAAATAGGATGATAACTCTTTCAAAGCAATTTTTGACTATTTTCATGAGAGTCTTGTGGAATCTAGATTATGCACAAATCATATCTAGATTCGTGTCTTTTGTCTAATACAGTTTTAGTTTTTTGTACTTAAAATATTCTAACTTCAAAAATGTTTTGAGCATCAACTCCTGCCAGATAAAACTTTTATTGGAATTAATTGTATATTTAATTGAATATATCACCTGTTGTATTCATTTCTAATTTCAGGGGGAGAGGTACTCATCTTATCGTCTACTTAGACCTGTGAAGAATCGTTTTGGTTCAACAGATGAGGTTCTTGATGCTAATGGCTAATTTTCCTTTAATATGATATTCTTCATTGAACTGTACCTTCATGTTATAATGAATTTTTTTCTTCTTATAATATTGTGTGTGCGAGTCTTGTGACTATCATACTGCATTTATTAGTTCATGAATTGTTTCTTTGGCTACCCCTCCGTCTCCCTCGCAAACAATTAGTTTCCTTAGTGTCCTGTAGATACTGTGTGGACTTTGTATGCATAGGGCCACAAATAGACTGAAGTTATATAGTGGTAGCGTGCCTGATCATTCATTAGGCCTACTTCTTTGAGTCACAATGGAGTTTGAGTGGAATTTTATGATTTTGAGTTGAATCAAGTTATTGAATTAGTTATGGGATTTCCAGGATAAATAGTATTAGTTTTTGACTAACCATAAATAAATAGGATTAGTTGGTACATAATGTTTCTCAATTTTTTCTTTTTAATTTTAATATTTGAATTAATCTTGTGATAGGAATAGCGGAAGTGGGTGTGGAATGCTTGTCAAAGTACCTAGTTGTGAATGAACCTGAAGATCTTCTAGATGAGAAGCTAAAGTATCTCAAACCACAATTATTACATTGAACCAACATGGTAGAAAGACTTCTTTCAATTCAATTCATCATTATGATAACTATTAGTTGTCACAAGAGTGAAGATAAATGCTATGTCAATTGATTGTTGTTGATCATTGATCATCATCATCGTCATCTAAGCCTTTTGCCATTAAAAGTTTGTATTTGGCACTAATTATGAGAAGGATGACATCGGTCGATAGTAAGACTTTGTCAAATCCATTATGGAGACTTGCCACACAGTTGACCCCATTTTCATGGGAAGAGGCTTAGGATCATCATCATCATCTACTGCATGATGAACCCACTTCAACAAAAAATCAACTGGTATTATTGCAAGGACTATAATTTTTAGCAAGTTAGGTAATTCTTATTTTTGCATAATAAATACCTCTATTCTGCTTTACATTAATACAACATGGATTTTTATTCTCTCAAATTTGGCTGTTCTTAATTAAACTCGCAAAAAATGTGAGCCTTTATTTTCCATTATTGCTTGCAATGCATTTTCTGGATTACTGATTACTATAACATAGTTTGATAAATTTGATACATACATATATATTTGATAATCAAATAGTCTTTTGACCTGCTAATGATAGCTTCAGAGAAAAAAAAGGTTGTTGTTTGCTCATGCTGGTCTGAGTTGTCAGGTTTTGATTTTTAGGTATAAATGCAAACTTATTCATTCTTTCTTTCTAATTGGAGTTGATTTTATGATCAGCTGTTTCACTAGCATTAAGTATAAATACAAACTTATTCATTCTTTCTTTCTAATTGGAGTTGATTTTTAGGTATAAATACAGACTTACTCATTCTTTCTTTCTAATTGGAGTTGATTTTAGGTATAAATACAGACTTATTCATTCTTTCTTTCTAACCGTAGTTCTATATTATATTCTGATCAACTGTTTCACTAGCATTAAGTACTATTTTAGCATCCACAGTAAGTTTTCATCTCTTTTTGTCAGCTTGGGGTATTTGAAATGTCAGAATCTGGCCTCAAAGCAGTTTCAAATCCGAGCGAGATGTTTTTAACTGAACATTACTCTGATTCTGATGTCTTAGCTGGACTTGCAATTGCTGTGGTTATTGATGGGTCACGAGCTTTTGTTTTAGAAGTTCAGGTATATTTTAGTTTGCTTAATTCCTTGTTAACAAGAGAATTTATTTCAGTTCCACTCCCTGGTATTTGCTGCTTCTTTTATGATCAACCTTTTGTTTTCTTAAAATAAACTTTGACATGATTCTATGTTGTGTGACTTCTCTGATTTTCTATCTTAATATTCTCCATGCATTAGATAGTTTTTTTCAGCTAGATACCTGGCACCAACTGAGTAGGTTGACATCAGGTCCACGGTAGTTATCAAATTTGATCAGCATTATGTAGAGCTTTCTTTAATGTGTATTCTTTTTATGAAAAGGCAATTTCATGGAAAGGATTAATTAACTTATATGTGCAGTCCTACCATAGTATTTCCTATAGGTGGCATTACCTTCACGTTGTCTACCCATGTCCTTTACCCTGCTCACTCTACCACTGTAATTTTGATCTTAGTTTTAGGTAGTCATATCAGATTCAATTTTTTGGTTTATACCATATGGTATTTTAACCAAGGGAGGAGCATTGTTGTTATTTGTGGTATGTATCATATAATGTTATCGTTATCCTTATGTATCATATCACATGTATTGTATATTGTGTTGTAAAATACATTGATCAATGTGTTGTAGGTAAGTAATCAAGTACATTTAACAGTACATATTGATAAAATTATGAGCAAATTTAAATCAAAAGTCAAATAGCAACCAAAGAGAAATGCTATAAGCCGATAAGCATTAAAGACATGTCAATGGCTATACAATTATGTAACTGAGTGCAAGTGCCATGTGGTGTAGCGGTAAAAACTTAGCAAGTGTGCAAGAATCAAGGGTTCAAACCTTTCTTGCATTAGGCAATGATGCTTAAAAAGAGTTGGGATGATTGCTGTACCCTTTGTTCCAAAAAGGAACCCAATGACCATAAGGTCATTTGATCAAAATGACAACATTAGCAAACATAATCCATCACTAGATTAATTTGAATTTTAAAAATGTTATTTCCATTTTCCTCATCTTCATCTTCTCAGCTCCACAAAAACTTTTCCTCGACTATACTCTTCTTTCCCTTTTCTATGCATCCTCTCTTGTTTGAAATTGCATTTAAGTTATGAGGTCCTACTAATTAGTATTATAAAACATATTAGATACTAATTTATAGGGATAAACAACTAATTGCTTATCTCTTGTCTTCGTTTACTTTTTGATAGACTTACATAGTTACATGTTCCTTCAACTTTAAAGCACTCATGGACATCTATCCAAGTGGGATCTTTCAGTAGATGGGATTCTTTCTCAATAATCCATTCAAAATTAGTTTCATATCCGATTAGGCAAATCAGATGGTATGTTTTCCAAGTCTCTTACCTCTTTATTTGCCTCAATTTCAATTATATATTGTATTTAACAAACATCTGAGCAATGAGCCAAATCCTTGCATATTCATATCGTATCATATCTTAAATATGTATCTATTTCTTTGCGTATTGTATTGTATCTTAAGATACAAATTGCATATTTTAGGATATTGCCAACTATGAGCTGGTGATGCAGAATGTCTAATTAAAGTATACTGTTTGGAAATATGACAGAAAAAACGAGACAAAAATATGCTTACTATAGCAACTTGATAGCCATGGAAAAGAAAAAGAGAAGATGAATACATCCATTAGTTTTAAGATTTTTATATCTATTTTTTATTTTTAGCAGCACATATTTTGTAGCCCATATCTATAAGTGGTAGTATCTCATAGATTGGATTGGTTTTATTTAGGTTCTTTTTATATACTTGATCAAATCTTTTTAAAAAATTTGGTTAGATTCTCGTGGATTTTTAGTTTACTGTAAGGACTTGGCCTTCTTAATCTAATCAATTAGAGATGCTAATATGTTTATGAAAAGAATTCCTTTCTGTTGTGCATTTGTGTGAGGGCACAGTTTGTTTCTATCTTTTCTGTTTTGTAAGTTATAGCATTGGTTCTAACATCTGAACCTCAGCTTGGTTTAGCACGAGGTACTAATTAAATCTGCTTGAGTTATTCCCCAGAGGGCTTAGTCATGAAGTCATAGTTAAAATCTTATGGTGGATTGCTCCTAGTCTCCTAAGGTTTCTTTAGCGACTTTCTGAGGTAGCATTTTTGAGTTAATTTGTTGCATTTTGGACAACCTCATGTAAGATTTGCACCATCCTACTTGTACAGCTTGAATGAGTTAATTTGGTGTCATTGTGGAGAACCTGATGTAACTGGAAAAAATGAACAAGAGAGCATGAAAATAAATGAAGAAATCTAAAGGCTAAAATGATAAGAAATTTGGGTGAGATGATCCTATATGCTGCATTACCTTTTGTATGTTATACTGACTATTTTGTATATATCACATCTACAGTTGGGCACTTTTGTATTCTCATTACAAGTCTAGAAGCAAACTTTTTTAACTGCTGGGGTTCGTAGTTTCTTGCTGACTGCTTTCCATTTATGCATGTCTGGAAGCAAACTTTTTCATTCTATTTAATGTTTATTTATATCAAATGTCTACTATGTCTATATGTAGTTTTTAGTTTTTAAATATTTAGACCTTCCTTAAGTCCCTGTGATGCTGATAGAGCCAATACATTATGTTCAATACTAAATGAAGCCAATTTTTGACTTTGCTTGCGAAAAGCATAAGATGGGCCTTTGGCTTCTTTGTTCAACAACTTCTCATTCATAAATCCAACTGAAAACTTGACTAGTCTATTAAGTAGCTTAATGTTGCTTTTGCACTCTTACACTTTTCTTCCAAGTTCCAACAAACCTTGTTGCATATTTGTGCAGGCATTATGTGCTTCTAGCGAAGGTGCTGCAAGGCATGTTGATGGCATACGAAAATGCAGAGCTGGCATGATAATTGCTGTAAGCAGTTTGTTAAATAACGAATTAGAGTTACATTAAAAATCATTATAACCCCCCCCCCCCCAAAAAAAAAAAAAAAAAAAGAACGCCCAACCCCCTCTTTTTTTTTTTTTGTCTTCAGATTCAGCTATATGTAAAATATGCCATAAAAAGGCATAAAACATGTGAAACAGCACAAGTAAATCCAAAGGATTCACGTTGTGCTTTAAAACGAATGGAAAAGAAAACTTGGTTTAGACTTAACAACCTTAGTGGGGAAAAAGGAAGACAAAAGCAAGGAGTGGGAGAAAGGGAGGGAGGGGAAGAAGGAAGGGGGTGATGGGTGGGGGCAGTTACTCTGCTCATGTAGGGGGATTTGTGTCCAACTCCAACTTTATATAGTTTAAAAGCTCAATATCAAAACATCTGTTGAACTTCTTGAAACGTCCAAGTTTAATCAATCTAACTGATTGTAACAAATACCTTCAAGACGGCCCGAAATCAAGCCTGACTTCTCAGACCAGCAACAGTACACTGGTTCTTTAAAATTTTGTAATGGCACTAGATCATCAGTTAGCGATGCAACATATTGTGCCATGGATTTTATGGTTTTACGAATGGAATGGTTTTATCACATTCAATAATGAGGGACTATCCTGGAAACCATTGAACTACAAATACCTGTCTGAAAATCGACCACTCTAGACAGTCAACCTTGACCCAGTTGTATTATACTGGGATCAGTCTGAAATTAGGTTTCACTACCGACAATAGTCCTCTACTTTTAGGGCGACTTGCCTTGGTACCCCATATCTGAGGCAATTTCTAGGTATGACTCCTTGCATGTAGCAATGTGCCACATGTTACTAAGGTGCTCGGCTTAGGTGACAAAGGTGAGGCACCTAGGGCACTCTTCTTAGCTATTGTTTTTGTTATTTTGTTTGAATCCCTCATTTTATGTTTAGCTTTCAATAGTTTCCTCCTTTGGGTTATATTTACAGTAAAGGACGAATAAAATGAGATAAAAATGAACTTGAGCTTGGATAGCCTTGTGGATTATATTTCATCCCATGTGAAATATCTTCCTGTTTTTTATTTAATTTTATTTGATAGCTAAGGGCACAGAAATGATACTTGTTGATATTTTAATCAATCTAATTTTATTTCTAATGCCCTGTCTGTTGTTCTTATGTAGTAGTTCTATATTAAGCATGTTAGTAATTACTAGTTAGTATTTGTTAACTAGTTACTATTTTTTATTACTTGTTTGTATTTCTATACTTTACAGTTTAATTCATTTAAAATGTTAATAATAGAATTAGATCCTTAGTTGCTTTAAAATATGTTTCTACAATTTCACTTTATTTATAACTTTGTCATATGCTAGTGTTATTTTTCTGTGAACTTGGTGATATTTTTGTCTTTATATATTTAATGTTATTTGTTTATCACATACAACAACAGTAGTAACAAGTAAGCCTTTTATCCATAGTACTTGGTGTAGGCTGCGTGAATCAAAAGAGAATCATGTCGGATCGATCACATTGATAATCCTTCTCCATTCATTCCTATCGAGTAATACGTTCTCTTTTAAATCTGTAGAATCCATATATTTTCGTATCACCACCATTCATGTTTTCTTTGATCCTCCCTTCGCTCTTTTAACTTGTCCTACGTTGATAAACTTCATCGAACTAATGCATTTATAGGTTTATGTTGCACATGTTCAAACCATCGGAAGTGATTTTCTTACATCTTTTCGATAGGGGCTACACCTATTCGAGCACAAATATCGGTATTTCTCACATTATCTCTCCTAGTGTTGTAGCACATCCAACGGATTGTATGCATTTCTGTCACACTTATCTTCTGAGAACGACATTCCTTTATAATTTAGCATTCCATGCCATATAATAAAGTTGACATAATAGAAGTTCTATAAAAATTTTCCTTCAACTTTAACTGAATGTTACGGTCACATAAAACTTGCATTGAACTCTTCCATTTTAACCAGCCTGCTTGGATTATATGGTTGACATCACTTTTGATCTCTCCATTATTCTCAATAATAGAACCCAAATACCTAAACTTACTTCTCATTTGTATATCTTGTCCGTTCAATGTCACATCACTATAGTGTAAGGTTCGTCGTTTACTAAATCTACACTCCATATACTCTGTTTTGGACCTACTCAATCTGACACCTCTAGATTCTAATGTTTGCCTCCATAACTCTAACTTGGTATTCACTCCATCCTTGTCTCATCAACTAAGAAAATATCATCAGTAAATAACATACATCAAGGTATCTCATCCTGAGTAGTTATAGTAAACTCATTCATCACTGTGGCAAATAAGAATAGATTCAATGCTGGTTCTTGATGCAATTCAATTGTGATTGAAAAATCACTTGTTAGACAACCACATGTTTTGATATTGACCACTATTCTATCAAAAATGTTCTTAATTATGTCAATATACTTGATGGGAACTCTTTTATTCATCAATGTTCACCAATACATCTTTTCTTCATGAATTTGTTTATCACATGTTGACATGACTTTATAATATTGTTCTAAACATACACAACAATTGTAATTATTGTTTTTATTTTTTTAATATTTATTGTGTCCCTTCACTTAAATAAGCGTTTCTTTTGTCACCTCTCGCCCCATGTGTTAAAGGACTCTGTTGCCTTGGTCTCCTCTTTTGCCTTTAAAAACACTAGAGGAGATTTTAAAGAAATTTAGGAGGGCGCACCGAAATTGCATGATTACTCCAGGTGACGAGATATGGAGGCAAAGGCTTTCCTAGCACTTCATAGGGGAACTGTCATGTGAAAGCTACCTATGGAGCTACAAGTGGTTCGTGACAGTTTGATTTGTGATTTATGATAATAGAAAGAAAAATCTCCCCAATTGGGAGGTTCTTTCCCTAGTGTAGTGGTCTCCTTTCCCCGTTGGGACTTCATGTAAGCCTATGGGGCACTCTCGATAAATAAATAAATTTAAACTATTTATTAATATAAAGCAACAAATTATTGCCTATCTTATTAAGAACAAATATCATCATAGCATAGTGGTAAAGCCTCTTGGTTGATGAAAGGTTTGAGTAAAATTGCATGTAGCAGGTTTTGACTTACTCCCATAATAGAAAAAGGACAATCTCAGTTGAGGAGGGCTTGCCTATGACTGTTACCTTAGGGAGATGATGATTGTTGACCTTCCCTATGGACGTGATGATCCTGAATCTCCCGATCCAAGCTTGTGCCCCAAAAGCATTCTGTGGTCGTTAGTTATTGGCAGCTCATTATGCTCTTGGTGCATCAAGCTGTCAGTGATCACTTTAGGCCAAACTAGACAGCCTGTCTGTATTAAGTTAGGCAATGTAATTTCTAAAATTTAGAGTTTAATCAGTTTTGGCAATGTAAATGAGCGTCAACCTGATTAAACTATCAGGGCCTAAGATCCAAGTGTGTGCGCGTGTGCCGACATATATGAGGGGATATGAAGACAAAGTCAGGTGATTAGTAAGTAATGATTTATGGTGAATGTGCAAGAATATTTGAGGGATTTAAAGATAGGATTTGTCATCAAGGTTGGATGCCCAAAAAAATTCTAGCCTGATTCATTTGTTAACTGGGAAGTTTGCACATGGTCGTAATTGTTACGGAAATCACATATAGCGAGATCAAGAAACACTCACAATTTAATATGCAAGATATAATGTGGTTAAACACAAATCAAATATGCAAGATATAACTTGGTTTCACTAATCAAGGAGAATTGAAAGACTCTTTCAGTACACAAAAACTTCATAGTTGTGGTGAGAGTTGAGAAAAATTATTTTTTATTTTAACATGCCTCCGTAGGTTGAAGGCCCATTTTTTGGACAGAAATCTGGGCTTTACGCAGTGGCGTAATTTTTTTAAAACCTACAGTTAAATGCACGCCCGACAGGATTTGAATCTGGGCTGCTCTGATATTATGTTGAAAGACTCTTCCACTACACCAAAACTTCGAAATTGTGGTGAGGGTTGAGAAAAATTATTTTGTATTTTAACAATAATTTCTACGAACAAGTTGGTGTTCCACTGATCAAGAAGAACGATGTACGTTTAAGAACAAATTACTTCTTTATTTGTAGTTATTTGAGAAGTACAGATGAGGTGAGAGTACAATGGGACTAGAGAATAACTCTCACAGACACTCTGTCTCACATATTACAAGCCTCTCAAAAACCCAAGATTGTAGACTCGTTACATTTGTTCAACCGAATCTTGGTGATAGACCAATACACTGATGGCCAATCCAAACCATCCTTTCTGGTCCTCATCATCTCTCAATGATCTCAACAACATCAAATATTTCAGAGATTTCATGCCCCAAAAGGGCTATTGCTGGTTGCCAGTGGTCGGCATGAGGACCAAGGAGAAATGAAATTGTAGTCTGACCTAGAGAGGGATTGAGAACAGGATTCCCTGGTGACATGATACCCCCCTTCCAAATGAGTCTTCAGGACCTCCATGATAGTCGAATATATACAACCAGAACCTCTACAGTTATATAATCAGATTAGAGTTCCTCGAAACTTCCTGAACAAATTAGAGTCAGCTGCAATTGAAACTTTCAACCTTTGGAAAGCTGATTTTAGGATTCTAGCTGAATCCTAACCGTGATGTGTTTCAGTTGTAAGAATTCTCAACACATGTTGTCTAATTGGTCAGATCATTATCAAACCTAAACTGAAATCTAAGCCGACTTCCTATCAAAATGAATTTTATTTTTCTCCTGAGCTCCAACTGAAGAGAGGCTTGGCCACAGCATATAAGCAGTAGTAGGGGATGAATGCACCAGAACTAATCAACATAGAAGATAACTTGATCTAATATCTTTAAGTCAAGTTTCTGCCATGAACACAATTCCAGATGGTTGGAAAGAGATTGAATATGGTTGAGAAGGTAAATCATAATTGAGAATGCACAATTACTGTGTCCATTTCAAGTTCAGTTATGAATGTAGTAACTATAAAATATCTTGCATAGTGAAGTTTCTATGTTTATCAAAATATTTATTGAAGAAGGTGAACTTCAGTTATGCCAAATGCTGAAATCCCTCTAATTTATAATATGGACTTTGTGATAATTGCTTGATGGAAGATGATAGGTACTCGCAAAGTTGTAGCTCATTGAAACTTTTGCTTCATAGGAAAGGTCTAGCGGACGCTTCAGTTGTAGAATTATCTTTTTTTTTTTTGTAACTGGTGGCTACAGTGATCTTGATTTAACAAATGGTTCCTCCAATATGTTGTTGCCAAATGGTTCCTCCAATATGCTGTTGCCAATATTCAGGACATAGCAACTGTTAGCTGATTAAAATAAAGTTTATCCTATTAAATCATATGTGCTAATGGCTAACCTGACTAACACTATCATTTATTGACCAAAATTCATAGTCAGCCCAGTATACTATATCAAGTTTGTTTTCCAGTGATTTCAGATATGGTTGCATCTAGATTTGCAGCCCAAAGTTTTGACAACTAGTTTGTAATTATACATGCTATTTATAAGCACGTTCTGTACTAAAACTAATCATTCACTATGGTCAAACTTCAATTACAGTTATGCTGTCATCAATTATTGGGAGAAATAGTTGTTTAATTTCCTAATTTTTGTCTCCTTTATATTCATAAATGGGTATAGCCAACTAAATCCGGTAACCTGCAATTATCATTTAGCACTTCAAGTAGATCAGCTGATTCCCATCCTAGCAAAAAGCCCTAGAAGTGTTGGTCGGCAAGTGACCGGTATGGATATGGCTAAATTTAGAAGTACTAATTCTATGTAGGTAAGAACAGAAAGCAACCAATAAAGCATAAAGAATTGGAAAGAAAATTTAAACTTTATTCTCTTTCTTCCTTTCTTTCTTTTTCGTTACTTTTTCTTAACATAACCATTTTAACAAAATGAAGAATATGTGAATACAATAATTTGCTACCAGTTAATATCATACAGCTTTTAGACTGCCCATGCTTCATGGATCCGAATATTGAGCTCTTAAAAAGCGACAAGAACACAAAAATTGGCAAAATAGGAACCGGAAAAAAATATGTATGGATAGGATAGGACATCAAAAAATGAATGACCAACAAAATTCACTAAAGAAATCTCTGGGATATCATCTCTAGGGGCACCACTTACTCCATAAGTGAACATAATATCGTGCACATTGTATGCACAAAAATGTTATAATAAGCCAACAAATAGTTCTGTGTAGTATTAGCAGAGCAAATGGCATTAACTTTGTTGTTGGCTTGTCATGTTCACCAATTCTTTATAAAACTAAATTTATAACTTGAATTGATAAAGTAAACAAAAAGTCTGGAAAAAATATTCCAGCGTCCAAGAAGTGTTCTAACTTAATAATATATTATAAAGTTGAGGACGTGATTAAAAAGTGTTCAATACATGTCCAGATGTCCTAAAAATCAAGGTGTCAAGACACATTTTCAGCATCGATGTGACTAATTTTTAAAGAATATTTGCTACACAAATAAGAATCAGAAGCAATGATTTGGAAAAAAAAAAAAAAAACTTTCTAATTGACGTGAAAAAAGACTTTAGTTGACTGTTTTGGATACTAAGGCGTCTTAGGCATGGTCTTCTGTACTAATTGGACAACTCATTTTGTTGTGATGGGATTTTTTAAGAAACTGATGGAAATAGCAATCCAGCAAAATAGTTACTGGTCTATTTACTCTTGTCTAATACGACATAACACTATCTATTGATTTATTATGATTGTTTTGTGTAGATGGTATTCCTAAAACTTTGCTTACTTATGGTTTAAGTGGTGCCTCCAAGGATGATATCTCAGATATTTCTCTGGTGAAATTTGTTGGTTACTCATTTTTTGGATGTCGTGCCCTTTCTAGAATTTCTTCCCTAGTCTCTTTTTTGTCATTTTTGTGCTCACATTGCTCTAACCATGTGATCTGATCTGTTCCGACTTCAAGACTTCAAATACCATTCGAGGAAAAAATGGAAAATAAAAATAAAAAATAGAAATTAGAAAACAACTAGAAAATATATGCAAATGAAGAAGCAGATAGAACGCACAGTTTTCTTTTTCTGGAAACGAGCCAGTTCAAACAACTGCATCAATTTTTAAAAAAATATTATGGAATAAAATGTAGCTTGAAAAACCCAAGAAAAAAATAAGAAAAGGGGAAAGACCTTCTCTCTTTTTTTGTCTCCTAATTCCATGACATTTCTTCCACTCTCTCCAACTTTGTTCCTCAAATGGCAGTCCAGATCAAGGGTTTTTCTTTTTTATTACACTTCTTTTTCTATCCCCTCTTGTATAGGGTGTCAGAGAGGTGAGAAAAATGGAATGAAATGTTGTTGCTCGTTATATTATTTTTTTTTTTGCTGCACAAGGATCGACTCTGAAAAGAGACTTGGATTTTGTGAACCATGCAGGACATTGAACACCCTTACAAGGGTGGTTGACAATCCCAAGCCTTCTCCTTTGAAGTGAACAGTGACCTTTTCATGGCTGACTTGTCTTCTAATATTGCTAATTTAGATGTTTGTATTCTCCGTGGTCCAAAAAATTGAGTACAGCTTGTGGTCACTGCAAGGACAATGGTTGCTTGGACAAAAACCACATGTGATCATCTTGCCACCGCTGCTCTCATTTAAGGAAAAGTAAAATCCTTATAGATCCTCAGTTTTAACTTTTCATCCCTATAAGCCCTTGCTTGAGTCTTAGTTCGAAAAAATACCGGTAACACGTTAAGATCCATTGTACACTTTCCGTATGCTAAAATGTGCACGCTTTGGTAATCCTCATTTTATCCCTACATACGTTCTCTCACTTGACTCTTGGTTCGGGAAAATGCCGGTGACACGTTAAGACCCATTGTACACTTTGTTGAAATATTAATCCCACATCGGTTGTGGGAGAGTGAGGCAAAGGGAGGGGAGGCTATAAAATTAGCCTTCCCCTCCCTTATTCTATCATCCCAATCTCCTCTCCCCTTTGTATTTATTACTTGGTTCTAGTAATAAAATTTTGCTGTCTTGTCCGTGGTTTTTACCCAAGAAGGGGTTTTCCACGTAAATCTTTGTGTCTTGTCTATTTGCTATTTTCCCACTCGTTTTGCTATAACAGTGGTATCAGAGTAAGGTCAGCAAGGTTGTGGTACTTATCGTATGCTCTGTGGCTGTAAGTGGATCCTCCACATTAGTGGTTGCCACCCTCCACATTAGAAAATAAGTATTTGCTTCTTTGTGGGACCTACTCGGTATACTTGCGGGGTCCACCCACTTGTTCCTGTGTGAGTAAGGTCAATAAGGTTGTGGTACTTATCGTATGCTCTGTGGCTGTAAGTGGATCCTCCACATTAGTAGTTGCCACCCTCCACACCAGAAAATAAGTATTTGCTTCTTTGTGGAATCTACTTGGTACACTTGTGGGGTCCACCCACTTGTTCTTGTTCTTGTCGGGCCTACTTTCTTCCGCTTGTTCTCCCACTCGTTCTTGTGAGGCCCATTTTTCGTGAATAGTATTCTTGTGGGGCCCACTTTCGTGAATAGTGTTCTTGTGGGGCCCACTTTCGTCCACTTGTTTTGAATAGTGGGAGTTGTGTTGGAGTTGGGATATAGCAATGACATGCAAATTTGAGATTGAAAAATTCACCGGAGGCAATTTTGGTCTCTGGAAAATGAAGACGAGGGTTATCTTGGTAAAAGATAAGTGCCTTCCTGCCATCGGTGAAAGGCCAGAGAATATCTCAGACGAGAAATGGTTGGAGATGGATGCAGAGGCTATTTCAGATCTCCATCTCGGATTAGGAGATGATTTATTGTCTAGCATTCAAGAGAAGAAGACAGCAAAGGAGATTTGGGATCATCTCATCAAACTGTACGAGATAAAATCTCTCCACAACAAAATTTTTCTTAAGAGGAAGTTGTACACCATTCGGATGTCAGAATTCACTGCAGTGATGGAGCACATAAACACCCTCAACACTTTATTTTCACAACTCAAGAATTTGGGTTATGATATAAAGATGGGTGAACGTGCTGAAATTCTACTCCAAAGTCTACCGGATTCATATGATCAACTCATCGTCAACAAAACAAGCAACTTGGCTGAAGATCGCCACGACTTCGATGATATTGCAGCTGCAGTCCTAGATGAAGAGAAGCGGCGCAAAAACAAAGAAGAAAGGCAAACAAGTTCATACCAAGCAGAAGCATTGTCGGTGACGAGAGGAAGATCAATGGAGCCTGGCCCCAGTGGGAGTCAAAGTCACGGTAGATCCAAATCACGGAGTAAGAATGTCAAATGCTACAATTGTGGCAAGAAGGGTCACTATAGAAGAGATTGTTGGAATTTGAAATAAAATTCCAGTCCTCAAGGAAATGTGGCAAGCAGCTCAAATGATGGAAATGCCCTAGTATGTGAGGCAGCAACATCACATGAAGGCAGAAAAAGATTACAGGATGTATGGTTGTTCGATTCTGGAGCAACATTTCACATGACTTCTCGCAGAGAATGGTTCCATCACTATGAACCAGTCTCTGGGGGAATGGTTTACAGCTGTAATGATCATGCCTTAAAGATTGTTGGAAAAGGTCCATCAAATTGAAGATATTTGACGGGACAGTTCGCACCATCCAAGAAGTGCGACATGTGGAGGGAATAAAGAAGAACTTGCTGTCTTTAGGACAGCTTGACGACCTCGGGTGCAAGATGGAAGGTGAGAAGGGGATCATGAAGATTGTACGATGCGCGCTTGTGATTATGAAAGGAGAAAAGCTAGCTGCAAACTTGTACCTAGTCAAGGGAGAGACTCTGCAGGAAGGAGAAGTATCAGTTGTCACAAACAATGATGATGAGAAGACTGCAACGATGTGGCATCAAAAACTTTTGCTACATATCGGAGCAGGAAATGAAGATTCTTGCAGAAAGAAAGCTACTTTCGGGTCTCACGAAGGTTTCTCTACCATTCTGTGAGCAATGTGTGACAAGCAAGCAACATCGGCTAAAGTTCAGCACATCAAATTCTAGAAGCAAAATTATTCTGGAATTGGTTCACTCTGATGTATGGCAGGCACCAGGTATGTCTCTTGGAGGAGCAAAATATTTTGTCACATTTATTGATGACTATTCCAGAAGATGTTGGTTGTATCCAATCAGAAGTAAGGCAGATGTGCTTCCAACCTTCAAGATTTTCAAGGCGCAGGTGGAACTTGAGACTAATAAAAAGATCAAATGTCTCAGGTCAGATAATGGAGGAGAATACACTGGTAATGATTTTGATAAATTCTGCAAGCAAGAAGGTATCAAAAGACAGTTCACGACGGCGTACACCCCTCAACAGAATGGAGTGGCAGAGCGGATGAATAGAACGTTGCTTGAACGTACAAGAGCAATGTTGGGAGCAGCAGGCTTAGAAAAATTTTTCTGGGCTGAAGCAGTCAACACCGCCTGTTATGTGATCAATCGGACTCCATCAACAGCAATTGAGTTGAAAACGCCGATGGAGATGTGGACAGGTAAACCAGTCGATTACTCTAATCTTCATGTTTTTGGAAGTTCTGTATATGTGATGTATAATTCCCAAGAAACTACTAAGTTGGATCCAAAATCCAGAAAGTGTATTTTCTTAGGGTATGCAGATGGTGTAAAGGGGTATCATTTGTGGGATCCCACTACCCACAAAGTTGTTATCAGCAGAGATGTCATTTTTTCAGAAAAGAAAATCCAAGATGATAGCACTTCAAAAGCAGAGACTGCGGTGATACATGTGAAAGATAATTCCTCTGAAGCAGTTACAGAGAACCAGATTCCAGAACCTGTTGATTCTGGTTTGCAAGAGATCAGACGATCAAGCCGAGGAAGAAAAGCTCCAGTTTGGCATTCTGACTATGATGTGGATAGTAATGTTGCATACTGCCTTTTAACTGAAGATGGAGAGCCATCAACTTTCCAAGAAGCAATGACCAGTTCAAATGCATATCAGTGGACGACAGCAATGCAAGAGGAGATCGAAGCTCTTCATAAAAATGAGACTTGGGATCTTGTGCAGCTACCACCAAGAAGAAAACCCATTGACAACAAATGGGTATACAAAATCAAAAGGAACAGTGATGATCAACTGGAGCGTTATCGTGCAAGATTGGTGGTCAAAGGCTACGCTCAGAAGGAAGGTATTGACTTTAATGATATATTCTCTCCTGTGGTTAAACTTTCTACAGTTCGAGTAGTTCTGGCTATATGTGCTATCTCTGATTTACATCTAGAACAATTAGATGTAAAGACAGCATTTCTTCATGGTGATCTTGAAGAAGAGATTTATATGCTCCAACCAGAAGGATTTGAAGAAAAAGAAAAGAACTTAGTTTGCAGGTTGAACAAATCTCTATACGGATTAAAGCAGGCGCCAAGATGTTGGTATAAGAGATTTGATTCTTTCATCATGAGCCTGGAATACAATAGACTCTATGCAGACCCTTGTGCATATTTCAAGAGATTTGATGATAATGACTTTGTTATATTGCTATTGTATGTAGATGACATGTTAGTTGCAGGCCCTAACAAAGATCAGATTCAAGAATTAAAGGCTCAGTTGGCTAGGGAGTTTGAGATGAAGGACTTGGGACCAACAAACAAGATTCTAGGGATGCAAATTCACCGAGACAGAAGTAATAGGAAGATTTGGCTTACTCAGAAAAATTATTTGAAGAAAATTCTTCGGAGATTCAATATGTAAGATTGTAAGTCAATCTCTACCATTCTTCCTGTTAATTTCAAGTTATCCTCAAGTATGTGTCCTAGCAATGAAGAAGAGAGGATGGAGATGTCTCGAGTACCGTATGCATCAGCAGTGGGGAGTTTAATGTTTGCTATGATCTGTACAAGACCAGACATTGCACATGCAGTGGGAGTGGTTAGTCGATACATGGCAAATCCTGGTAAAGAGCATTGGAATACGGTAAAGAGGATTCTACGATATGTTAAATGAACCTTAAATGTTGCATTATGTTACGGAGGATCAGATGTAATTGTTCGTGTATATGCCGACTCTGATTATGCAGGTGATCTTGACAAAAGTAAATCCACTATTGGATATGTGTTCACTCTTGCAGGTGGGGCTGTAAGCTGAGTTTCAAAATTGCAGTCTGTTGTTGCAACCTCAACTACAGAAGCAGAATATGTAGCTGCTACACAAGCCAGTAAAGAGGCGATATGGTTGAAGTTGGTGATGGAGGAGTTCGGGCACAAACAAGAGAAGATTTCTTTGTTTTGTGACAGTCAGAGCGCTTTGCATCTTGCAAAGAATCCAGCCTTTCATTCAAGAACCAAGCATATCCGAGTTCAGTATCACTTCGTTCGTGAGAAAGTGGAAGAAGGAACGGTGGATGTACAGAAAATACACACTAAAGAGAACCTAGCAGATTTTTTGACAAAAGGAGTCAACACGGACAAGTTCATTTGGTGTCGATTCTCTTGTGGCCTGGCAGAGACGTAAGCAACATGATGACAAGGCAGAAATGATGATGTGAAGATTAATTGAAACTCAATTAAATTTTCAAGTGGGAGAATGTTGAAATATTAATCCCACATTGGTTGTGGGAGAGTGAGGCAAAGGGAGGGGAGGCTATAAAATTAGCCTTCCCCTCCCTTATTCTATCATCCCAATCTTCTCTCCCCTTTGTATTTATTACTTGGTTCTAATAATAAAATTTTGCTGTTTTGTCCGTGGTTTTTACCCAAGAAGGGGTTTTCCACGTAAATCTTTGTGTCTTGCCCATTTGCTATTTTCCCACTCGTTTTGCTATAACACACTTTTCGTATCATCGTATGCGAAAATGTATGCATGTTTTGGTAATCCACATTTTATCCCTATGTAAATTCTCTCACTTCATTCTCATCCTTGCCTTCGTCTATGTTCTTTGCAGTTGTCCTGGACTTCGTGTTCAATCCCCATTCTGTGTTCGATCCTAGTCCTTGTCGTTAGGCATCTTCGTCGACTTTGACTTTGTGTCATTAGTTCTCATCCTAGTTGTCCTCAACTTTGTGTTTGATCTCTGTGTCCCAATCAGTGTTCGGTCTTAGTTCTCTTCATCGTTTGTCATGGCAATTGAACTTCTTTATTGGCTTCATCTCTCGTCAGAGCCATCACTTTTTGTCCTTTCCTTCGTCTTCGCTTTGCCGTCGTCTTCCAGTTCGTTCGTGTTTGATCTTCGCCCTCATCATCAGGCTTCGTTGTCAGCTCTTTCTCTTGTCGGAGTGGCTCTTCTTCAAGTGATGAGAAGTTTGTTGATCACCAATTTATATCGTTAACTGACCACCGCTAACTATCTACAAAGTCTAGTTTGTTAACTGACTATCGCTAAATGTTTATATTGTTAATTGATCATAACCAATTATATACCATTTTTTTTAACTGGCCACTGTTGAATGCTTACATTGTTAATCAGTCACCCCTAATTGTTCTTGTTGTTAACTGACTACTGCTAAACTCTATGCTTTTAACTAACTACCGTCAACTGTCTACGTTATACTTGACTCTCTAGCACTTTATGTTGTTAACTGAAAACTACTAACTGTCTATGTTGTGTACTGACAGCCTAGAGTATGTAACATCTAACTGTCTACTAACTGTGTTGTTGACTGACCACTTTAAGGTTTTTAAATAATTATAAACCATCGCATGCAATATGATAACTGCTTATCCACTCGTCATAGTTATAATGTGTAACACCCCATTTCTCGGAAGGATACAGAAACGGAGTGCGTTACCGACGGGCACGTGTAAGTCGATGTGCACGAAATCTATAAGTATGTAAAAGAAGAAATGAATGGAACTGAATACTAGTTATCTACCAGGATCTTAGAAATTAGTCTACTGCTATATGAAAGAGAAGGTATACATGTCTAAGATAAAAAATAACAAATACAATACTAATACAAAAGTAGAAAATAAAATCCCAAAGGGGTGATACATACCAAACCAAAAATACAAAAGCGGAGGTTTAGAAATCTACTGCTTCTCGGTCTGCTCCAGAAAGTACGGATCATGCAATGGCAGATCCTCGCTCACATCTTCAGTATCTGAGCGTGTGGGGAAGTTCAGGGTCAAACCCGGTAAGTAAAACAATAAGTAGGGAGCATATGATATAAACAAATAGGTAAAATATGAGTATGGATATGAAAGTATGCGCATGTGTGGAACACATTAAACGATCAAGTAACAATATCAAGTATGGATATATATATGCATATCAAGTCTAATTTAATATCTTATTTTAGTTTATATTTTGAACTAAACGGTGAAGAAATAGACTCGTATCGTGAAAATATCCGTGCATATCCGGGATCTGGTCAAGATGCAGGTGCTGAACCAGCCGTGCCGCTAAACACTTAAGCAGATACCGATACTGAGTATTCGATCATCCCATCAATATGGACTAAACAAGAAATGATGGCTCAGTACCATCTGGGCGCCTTCACGGATAGGTCTATCCTAAATCTTTCACGATACAAATATTTATCTACCCTTTAGTATTCCCATAACTCAAGATTTCAAGTTATATTACATGCAAATCAATCCGGAATATAATGAACCAATCATGTCAAGATTAATACATATATATGTCTATTATCTAATCAATATCTGAGTAACAAGTAAGAAATGATTCACGTTAAAATCAAGTTAACAGGCAAGTCAGGATCCATAGCATTATCAAGACATTTGTATGTACTAATAAGGAAAATTCGGCATAATTTCATGTATTTTTGTACAAGTAATTAGTACGTATATTTCAAGGGCAAGCATGATGGAGTCTAGTATGCTAGAATGAGTGTTATGAAAATTAATCATGTATGGAAGCCATGCAATACAATTATGCATATAAACACATATTACATAGGTGGGTACTAATGGGTAAGGAGAGAAATCAAATAGGCTCAATACTATTATAACCAATACATTAATAATATATGAATTTTCCAAATTCTAGCATGATTTCATTGTATGGAAAGTAAGAAATTTATTAAATCTTACTAATGTATATATATTTCAAGTAAACATGGATTAGCATAAAAAGAATTATGACCTAACATAATATCTCGTATAAAAGAAATATTTTAACAATTTAATGTAGAAATTTATTTGAAACCTTCTTTTTAAATCATGATTATGAATATATATATATATATATATATATATATATATATATTTACATATTTCTAATGGCAAGCGGAAAATAATTTAAAATCATTGCATTATATACGAAGAACTTATATGGAAAATTCAAATTTATATCCAAATATGATGAACATTTATAAAGATAGTTTTTTTGTAATTTCAAAATAAGGCATATGGTTTAAATTTGTAACTTGTAGTTTAAGTATAAGAAGCCATAAATAAAATCATAAATTTAATACATAAATATAAAGTAGAGTGTAAGAATCATATTTTTTATATTTAAAATAATCATAGAAAATTTTGTATAAAGATATCACCTTTCTAAATTTAAACAAATCAAGAGTCTAAATTGGTTATAAAAGATTTTAGTTATAAAACAAAATCATAAGAGTGGATAGTATTTTACTTGCCTTGATAGGTTATGGAAGATTAGCCTATCTTGAGGCTAAAGAACTTCTTTTTCTTCTTTTTTTTATTCTCTTTTCTTATTCTTCTTCTTGAGAGTTGGAGGCTAAAGAACTTCTTTTCCTTCTTTCTTTCTTCTTCTCTTTTCTTATTCTTCTTTGTGAGAGTTGGAGTAAAAAGAGGTTGAGAAGAATGAAAAATGAAGGAGATATATATAATGAGGAGAAGAAATGAAAAGAAAGAGAGAAAAAAATATAATAAGACAAAGGAGATATGGGAGCAAGAGTATGGCTTGTCATGCTTGGCCAAAGGACAAGTATGGGACAAAGGAGATATGGGGGTAAGAGGATAGCTTGTTATGCTTGGCCAAAGGACAAGCATGGTGAAGGTATGGCATGGGTTAGGTATGTTAGATTGACTTTTCATTGATATTTTATATTATATTATCATATAAATATGAGAGTATGTTTGAGATCCATAATTTGGGAAGATGGGGTATGGGAGGAATGGGTAAAATAAAGACAAAATAGGTATATGACAAATGACTAGTAATAATAGATTTTTGGAGTTATTTATGGCCATAAACTCAAATTAAACTAATCCAAATAAAGTCAAATTTCATTTTACAAGTCAAAAGAAGAAAGACTAGTCAAAATATGTGCAGGACCCACCGGTGATTAAAATAATATTATTTTAAGTTACTATCTTAAAAATTTCAAAAAAATATAGAAAAATGAGACAAATACAACGCATTCACCTTGAGATTAATCTGATATCAAGAATGTAAGTTATGTTGAAATTAGGTTGTTACACAATGAAATCTCTTTTCTGTCTATCATGCAACATCGCACTATCGTAGACAGTTGTGCAAATATATCGGTAGATATGTAATATGTAACTAGGGTAGGTAGTTAGTTTATATTAGATACTTTTATGCAGTTACAAACAATATTTATAAACTATAGAGTCCAATTTGGTCCTTATGCACTCAGTTGTATATTGGTTGGATCAATTGTTCGATTACCAATGGTTTATATTGTTTATAACTACGTAAAAGTACTGTACAGAAACTAAGTGTCCACCCTCATCTATGGTGGCTCAATGTTGCATGGTAGACAGATAAAAGGTTTTGACATGACTATTATGAGTGGACATAGTTGCCATATGTGCATGTTTTTTTTTTTTTTCTAAAACCTAGAAGTGATAAGCTAATATTATAGATGATTAGCAGATAATTAGCACTATTACTTTGGATGGTCAATAAGCAATGTAGACTTTTAGCAGCGTTAGTTAATAATAAAGAGAATGAGAGCATCAGATAACAGCATAGATAGTTAGCATTGCTCGGTTAATATAGAGATGTTTAGCGGTGGTCAGGTAACAATTTAAACAATTAGGTATTAACAATGTAGACAGTTAGTGGTCGTTAGTTAACAAGATAGACAGTTGGCTTTGGTCAGTCAACAAGTAGATAGTTGTGGTCAGTTAACAAGAGGATAATTATTAATGACTAATTAACATAATAGATGACTAATTAACATAATAGACTTGATAAACAATTATCGGTAGTCAATTAAGAAAATAGCTTGCCCTTGATCACTTGAAGAGAGCCGCCGATTTGAGAGATGAAGTTGATGAAGAAACTTGATGAGGACAAAAATCAAATATGAAATGGAAGGCACTAAAATGAAGGCATGGGCGAGCACGAAAAATCTAGATTCCAAATAATGACCATAGTTTCGCTGTATCAGTCGATATTATGGTTTAGACACCTAAATGGTATGATATTGAACATTTTATTTATCATTTTCAGGAAAAAAAATGCCAATATAGGTCAAACCCGCTATTGCGACCGCAATATTGAGATCCAAATACATGTCGGTATCCATTAATATCGTAACCTGTGCAATTGAGCAAAAAATTATTTTTGGCCAGTTTAATCTATTTTACCTTTTCTTGGTTATTTGAACAAATTGGGATCTCTATTCAAGCTTTGAATTAAGTGATTTTTTAATTAATTTTTTTGAAGAATAATTTATGGGCTACATGCAATGTTGAAAATTACTTGTTATGAAACCGGTTATGTTGTGTTATGAAACCTAATAGGAAACCAGCGTTACTTAATGGTCGAATATAACTCAATGCACCGTAATGGTGCATTTTTTACATTATTTTACGTTACGTTGAATTACGTTATATTACGTTATTTACAATTTTTTTTTTAATAATTCTTATATTGATGTTGATTATTTATTTTGATTGTTAACGAATTACTGCAGTGTTTTTAATTGACGACTTGTTTGCTTATTTGATTGCTTGTGATATTGTCAACTTGCTAGTTTGTGATTACATTCTTATTTACTTGTTATAATTACTTTTCAATTACTGAAAATTTTACTTGCTGATTAAATTGAATTCTTAGCTAATCTAAAATAAACAATTAGAAATAACATAAATTGAGTATTATAAAATATAAATTACAATATTGATAATAATTAAAAATAAGTTTGAAATCTTGTTTTCTTGTTTAAATGATGATTGAAATTATGGGTGCGAATGTAATTTAATTGTGAAGATAAATATGAGAATTATTGTGAAATTTGTTAGAAATTTAGAATTAATACTGGAATATAAAATGTTTTTATATTTTTCTTATAGAATTTTTTAGTTCAATTTTCAATTTATAAAGTTTGTTTTATATAGTTTTATATTTATTTTCATTAAATAAATAGAAAATTGCGTAATCTACGTTATGCGTTACGCTATATTCGATATAACCTAACAGAGACAAAACGTTATTTTACTATTATCGTTATTTTAAAGATTGGTTACACGTTAATAATTTACTGTTAAATTACGGTAAAACTACCGATATATATTTAAACTATAGTAAAATAAATAATTACATCAGACTTATAGTGAAATTATAGCCACAGAAAAACTTATTAATTGATGACTTAGTGACGCAGGACGAAGCGATTTAGAGTTTGTGGTGGGGAAATTAGGGAAGAACTTAGGGTTTGGGGGATAAATTAGGGTTTGGACCTCACGTCAAGACGAATCACACGCCTACTCTCTCACGAATCACTCGAGAAAAAAAATTGATAAAACAAATTACATGCTCTCAAATGAAATCATATTTCACTCTCCATATTTCCAATTACGGTTTTACAAGCTATATATATAGAGAATTCTAAAACAACAAGATAATAACAAATCTCAAAAAATCCAAAATCTAACTAAATTCCTAGTCAAATCAAATCCAACTAAATGACTGATCTAATCTCTATCAATTCTCTCGCGCTTGGAAATATTCACCACCTGGTAAATAGCAATAAGAAGAAAGTCAAGCACGGTCAACTATAATTGGTCAATTTTTTCGAGATCTGGCAAACTTGTCCACCTATCCGCATTTTCAGGTATGAGAGTTCAAGATCTGCATCTTCAGGTATCAGAGCCTATATTGTCATCACATCTCCATCTTCTTCCTTCCACGTCTATCTTTTTTTTATTTTATTTTTTTGCTTTCTATTTTATTTAAAAAAAAAGCAGATCAGATCTATGATCCAAAAAAAAATTGAAAAAAAAAATTTGACAGTAGATCCGATCTGATAAAAAAAAGAACAAAAAAATCAGATTAAAAAAAGAAGAAGAGAGAGAGATCAAAAAAAATTTTGAGTGAAAAAAAAGTCAAAAAGAGAAAAAAATCAAAATCTAACTAAATTCCTAATTAAATCAAATCAAATCCAAGTAAATAACTAAGCTCATCTCTATCAATTAGTAATTATGGATTCATCAGTTTAATGTAAGCAATGTTTAAAATAGCAATAGTGGTAGTGTAACATTTTATCTTTTTTAGGTTATATCGCATACAACATAACACATAACTAAGGTTACGAAATTTCCTATTTGTTTAATAAAAAAACAAATATAAAACTATGAAAAATAATTTTTATAAATTGGAAAATAAATTAAAAAAAAATTTAACAAATATTTTATAATATATAATCGATTCTAATTTCTAACATATCTCTTAATATTTTTTTATATTTATCTTTATAAATTATATTAAGTCTACAACCAATTTTAGTCATCACCTAAATCTTTAAAGAAGATTTAAACTTTTTTCGGTTATTATCTATATTATAATTTATATTTTATAATGCTCAATTTAGCTTATTCATAATTGTTTATTATAGTTAAGCTGAGAATTCAATAGAGTTAGAGATAAAAATTCCAACAACCTGAGAGAAATTACAACAAGCAAATAAAGAAGTAATTGCAAACTAGTAGATAATTAATTCCACAATCATAGAAATATGCTAACAACAAATAATTAAGTAAGAAAATCACAGCAATTAGGTAACAATCAAAATAAATTGACGATAACAAAATGGAAATTACTCGAAAAATAACAACAAATAACGTAACATAACGTAATTTTAGCGTAACTAGCATAAATGCACCGTTATGATGCACCGAGTTATTTTTGATTGTCAAATAGCATTGGGTTAAAGTTAGGTATTATAATGCAATATAATGGGTTTCACAACCTGTTATTTTCAACATTCAAATTAAGTTGTTTAGGTAAGTAATCTTAATTCTTAAATATTTATATTTATGATGTTTTGTGCAGCTTTATAAGATATATGCATGATTGTCTTATTCATATTTGTTTTAGGAATAGAGAATATGTATATTATCATTCGTTGTTGACATTTGGTATTTGCTACATGTCCTTTATTTCTCTCTGATAATGATATTCGAATAAAATTTTTCTGACCGATATATCCGTTATAATTGATATTTAAAACCTTGCAAAATGTCTTTCTTGATGAGAGACGAAGGCAACAAGGACAAAGTTTGATACGCAGCAGGGGACAAAGATCAAACATGAAAACAAAGCCGATAACGAGGACTAAGATTGAACACAAAATGGATGGAGATTGGGCTTGAAGTCGAGGGTGATGGTAAAGAGCTCAAATAATGGGGAGGGCGAGAATGAAGTGATGTAATAAAGCAAGGATTACCAAAGCACACTTCTATTTTCACAAACAATGAATGTACAGAGGAGCTTCACGTGTCAGTATTTTTCAAAAATAGGGATTTCTTCAAACTGAGAGTTCAGCTAGGGGCTTATAGGGATGAAAAGTTGAAAATGTGGCCTCTATAAGGTTTTACTCTTATAAAAGAGGATATGTTGGTATTTGCATGAATCTCTATGCAAGCATGGAAGTAAATAGTTGTATTATGGAAAATTATTTATAGAGCTCTGCCCACTTGCGGCTTTTTTGACCATTTTCTTCAGCTAAAATATATTTTTGGCTAAATTATATGAAATTATAATGAGCATTCAGAGTTTCCCAATAAACTACCATGAGTTCTCAAAAATTTGAAAACTACCTAGAACTTTCAAAAAGCCCCTTTACTAGGGGTAGATAGGTTATCATGTAAAGGTTATAAACTATACCATGAGAGAGGCTAACCTCACAATATTATTTGTTGGTTTAGACATTTAGATTATGAAGTAGATGAGAACTATTACAAAAGTACTCTATGGTAAAAAGAGAAACACTAGATGCATTTATGGATAGAATATCAAGGAAGGTTAAACTCTCTCATGGTATAGTTTAGCTATGAAACTTTTCTTTCCTCACTTGAATATACATGGATGAATCTTTTGATCAGAACTTGCTAGACAGGCAAACCTCAGTAAGTTTTATTTAAAAATATATTTACTCCACTGACACTGCCACCAATCATGTCTAGATTTATGTTAGATATGGTTACTTCTGTGTGCATGACATGAAACAAAAGCTAGGAATTGAATTGGATCTTAATATTTAAAATTGTCTGAATTTTAAGTTCTTAGATGTTACTGTTGATATTATTATTAATTATGTATGTCATTAGTTAGTCACTTACCTTTTGAAACTTTTGTCTTTCTGAAGGTTCTTATGAAGCAGGCAGGTTTAGAGCTCGAAGATAGTGTATGAACCTCAGTGCTGGACTGTTTCTCCCAACAGTTTGTTTTGCTTTTTTTTTTTAATTCTATATGCCCACAGGAGAAACAAGCAAATAAAAATTGTGCATGATTTGACAAATTTGCTTAATATAGTAGTGTGGTTTGCTTAATATATTAGCATGGTAGTTAATAATTGATTGAATTAATATCTATTTCTGTTCATGCTACATGTATGGTCATTGTACATATTTTGATTATACCTTTTTTCGGTTAATTAGAGGCAATTATAGCACTTTCACTGTTGACCCAAGGCTATTTCAAGAGCCTTTATTGGAGAAAAATTAGGACTTGATACAGCTTTATTTGTGCAGCGCACATTGTACAGAATGTAGTCAGACACACAAGTTTGCTTGCTCATTGCATATTCTGTGAAGTTTTTCTACTGCAGTTGACAGTACTCATTGGTATATTACCTTCTCACCACCAACGTCGTCTGCACTGCATTGGATATGTAGGATCAAATTGAAGAGAGCTAGAGTGTGTTATTGTTACTTCAAATTCTTTCTGGTGTTTGCCAAGAAGAACTATGTGGTTCTTATATTACTAAAGTGAGCTTAATTATGACTTCGAAAAGGGCCTTCATCCCAATTCTGTTTTTTTTTTTCGCTGCATGGAACTTTTTCATCCTTTTTGACCATCCAGCTTTAGTACAACCCCTTCCAGTTAAACTGACAACCATCATATATGTTTTCTACTGTGCACTTCAGTTCATTTTTGTGTTATCTCCTGCCTCAGTTGTACCTTCAAATACATAATGTTATTCTTAACTGAGGCATGCATGGCTTCTGTTGTGTACACTCAAACCAATGTTTAATATTCCTAATTCTGAAGGGCTATACATCCACAACAAAATGTAAGGAGGTAAAGACTTGCTAGCTCCATATAATGGATTATGTTCATCATAGAAACATCAGTATGAACTCTTCTTATCTAATCTTGTTAAATTTTTCCTGTAATGCTGTCATTATTTGAAGCATTCTGGAAAATAGGATTGCTGCAGTTTTGCATGATTGCTTTGGTATAGAAAATAAGTGCCCAGAACTTTTTATGGAAGCAATTTAAATTTTAGAAAATCATCTTCCCTTGACTGACTTTGAACTTTTAATTCTTTTACCATAGGTCTTGTAGCTAAACCTAAAACTCATTAATACTTTCTTAAATCTTCTACAGCAAATGCACAGTTTTTTTTTTTTTTTGTTGAATTCTTTCTGAGTAATGAGTCTAATTATCATTTCCCTAAGAAAGTAAAATATTTTAGAAAATAGCTACAGTAAAAAATGTGGGATGTTTCTTGCTACTATAGAATAGAATGTTTTAACTTGCAGAAAATCCTGTGCTTATTAGTAGCATGTTAAAGACGGATTTGTGGGTCCAAACCACATGAGAAATTTTTCTCGTGTAAAACTACAAGTAAATTAGTTGAATTAGGACACTAAGACTCACTCCCTTATTGAGTTTCAAAATATAAAAATATTGGAGCTAGGAATGAATCTCATGGCAAAATGCATCAACTGAAAGAATAATACATGGATTTTGGAAACTATAATATTCCATAGGGTTGTGGTCGCATTTGGGGTTTCCTGAAATTTTTTGCCAGTCTGCACCTTTTAGGTGTAGATGCAAGATTTGAGATTATCTGGGGGAGCATTGAAATTTTAAAGACAGTCAGGGGCATTCAGAAAAGGTTTCATCTGACATTTTAGAACAGAAAACTAACTTAACGATTAAATAGGATGTTAGTTTTAGAAGTTTATAAAATATATTCAAAATAAGTTTTATGTAAACCTGACCTTCATAGGACATTATTGTGGAAAACATACTATCAGCGTCCACTCCACTGGAGAAACCCAGGTCCCTTGAATAAATACATTTTTTTTTAGTTCCCTGTGTCTATTGGTTATTCCCATGTCTTTCTTTTGCTGTCATCTGCTTTACTTTGTGTGGTAGCAACAGTGATCTAGTTAGGAATGCAATCATAATCTAGTTTCTTTTGAATGCAAGCCTACCCCTTCTGATATCATAGGATCTTTAACATGCAATGTGGATTTACTTCCTTTTTACAGGTCATATTTCTGAATGTTGTTAGTGGAATTAAGTTGACAGAGACAGCTGGAGACCTTGCTATAGCAGCTGCAATCTGCAGCAGGTGGTTCTTCTTTTTCCAATATCCAACTTATTGATCGGTTCCTTTTCTTTCTGAACAATATATTGTTTGCTTTGATTTTGCCAAATACATATGCTGCTTTCCCTGTTAGGGGCCTTGTAGTAAACTAGAATGTGTTGAATCTTGTAAAGGGCTCTAATTTGGTTTCCTGTGCTAGACAGAAACTATGGGTCTTTAGTCTTCCTTGTTAGTGTGATGAACGCTGTATGAATTACTAAGTTACGGGATGTCCTTCCATTTTTCGTCTTGACTGAACATATTGCTGTATAATCTACTTCATATAAACGAAAGCATGAGCAGTGTGTTCATATGTATTGATTACTCTGGAAATACATATAACTGACAATCCACTTTATATAAAAGAAAGCAGGAGCAATGTGTTCATATGTATTGATTGCTCTGGACATAACCAACACTAGTAGACTAGCATATCATAACAACGTAAATGCAACTTGCTTCTCAAGTCTGCAACCAACAATAATTCCTCATCATCCAGTTTGTTCCTAGTTCAAGTGGGTCGAGTTCATAAATCACCTACAGGTAACCCCTGCTCTGTTGGATTGATGAATGTTTACCAACATTACTTCTTCATTGTCCGGTTTGTTTCTAGTGCAAGTGGGTTGAGTTCATAAATTACCTGGAGGTAACCCTGCTCTGATTGGATTCAAATGTATAGAGCTGTCGTCTTATGAGCTTGGATGCAGGCAAGACAACTATGAAGTGACATCCCATACGTAGGAAATAAACCCTTCATATGTAGATGGACTTGAATCCATTTGAAAATTTGGAAACTTTATCCTCTTGTTCTATTTTGACTATGTTTTTCCAATAAAGCATGTGACAGTTCCATGCTTTTAATAAATCTGTTTTTTCATTAGCAAGAAATTTATTTTATTGTTCAGCGCTCCGGTGGTCCTAACTTTTCGTCCCTTTTTCATTTTTTCTTCCACAAATGACCTCACTTTATTAAGTTTTGCATCCTGGTGTTGTTGCAGTATTAAACATTATTTCTTATCATAAGCTAACCCAGCCTTATGGCAAGGCATCTGTTGTACTCTAGGAGGCACGGGCTCTTTGATCTCAAACTGTCTTGTTGTGTAAGTATAGGACAATTAAGCCTGTGTACTATTTTAGGATTTCTTGTGTATCACTTATTGTGTTTTGTGTTGCATTCATATTGGGTTGTGCATATCTGAAACTTCTTTGTGTAAACAAGTGTAGTTTTGTAGGGCAGTGTAAACCAACTAGGTTATGTAAAGCAACATCAGAGGTTCTTCTAACATATAAACCTTTTGTGTGTGTTTTTTTTTCCTTTTTCTTTTGGGTTTTTTTTTTTTTTTTTTTTTTTTTTGTGGGGGGGGGGGGGGGGCGCGCGAGTAAAACCCCTTGTCTTTGCCATCCTATTAAATGATTGATTTATTGGCACTGGGTGTGGATCTCATGTGATAACAGTTGCATGCTGATTGACCTTTTAATGTTTCTGAACATGTAGATAAAGATGCCTTTACATATCTTGTCATAACAAACTTGAATTACTCATATGGTTAAATAAACTATTGCACAAAGTTTGTGAATGTTTTTTTTCCCTTTTCGAATTTACATTGAAGGACTCTTTTGTCTCTTTCAGTTCCTTGGAGTTTCCCATTCCGAATGACACTGCGTTTATTGGTGAGATTGGCTTGGGCGGTGAGCTCCGCATGGTAAGTAAATGACTTGGTGTCATTTGGCTTGTTTCATGAAATTTAAGTCAGTTTTTCTTGGTGAAATTTAAAACTGATTTTTTTTCGACTGTTTTGCTAGCGTTATCCTTTGTAATTACTTTTACTTGAATGCCTACTTGTTTTGTATTTGGCAAAGTTTTTAAAGTGTATAAATATACTTCTCAAGTACTTACAGATTCTACTAGATGGTTTGTCATTTTGTAGAATAACAGATGACTTCTATTTGGAAACCTTTCCTCTCTTTTTTCCCTGAGATCTTCACCATACAGCATTAGTCAAGTTACCTTGAATTGATATTTGTATCTATCTGGTTCTTACTTCTTTTTCTAATGGGTTTTTAGAATTTAAGTCCCTAATTTCCCTCACAATATGGCATTCAGGCTTCGTCTCTCACTATACAAGACACACCCTCACCCCACCCCACCCCACCCCACCACCACCCCACCAAGGCAACCCCCTACTTTTTTTGTTCAAATCTTACAAGTAATTACGATTAGAATCTATGTACTGCTTTTTTAATTGCAATCCCGCCAATTATTCCTTCCGTTTACAAAACCAAATTCCGTTACTTATTAATTCAGATCGAGCTATGAAGAGGAAGGTATTCCATGACAAGGTGCAAAATACGCTATCAACAAAAAAGAACTTGATGGAAAAGACATGAACTTAAGAAGTACCACTGCGTTTTCCAAATTTCTCTTTTTAAAATTTGGTGGAAAAAATTCGATTGCTCTTGAATTGTTTTGGGCTCTCGATTGGGGTAGAAAGAAATATGAAGTATGAATTTAGGACACAAAGCACAATGCAAAACGATTTAATGGTTTCGTTTCTTGGAAAAATTGGAAATTGGTTATCCTTTTTTTATTGAGAAACAATTCAAAACTGATTTCTATAAGAAAAGGAGAGGTTGTGGAATGGACCAAATCAGGAAAAAGTAGAAAAGAAAAGGTCAAAGAGAGAGAATCACCAAGAGGTGAGAAGATGTTGTTGGCCAAGAGATGGATGAAGAAGAGGAGAGCAGTAGTAAGTTAAAAGCACTAGTAATAGTTAGAGGGTAAATGAATATTTATTATTTTAAAATAGATTATTAACCTGAGATTGATATCTAGTGTGTTCATTGTGGGGGATTAATATCCAAATAAAAAAAATTATTAGGGACTACTACAAAAACTTGTTTTTGTTATTTTCATACAACAACAAAACAACAACTAAGCCTTTTGACAGTCCTTCTCTATTCATTTTTATCAAGTAATATCTCCTCATTTAAACTTCTAGAATCCATATCTTTTCGTATCACCTACATCCATATTTTGTTCGGTCTTCCGTTCGTTATTTTAACTTGTCCTACATTGATAAGCTAATCTCGTCGAACTGGTGCATTTGTAGGCTTTATGTTGCACATGACCAAACCATTGTAACCGATTTTCTCGCATCTCATCGATGGGAGCTACACCTATTTTAGCACGAATATTTTTATTTTTCATTTTATCTCTCCTAATGTTGCTGCATATCTAGTGGAGCATGTGTATCTCTGCTATACTTATTTTCTGTGAATGACGTTTCTTTATAGCCCAACATTCCGTGCCATATAATAAAGTTAGTCTAATAGCAATTCTATAAAATTTTACTTTCAATTTTAACGAAATGTTACGGTCGCATAAAACTCCCATTGCCCTCTTCTGTTTCAACCAGCCAGCTTGTATCTTATGGTTAATATCATTATCGATCTCTCAATCATTCTGAATAATTGAATCCAAATACTTAAATTTACTGCTCATTTGTATCTCTTAACCATCCAGTTTTACATCATTATGGTTTATAGTCCGTTGTTTACTAAATTTACATTCCATATACTCTGTTTTAGATTTACTCAATCTAAAACTTCTAGATTCTAATATGTGCATCCCTAACTCTAACTAGGCATTTACCGCTGCTCTTGTCTCATCAACTAAGATAATATTATCAGCAAATAGCATATACTAAAGGTATCTCATCCTGAATAGCTCTAGTAAGCTCATCCATCGCTATAGCAAATAAGAATGGGCTCAATGCAAATCTTTGATGCAATCAAATTGTGATAGAAAAAATCATTTGTTAAACTACCACATGTTTTGACATTGATCACTACTCCATCATACATGTCCTTAATTATGTCGATATACTTGATGGGAACTATCTTCTTTATCAATGTCCACCAAAGTATCGCTTGTGATACCTTATCATAGGTTTTCTCTAAATCAATAAATATCATATGCAAATATCTATTTCTTTCTCGGAATCACTCTATAAGTTGACGAAGTAAATGAATAGCTTCTGTCGTCGATCGCCTGGCATAAATCCAAACTGGTTCTCTGATATTTTAACAGTTTGTCGCAATCTATCTTCAATTACCCTTTCTCAAAACTTCATAGTGTGACACATGAGTTTTATTTCACGATAGTTAGAATAACTCTGAATATCACTCTTATTCTTTTACAGAGGTATTAGGGTATTCTTCCTCCATTCATTTGACATTTTCTTAGTTTGTCAAATCTTATTTAAAAGATCTGTCAGTCATCTCACACTAATCCCTTCTAAGTATCTTCATAGCTCTAGGAATCTCATCTGGACCAACAGTTTTTCTTGATTTCATCATCTTCAAAGTCTCTTTTACTTCACTCTTTAATTATTCGTATAAAACTACGATTCATATAATCACATTTAATAGTAAGATCTCCAAAATCTTGAGTAAAATTACCATTATATAATCTATCAAAATAATCTTTCCATTTTTTTTAATCTCTTCATTTCGAATTAGAACCGTCTGATCCTCATCTATAATACACTTTACAGTATATAAATCTCTAGACTGTCTCTCTCTTATTCAAGCAATTATATATATATCTTTTTATGCCTCTTTGTTAGCCAATTTCTTGTTTATATAATTTAGTTTTTGCATCCCGAACAACTTTCTTAGCCTCGTTCTTTACTAGTTTATACTTCTTAAAAGTTATTCCATCATTATTATTATTCTTCTTCAAATCTCTATAAAGGTCTCGCTTGATCTTAATAGTATTTTTTACCTCTTCATTCCGCCATGATGTATCCTTAAATGGTGGAGCACCGCCTCTCGACTCACCAAATTTATATCTTTAGCTATCTTTTTAATGCAGCTAGCCATTTTATTCTATATTACATTAGTATCATCATGATCTCTCCAATCTGCTTTTCGCACTACTCTATTTACAAAAAATTTTTTATTACCTTTTAATCACCACCACTTAATTTTAGGATCTAATTTATATTTTAATCTTTCTAAGTCTTTATAATCTGAATATCTAAAACTAGAAGTTTGTGTTGGGTAACTACACTCTCACCTGGCACTACCTTACAATCGATACAACTAGTTTTATCTATCCTCCTAGTTAAAAAGAAATTTATTTGGCTTGCATTCGATCCCCTTTTAAAAGTAATCAAGTGAGAAACTTTCTTTTTAAACTAAGTATTCACTAAAATCAAATCATAAGACAAAACAAAATCTAAAATTGAATTACCTGTTTTTTTTTTTTTCTCCAAAACCAAATTTTCCATGTACACTATCATACACATTATAATTAGTTCTTACATGTCCATTGAGATCACCACCAATAAATAGTTTTTCTCTAGTGGGTATTGCTTATACTATCTCATCTAGATTCTCTAAAAATTAATGTTTACTGGATTTATCAAGTCCTACTTGTAGTGCATTGGCACTAATGACATTAAAAATCTTTCTATCTAAAATAAGTTTAAGTAATAAAATTCTATCACCTTCCTCCTAACCTCCACTACATCCTCAAGTAATTGCTTTTATATGATCACACTTATCCCATTATGATTTCTATCTCTACCCATATACCAAAGTTTATAACTCAAGACTCTATGATTTTAGTTTTCTTACCTACTCACTTAGTCTCCTGCACGCACAAAATATCAATCATCCTTCTAATCATAACATCAACTAACTTTGCTAATCTACCTGTAAGGGAACCTATATTCAGCCAAAATCTATATTTATGAGCTAATTTTTTTATCCCTACTCGCTCATTAAAATGTTTACATTTGACGCCACATCCGGGTGCCGACGTGGTGTTTCGCTTTTAGGTGACGGCCTAACAACCATTACATATTTTTCACTACACCCGGCCTCCTATGTAGCAAGTCGCTCTATAGGAAATGCCTCAACGAAATTCATATTTTTGGCTCATGTCATTATATATGACAATATTTTACGCGAGCTGTCACCGGCCTACCACAACCCTCCTTTATCTAGAGGTGACTACCGGGCCGTGCCCGACCCGGCTGTGCCGTGCCGGGCACGGCACGGTTTCCCGGGCCTAGGCCCGGGATCGGCCCGCCGGCACGGCACGACAGCCGGGCCGGCCGGCCCGATTTTTTTTAGAGAAAGAAAAAAAAATAGGGAGTTAACACATTATAATAACAATAAAAACAGATGTCATATTATATATAATCTCATTACATTTATGTAATTATTCTATAAATCTCTTTAGAAATTATACAAAGCCCGAAGATGGGAGATGACCCTAGCCGTCACGCTCAAATTGTTCTTAATATATTTTCTAAGAGATTTATAAGTTAAAAATTAAAAAAAAAATGAAAATACATGAATATCTTTACAAATTTAAATACTTTTAATCAAACTTCATTTTCTTCTGGTAATCCTAAGGTCTCTAGTACATCTTCATTAGTCAAGTCTTGTTCCCTATCTTCTGCGTCGTACCAATCCTTCAAGTAGACACACATCTCCAATGTTTCCGCCGCTATTGAGGTTCTCAAGTCCGTGAGCACTCTACCACCTGCGCTAAAAGCAGACTCCGATGCTACAGTAGACACTGGAGGAGTTAGTAGATCACGGGCTATGTTGGAAAGCACGGGTTATGTTTTTTCCTGTGATTTCCACCATGCCAAAATATCAAAGGATTCATACTTTTCAGGAGATGCGTTATTATCTTCATAGTTAGTTCTCTCTAAATAATAATGTAATTCATTAAAATATGTACTAGTTTGTCTTGGCTTTTTTCTATGAAATAGAGATGATATTATTGGATTACGAATTTCCCTATTAGATGGTTCTTTTGTAATTTGTGTTGGCACACCATACATATCTTCATAAGTTTTATACATAATATCTAAACATGTTTTAATATCATTAAGTAAATCCCTCACATTATTTTCATAAGACATATTTGTATAAAATAAATCTATTAATATTTCAAGTCCATCTAATTTGCAACGGGGATCCACAACAGTTGCAAAATATAATAAGTATGGAAAATCTTTAAAATATTTATTAAATTTAATTTCCATAGGTTGAACAATACTTTCAAGTAGAGAGTGATTTCTACATTCATTAAAAACCGAAGTAATTTCGGTTAAATAATATAATGCAATGTGTGTAGTTGGGTAATAAGTTCCTGACAGTGCTCTAGATTCATTTTCAAATTTGCCTAAAAACTTAGAAATGCAATGCAACTGGTGCCATTCATTATTATCTAAACTATACATTGGTGATTCCATTTCATTAAAAGTATTTATTACATTTTTATACTGAATAGTTATGTTTAACATTTTATATGTAGAATTTCATCTTGTTCTAACATCTATAGGTACAATTCTAGGTGATATTTTCATATTTTTACATATTTGTTTAAATACTTGTCTTCTTGGCCCACTATCTTTAATAAAAAGTAATGTATACCTAAATTTCATTAGTGAATCATGTACTATTTTTAATCCATCTTGAACGCATAAGTTTAGTATGTGGCAAATACACCTAACGTGGAATAATTTTCCATCTAGAATTGGTTTTGTATAATTTTTAAGAATTCTAATTGCGGCCGTATTTTCAGAAGCATTATCCAAAGAAATGGTAAATATTTTATTATCTATTCTAAAAACTGAAAAAACACTTAGCATGGCTTGTGATAAATTATGTGCATTGAAAGAAAATTCAAATACCCTAAACCCTATTATTCTTTTCTGTATGCACCATTCTTGATCTATATAGTGTGCCGTCATGCATAAATAATGAGTCATATTTTTAACTTCCCAAGAATCTGCAGTTATAGCAACTCTAAAAATTAAAGAAGTAAAAATAGCTATTAAAGTGTCCCTCTGCTGTTTATATATTTGAACATGTCGGATGTACATGTTGAACGTGGGACTTTTTTAAATTCGTCAGTAAATGTTGATTTACAAAATCTTTCAAATTTGCGATTTTCCGAAAAAGTAAATGATTGTTCGTCATATATTATAAATCTTGCTAAATTTTCTCTTGTTTTAATTGGATCATATTTACGTATACCTAATGATCCACCAAATGTGCTTATTTGTGTTTGATGTGGTAAATTTGGTGGGTGATTTTTTTCTACGTGTCTTTTAAGATGATCCGTTTCGCTACCTAAAGGAAACGAATAAATTTTATGACAGTATTTACACTTAGCTTTCCTAACATTGTTTTCTATTATTTTTTCAAAATATTTCCATATGTCCGATCTAACAGCCCTAGTAGATGCGGTAGTTTGTGTTTTGGGTATGGTTGTATCAGTTGTTTCTTCCTGAGATACAGAAAATGGTACTTGAGGAGGTTGTTCTAAGGGTTGACATAGATTTTGATATTCTTCATCAGTTAAAAATGGAATAAAAGAACCCGTGGCTTGAGAGCAAAAAGCGCCAGACGAGTGTGGATCCATTTTAATAAAATCCCGAAAAAAACAAATTAAAATTCTCAAAAAAAGTTTAAATTATAAATACTTGTTAACCGCTGAACTATTTGAGAGAGAGAGAGTGAAATATCTAATTAGAGAGATGAAGCTGGAAATCGAAATAGCGAAAAAAACCTTGCTTCAGTGAGAAAACTTTCTTGGATCTTGTTTGGGGGACTTACTTGCTTGAGACTTCTTGATTGAAACTTGCTACTTGCTTTGCTTGAGACTTCTTGAGAATTGAAGATTTTAGTAGATTTTTTAGAAAGAATTTAGTGTATAAGAATGATGAATGGTAATAGAAGAGATATTGAGGTATTTATAGAGAAAGAAAGGTTTTAATTTGCAAAAAAAATTACAAAAACCCCCTCCATCGGCTATTTTGACCTTTGGGGGAGAAATCTGCAATTTTATTTTGCAAGAAACCCCCCAACGGCTATAAAAATAGCCGTTGGGGGGCTATTTGCCAAAAAAAATTGCAAACCCCCCCCTAAACACCCGTAACGGCTATTTAAAAAAAAAAAAAAAAAAAAATTGGAGGCCGTGCCTGGCACGTGCCAGGCACGGCCCGGCCCGGCTGTGCCGCCGGCGCAGTGCCGGGCCGGGCGTGGGTACGCCCGCCCCGATTAACAGGACTACCTTTATCACGCCCGGCCCGATTAACAGGACTATCTTTATCCTTACTTGGGACAGATAGTGAAATGATAAATTTTTAAGCACAACACTGGCATAGTTGTTTTTGTTATTTTCATCTGTATTTATTTTATTTTATTTCTTCACCGAACTTTTGAGAGGAAGTAGAAAAGTTTTTTGTTTTTTAACTTAAATTGGAAGCAGGCCCTTGTTTTACTTCTCTTTCGCAATTCCCAAAGCATTAAGCAGATAATTCTTTGCACAAGTGAAGCTTGCATATACGTGCCTTGTTTGATAAACAGTTCTCACCAATTAACTGATAATTTGCATCCTATTTAGTGCATCTGTTGAACTGTAACATTATTGTACAATGTCCCCGTTCCCCCGGATTTTCTTTTTTATCTCTTTTCTCAGTGTAACATCAAACTTAATTTTAGTGTAATATGCTTCGAATGCAGGTTCCAAGAATAGATAAGAGGGTTATGACCGTTGCTAAGCTGGGGTTCAAGAGGTGTGTAATACCCAAGGCAGCAGAGAAATCACTCAAATCTCTTCACATGGATATCTCTATTGTAGGATGCAGGACCGTGAAAGAGATGATCGACACTATTTTCCAATAAGACTTGGGATCTCAAACCCACTAATTTTACTCGCACCAGAGAGGAATATGTCAGATAACTGTGATTCATTTGGTGAAATAGTCTCTCGCCAAAAAAAAATGTTTTTTTTTTTTAACCATTACATTTCTCAATCTACTCTAATTTATTCAAAGGCTTAAATTTGCAATTCTTGTTATTCAATGCATCTTTCTCTACTTTTGCACCTATATAATCTGGGTTTTTTGCGCATGAAAAAAATATTGTAAACAACAAATATCAGTCAAAAGAAGCATTTAGTAACTAAATAAATTGTATTTTGTGCAAAATAATAACAATAATAATAATAATAATAATAATAAATGAATTGTATGATGAAGTTGTCTTAAACTGAATCACTCATTTATCATTAACTTCTTTTTTACCCCTTTTCTTCAACTTGGTATGTTTACTAGCTTTGTTTATACAAGACAGATGTGGTTATTGTTTCTTCTTGGCGTCATTTTGATCTACTCTATCTTCTCTTGGTATTTATTGTGTAAGATTCAGCTTTGCTTAGATCGGTAAATTGGCCATTACCTCTAAATGTCTATATAAATTGCTGTTGCATCTTCTCATAAAAAGGAAAAAAATATATGTACTGCATTTGTGGGTTCTTTTTAAGCTGGTTGGTATTTTGTAGTTATAAATAAAATCATGCAATGTTGCCCTAGTAACAGCTTAATCCAACGGGTAACTACAGGGTATATCAATCAAGCCATATCAAGGGACTTTATACGAGAATATTATGACTACTTGCACCAAAATTTTGACATAATGTGGCCTCCTATGCTGCAAAAAGATAAAAATAAGCGAATGATACAGGGATACCGAATGGACCCTTCATATTGTACAAAGCTCTCCTCTGGTTGCTCAAATTATTGTACCACAACTAAATTCTACATTCTGTAAGCATAGCATAGAGATTGCTGCTCTATGATTCTGAGAAGCTAACAAAAACTGGAGTCTACAGCTACAGCTTGAACCCTTCATCATAACTTATCAACTTGAGCCCCGATTACTCTTTGTTCTTCTTACTTGCACCATCATCTTTGTGCCGCTTCTTATCGTCCCCTTCCAGCAACTGAGTTGCAGGTTCCTCTTCCTTCCTTACTTCGTCGACATCTTTCTGACTGAGAAAACTCGGCTGGTTAGTCGAAGAGAGTAACCTTGCCCACATCCTGTCAGTAATTACAACCTTGTTCTGTGTTTCGGTTATTCTCTGCAAAGCCAGCCATGAGAAGAAAGAACAGTCAGCTCAAGCAGACTAATTGTAGGACCATATAAAGCACTCTCTTTTTTCCATTTTTTAATTTCTTTTTGGGTGCTAGTTTTAGCATTTGAACCTAGGACTTACATATGATCCATCCCTATTTCTTTACCACTGGGCCAGGCCTCAATAACCTTACTATAAATTATATTATTAACTCCATTACATGGATTTTAAGGTTATAAATATAAAGAGAAAAGGAACATATACAAAGAAAGAAATTTTTTTAGGCAGCAAAGGATGGATGCTCTCCGTGCCACCGCATGATGGGGGACCGAAAGAAAACACAATTTAGTGGTTTTATAGAATACCTAGTTTACGGTAATATGACAGAGAATATGTGACATTACTCAAATTGAGAGCATCTGAGACACAATAATAGAATAAAAGCATATCAAGCGGGAAAATTCAGGCCGTCAACTAAAAGATAACAAATGGAAAAATCCTAGACCAAGAACATCATAGTTTATAATAGGAGCAACAAAATATATAGTTTGGAGACTATATGCGTCAAAGGGAGAATATCCCTTTCAAAGGTTCTGGCAGTAAAAGTTCCATAAACATGTGAATGATCCTATCTATCTACTTCAATAGCTACAGTTCATTAGTCACATCAGCAAAAGCTTAATTCTTCAAGGATATCATATTCTACTTCCAAGTGACAAGCATCAAGAATCCTATATTCTACTTCTATAGTTTAGTTCAGTAGCTGAGGTAATATATGATCAGCCATTAGCCATACTTCAGTTTCAGATGCGCGCTGGTTCAAAATCACCGACAACAATATTTAGAAATAACTTCAGTTTTATTTGTCCACTTCCACATGGCACTTGCAATAAAGGTTTTAAGGCAATGTCTTCCCCTATAATTCAACTCAGCAAAAGAGGTAAACCTCACCAGCATACGTTTAGGTATCCGTATGATTAACTCCTCCATGAATTAAATATAAGAATCCAGATGCCACTATAAGACAGTGATAAAACCTCCGAAGGTCGTGAAAGAGGATGTGTGTCACAGTGCGTATTACTAAAGAAAATGAAGAGATATGTAAGCATGTATGTTACTCTGCGAGGCGGGTATTACTTACGTGGAAAGGTATGTAAGCATGTCTGCCGTTAACAGGTCCAACAGTGAATCCAGTGTACCCTGCCATTGCACCATGGATCGCACTGTGAGCCAGCAAAGTGCAGTACACATTGTCGGAGGCATTGCTTGGAATTGCACGAATCATGTATGTTGGATCTGCAATTGGAACATTTCAGGTAAGAATTAATACCGAGTAAAGCTAACAACAAAACAAAGAAGACTCGGTTCCAAACACTAACCTATGTACTTGAGATTTAAAACCTTCTGGTTTCTTGTAAAGTGATCCTGTATGATGGGAAGAAAAATATTATGCATGAGGAAGAATTACAGGATTGTATTTATCAGCTGAAGCTTTAAACCAACAAAAAAATACAGTTGATAGTCTGTAAAGTACACAAATAAATTAGGGGGAAAAAGTACTGCACATCTCATACAGTCAAAGAACTGAAATATGGAGTAAGTTCTTTATTCGTGTAAATTTTAGGAGTGAGCATAGTTCAATTAAAACCGAAATAACCGAACAAAACCGACCCGAATAAGTAAAACCAAAACAAACTAAAATAATTTCGTCGGACCAAAACCATCCTAACTGACCGAATTATTTAAAGTTTATTTATATTTACAAACATGTGTGTGTGTATTTATAAACATACATGCACATATATATAGATATATAAATACATATTACTGATAATAAATTTGATACCACTTGGATATCTTGAAAAGATATGTTTCTAAAATGATTAAAATTACAAATTTTTAATAAGTTTTATTCAAACAGTTGGAAACGAATAATCTAACCAAGCCAAACCGAATTAGTGCAGCTCAGTTTCGATTACCGTTCTTAATCAGTTCCGTTCGGTTTTGCGAAATTGGTAAAAACCGAACTAAAACCGGCAAATTCTCACTCCTAGTAAATTTGGCAATTGAGTGGTGAAGTTGCAGAAAGATGATTTGGGTTAAAAGATCTATGGAGGACATGCAGGTCTTTTCAGTATAAAGAGCTTATCTCAGGTTGTATCTCCATATACTTCGATAAACACATAGGAGAAACTCATTTCATATATTTCACTAACTCCCTCAACTGGTATAAAAGACGCATCAACAACACTAGCTGGTTACTAGGGAAGATAGTCTATTCCTTCCATTGATAAGATAATTTGACCCAACCATACCTTTATCTTCTGTGATAACCATAGCCCGACATCAAGGAGTAGCTTATTTCCTGAAGCATCTTGATTATCACTGGTCCGTATGCTTTCAGCAATAAGCTCTTGCCCTGCACCCTCAGCAACTACAATCACCATGTGCCCATACTCCTTAAGGCGCTTCTCTATAAATTCAAGAAGACCACCCTTGCCCTCAAGATAAAAAGGTGACTCAGGAATCAAGCAGCAGTCCTGGTGCAAAATAAAGAAAAATACTCTTGTAAGGTTCAAGCAATAAGAAAATTTTGCTCTGAATTAAAGAAATTAATACTAGAAATATCTGAGATTAGAGATGCAGGACTTAGAAACGATTGTACATACCACATCTCGGCTAGCAAGAGTTGCATACATTGCAATAAACCCTGCAAATATGAATCTTCTCAGATACTAAATATGGTAAATTTTACATAAAAAGGATAATAGCTCTCAGATACTAAATATGGTAAATTTTACATAAAAAGGATAAAAGCTCAACTCATTCAATGGTACATAAATATACATTGCAGAAATAGGGGGTAACTAACCACTGTAGCGACCCATTAACTTCACTACGCCTATACCATTCTCAACACTTTCAGCTTCTACATGTGCGGCATTGATTGCCCTTTGGGCCTCTTCCACAGCAGTATCAAAACCAAACGACTTGTCAATAACCTGACCCATGAGAAATAATTCCATAAGCCAAGTTAGAGTTGAGAAAATTAGACAGTTTATAGAAAGAATATTAAACCTAAATATGATATGTGGCAAAGTACCGCAATGTCATTGTCAATCGTCTTGGGAATGCCAGCAACAGCAACCTTTAGTCCACGCCTTTGGATTTCCTGCAAAATAAATGTTTACAATTTAATGGGCATAAATAAGTTGCAACATTCTTAAATCATCCAACACAAAATTTCCAAAACAAAATTTGTGAAAGGCACACTGTTGGCAGGGTCGGACCATGCATGTCTGCACGGCAAGGGGGTGGGGGTATGGCTACCCCCACTAAAAAAAAAAAATTAACATAGTATTCTTTAATTTCTAAAAAAAAAAAAAATTTGAGGCTGTCCCCCACCAAAACACCCACCCCCCCCCCCCCCCCCCCAAAAAAAAAAAAAAAAAAAAAAAAAAAAACCTCAATTTTATAACTCGATCACCTAAAATTTTCAATTATGAATTTTGTGATTATGAGAGAAAAATGGTTCAATAATTGTCTGAAGATGATATTTTATTTCTTTAGGCTGAAATAAATAATTTTTACTTTATTTTAAACTCCAAAAAATCAATGATAAAACCTAGCCCTTCTGTGTCAATTTCTTTTAACAACTATATCCCTAACATGTGTGATGCGGATGCATGCATCTGTTTTGCTTTTCTGTGATAAAATAGATGTCTTATTCGCTTTACTGTTCTTGAATTGCATCAAGAACTTCTTTTTGTTTTTCTGTTTTTTTAAAATGATTGTACTGTAACATCTTAAATTTGTAAAAAATTTAAAAAATAGGAATACGAGTTATAGAACAAAACATCTATGTTAATATTGTGATTCCATAAATTAGGACAGAATTTTTTGCTTTTTGAACAGGGAGCAGAGCCCCTTGCAGCCCTCAACTAGCTGTGCGCATCCCAACACCCAAACAACTACATCCCAGGTTGGAGTGTCTAGTCCCTGACTGTAGCGCAACATTATAACCAAAAGTTCTCTTTGCATGAAAAAATTGATGGATTCAAAATGCTGGTGTCTCAAATATGGATTGCAACTTCATATTGGTTGTAGTATCAGATTGTTGCACATGAATTACCTCGAAAATGACAGAGGCGCCCTTCTGAGTTCCATCACCTCCAATAATATAGACCTGGAGCAAAAGAAAATTATCAACTTCTGAAATCATCTTTTGAATCAACTTGACATGAGCACAGTGAAAAGCCATCTTCATGGACTCAAAGAGACACGAGGAAGAAGCATTGCGAGTATCAAGAATACCTGATTGATCCCACGATCTTGAATGCTATCTACTATTTTTGAAGTATCATGTCCACCTCGTGATGCGCTAAGTATGGTGCCCCCTCTTTTGTGAATATCATTGACAGTTTTGGGTGTCAAATCAATGGTATTGCGAGCATAGAAACCCCTGTATCCACCCTGCAAATGCCACCATCCGCATCAATTCATTATGAAACCTAAGTTCCATAATTGTGCTAATAGAAAAAAAGTACACAATTGCCTATTTAGCATCTCAAGACTTGCTCTTGCATAGGATGAGTAACATTCTTCTGTTAAAGTTTCAGACTGGTGAACCCAACTAAGACTCAAAAGGGGACAGCACCAATGGGTTTCCATGTCCTGGGAATTCAGAAAGTACCCAAGGGAGCCTGACAACCTCACCAGTGTACCTGAGCATGCTACATATTCATCCACATAGACACACAATTATACATGGAAGAACATGCACCTGACCCGGAAAACACTTTTAATTACACTAGCACATTTAATACTACATGCATATTTCCTCAAATGCTGCTATAAGTTAGATTCTGTAACTAAATGACAAGCAGTTGCCAGTGTTTAAAAACATGAACATTCTAATAGTATGAAAACATGACGGGTACCGAGTGATCACAACATTTGAAATATCCAAGTTTTACTTGATTTGAAATTACTTTAAATATTTAATTAAATATAAAACCTAGGATGCTGCTGCAGGAAGAAATTATTAAAAGTCCTATATGAGATCATTGTACTAAGCTATTCCACTTCACGTTAAAGTTTGGTGAACTGGAGTCCCCATATTTATTTGGGATAATCTTAGAGATGGCATATAATCATTCTAGATACTCTGGTTATGATAGATATAGAGTTGTATCTTATTGACAAAATAAAAAGTTCAGAGGAAGCATAGCATGTTAAAACTGAAGTAGTTGTGAATCCCTTAAAAAATGGCAACCTCTCTTGAGGCCGTAAATTGGAATCCTCGTGATAAGTTGTTCAAGGAGCAATAAGATTATATTATGGAGACATGAACCAAGTGCACAGAACAAAATCAAATGGAAACTCACCTCGATGCCAAGGATTCTAGTAACACAATACATGTGAGACAAGCCACACACAATCTCTCTTATCACTGTATTAAGCCCAGGGCACAGGCCTCCACAGGTTACAATGCATGCATGCACCTCATCTGACTCAAAATACACCTGAATCCAATCCAAAAAATACCTTTTAGCCATGTCCTATAACTAAAACTATAACTCTACAGCGTAGAAGTAAACTATACGGTATATTAAGTTATACCCTTTGACGAGGCCCAGCACGTCGAAAATGGGTCCCTTTAGGGCTTGTCTTATGAACCACAATCTACAGGACACAAAACAATTTCATAAATTCGAAATCTCAGCTTGATTATGTAATCAGAAAATGAAATCCAACGAATATTGGAAGTCGAAAGGCTCACCTTCTGTGCAACTGTATCGTCCTGATTGACAAAATATTGTCTGTCCGTTGAAAATAAATAAATAAAATAAAAAATTATACTACATTTTAATGAAACTCTACAATTGTTATGATCATAAACAAGATCGTCACATACTTGACAGCTGAATATGCCGGGTTATCCTGTAGCGGATTGGGATAGGTCTGCCAAAAAAAAAAAAAAAAGAAAGAAAGAAAGAAATATATAATTCCAAAATTATATTTATTAATAAGAAAAAAGTAACTTAAACCATTTGTCATAAAGCTATCAAAAGGCAAATAAGCGACAGAAGTTATCTATATAAATGATTTTACGTAAAAGACTCCAACTTTCGAATCTTTTCATGCAACAGAATCAAACAAGAATTCAACTCCAATATTCCATCTTGCAATAAACCATAAATTTCCGCTGAAAACTTAAAAAATAAAAAATAAAAAATTTGACAGAAAAAAAAAAAATACAAAATCAGTATAGACACTTGTTCCATCTTGCAATAATCCATAAATTTCCGCTGGAAAAAAAAAATTAAGAGGAAAAAAACAAAATCAATATAAACGAAAAACAGGAAAAATACAAGAATGACTAAAAACACTTATGAACTTTTCATGCAACATAATCAAACAAGAAATCTTCTTCAGATGAACCAAAACTCATAGCTTTCCACTACGAACCCCAAAATTGCCAAAAAAGAGCAAAACATAAAGCAACTCACAGGCAAACTCTGAATGTAATCGGTCAAGTGTGGAACATCCTCAAGTACGTATCCTGAATCCCCAGAAACGATCTTGGGCTCCGATTTCTTCTCCGATCCCATCGATCTCGCCGAGGACGACCTCAGATTCGACGCCGACGACGTTTTCCTCACCGACGACAACGAACTTTTAAGATCAAAAAGATGATTCAAGCTCGAGGTCTTCGGGATCGAGTCCTGGCGATCAGCAGCAGACAAATTAGCCACGGATCCCATTGCAAGCAAAATTTCACGAATCCAAACCAAAAAATAAAAAATCGAATCTTTACTGAACTGGATTAGAGAGCTAGCACTTCCTATTTATATAGGGAAGAATTTTTTTTTTTTTTTTTAATGTGAGATTTTTGAACGAAAATATGATAACTTACGTTCGATTTTGAAGTTGGGCGAAAGCGACTGGGGGTAAGAGAGCGAGAGGAGAGAGAGCGGATCTATAGCCACAGTCAGGGAATGAGGGAGTTTCTAGATGGGCACAGCAAATCTCCTAGTGAGCCCACTTTAAAAGATTTGTTTATTTACAGTTTTGCCATTAATTTTTTAGGTCAAAACTGCCCTTCCCACTCTTCTTCAACCCCCACCCTGTTTTTCCAGCGTTCTCCGGAGAGGGAGAGACGCGGTGAGGAGAAAACGAGGGAGAAAAAAAAAAAAAAATTATTTCTCAAAATCACCAATCCATACAGTGGAATAATGATATAATAGACTGTAGTTGGTCGACAGTCCCGGACTTACAGATATTACCAATTTAAAATACCATAGTCCGGGCTTACAGTGCCGGACATAACCTAACCGTCCGGGTTATACAGCCCGGACAGAGCACTTCTGTCCGGGACTGTAAATCCGAAAGCATTAAACTTGTCCGGGACTGTAAACCCGGACAAATAATATCCATCCGGTGTGTCTACCCCGGATGGATGCGTTATTTGAGTTCAGTATTAGCTCTATAATTATTATGAACAAATAAATTTCACAATAGAGGATATGTCGTTTGAGGTGTAAATTTATGAATTAATCTTAAATGTCTTGGTGGCTAGCCTGAGGTTAATAATTTTTAATAATTAAGTTTAATTTTAACCTATAAGTTGAAGCTATCAATGGCTCATGTTTATATCTAATTTGTATTGCATATTTTGTTGATATGTTTTGATATGAAGATAATGATATAATAGACCGTAGTTGGTGGACATGTTTCCAATTTAAAAAACCATCGTCCGGGGTTACAGTGCCGGACAGGATCTGACTGTCCGGGGTATACAGCCCGGACAGAGCGCTACTGTCCGGGACTGTAAACCCGGACTGATAATATCTGTCCGGTGTGTCAACCCCGGATGGATGACCAAAAATTCCAAATTTGATCTTGAATCTTTCATTGTACCTACAAATTTGATGGTTGCATTTGCTTAGTAAATTAATATGATAAACTGTAAGTTACACAGTCACAAACCCCTGAATAGGTTATTGTATTATCAGTTTAACAACTCAGTTACAATGGTTGCAATGACGGTGAAATAAAAAAAAAATAAGTCAAAAACTCTATTGTGATCACTTCACTGTGCATGCTTGAAATGATTGCGCCGGATCCTCCAACAGCAAAATTTAACCAAAATTTCAGAAAACACTACATATTTTGACCAAGTACCATATATTAAAACTAAATGCACAAAAAGATAAATGAACATTAGATGTTACAAATACTTAAATAGGTTAGTAACATGAAACGTAACTGTGCATAACTTTTGTTTCTAAAGATCACTTCACTCTGCATCAATAACATTTTTTCCTTCAATTATAACCTCTTGGGATATAAATCCCAAATAAATCACAATATTAACAACCAAGAAACTCAGCTAAAATCATAAAACTTTCAAGATCATATGGTAGGGTAGTAATATATATAACGTGAATCGTTGAGTACAACTTCAATTAAGAAGAACAACAAACTAAAAGGAAGATTACTTCTAAGCTAACATCTTTTTTTTGGATTAGCGACTGATATTACAAAATAAAAACATATTCTATATTCTTCTAGACTTCCGAGCGGCTTGCTTCCTTGCGGGGTGACGACGTCTTGAAGAGCTCGCTGGATCGGAGGGGGATTGAGCAACGGGCTGTGATACTGTGTGAATATCAGTTTGTTTGCACCCAGTTAGAACTGATTTGATCTTTACGAGGACATTATAGAGCGAACTTTTCTTGCTTCTGGTCTCGCCTACCTCTAAGAAGGGATCAATAATTGCTAAAGCTTCTTGAATTCTCTGCATATATCAGGGTAAAAACATATATAAGTTTGATTAAACCTGATTAATTTACAAAGAATAAAAAAACCAAATATTACCTCATCATTATTAATCTCCGGGACATCTTCTCTACTTGTCTGCGGGACATCTTGCGCTGCTCCCTCTCGATTCGAGGCATGGATGGATGGACCTATAAAGCGTCGAGTTACCTTTTCATACCACGCCATATAATCATGCGTGCACTCGCCCGGGGTACTTGCCTCTACGCCTCGATGCTCCTGTGCAAGTACATGATCCAACCAACTAAGCCACATTTGCTCAGCATGTCCATATGTCACCGAGTAGATTTTGCTCGTAAGTCCACGTTTTTCTCGAATAGGTCTGAACGGTGGAGGCGGTATATACTGACGACGCCCAAACTGTCGTAACACCCGTACAGGGTGATAAGACTCGACAATATCCTTCACTTTCAATGTACCCATATAGAAGCATACTTCATGAAATGGATGAGTTTCCCTAAAGGAACGATATGGGTCCCATGTCACCTGCAATATTATGATTATTTGAAAATATATATGGAAATTTGGAATTATGATCAATTGGAAATAAAATACCAAATAGAATGACAGTTTGCCTAACCTCGTTGACCGTCAGTATGTCTAGCCTACCCCTAACAGCTCTGACATGCTCTAGAGACACTTTGTTGTCCCGTTTGCTCAACCACCTGCATGCTTGTGGCTGGTCAAGTCTATATCCATCATTTAAGACCGGCATTAAAGATGAAAAGTGAGCGAAGATCCACGCTTGTAGCAGTGTTAAATATCCAGACATCTGAGCCGCATGGGCTCGAGAGGAGAGACCGAGTTGTCTGTACAAATACGCTAGGGCTCCAGCACCCAACGCATATGTATGCACATTCTCGACATCATGTAAAAGTGCGAGATAGTCAACAGGGACCCTTGTGCCGCTCTTGTCTCCAAAAAGTGTGCACCCAAGGAGATAAAGTAAGTATGCTCTGACAGCACATAATATTTTCCGTTCAGTGTCCGCGTCTGTGACACCGCTAAAACGTTCCCTTAACCAGTCAAGGCGAACTGAAGCTCCACCTTTCGTATTCAACTCCTGAAAAGCTTCATTATACCCGACACCCAATGACTCAGTAAGTTGCTCAACTGCAATCAGTCCATCTCTTCTGTCTGAAAGACTTACGGACTTTCCTGTAACTGGCAAACCAAGGAGACATGCGACATCATCAAGAGTGATCGTCATTTCTCCAAAAGATAAGTGAAAAATATTCGTCTCTGGATGCCAACGCTCGACAAATGCTGTTAGTTCAACGCTACTAATGTACTGATAAGAACATAATGTGAGCGGATATAAAGAGGAATTACGGATATACTGCACAAAACGAGTATTTGGCTCTTCAGATTCTAGAGGCCAAGTATTGATTTGTTTCATGTGATTTATGCACCGTAATGGATCTCGTTCCTGAAATGATAACGAAGAAAAAAAATTTTAATACACAACAACTACCATTATCTTTAATTCAAAGTTAATATATCTTACCTCATTCTTAGATATAAAGAAAGCAATATGTGTTCTGAAACTCTTCAATAGAGATAAATCATTTGGTCCTCCATTTATTGACGACACTTCCTCTTCTTTCTCGTCTGACTCATCGATACCATAACTTTCTTGCGATACACCTCGGGGAATGTGTAACGCAAGACTCTCTGTGGCAGCATCAACCTGTGGATTCGGTTCGTCATGGATTTCAGGGATGTAAGGATCGACGGCTGGACGAATCCCTGTTTTTTTCCTCCTATTCGAGACTGTTGGCCGAATCCGACATGGTTGCGCCAGATCCATCTGTAAATCACCAACGATTTTTTTGACAAATTAAAATTAGCATTAATCAAACATCAAATATCACCATATGCTAATTATATTTGCCTACATCTAAATCTATTAAATTAAATAGAATAAACACAAAGCACAAAATTTCATAGAGCTTGTAATAACGGTTCAAAATTGTATCCAGTGGCAACAATTTCACGCGGTAGGTTATTAACATGGATTCAACAAAATTCTATCAAGACATTGAAGTTGCTTTTAAAACTTAGGGGTCATACTCATATCTGTTTACATACAGTTGCCTCTTAATAAAACTTTTTTTTTTAATTTTTAAATTAAGTTTATTTTTATCCAAGGTTTTAAATTTCAGCCGAAACCAATAAGTAGCACGAACATTGTATTGGCTTTTGAGGTATCAAATATGATATAAACTTTATAATGTTGGCATCGGAATAGTGCCAATATTGCTGATATTTATTGATTCATCCAGTATTGTAGATATGATATCATAAATCTACCTAAGATAAGCAATTTTATGCATATAATTGTGAACAAAATTTCATCTCTCATTCGCTATAAAACATGCAATTATAAAAATTAGTTAGAATCTTGCTCATTAGTAGTTTATAAAAATTTTACCAAAGTGAAAAGGCCTTATTAGTAGTTTATAAAGATAAACTACTAATAAACAAAAATTACGTAAGATGACTGGATACAATTTTATGGTAATTCATTATGCAGATTATCATAGGAAAAAATAATTTCTTTCTTCTAGCTAAGGGTTTTTTTGTTGCTTACGTTGGTGAAATTTTTTTTTCCCTTTATTAGGCTATTATGTAAACCTATTGATTATTCTCAGGAAAAAAAAAACCTGCAAACTATGATTTTGATATACAAGACATGGCATTATCATGCTTCCTTAGTATCCATCAAAGTATAGGATATATAGTTCAAAATTTCCCAATCAAAGTATAGGACATATGCTGCCCACTAAAAATAAAGCAACAACTCTATCTATCTAAAATCATAATCCATTTAAAAAATTTATTTCATTTAAATAGCAAATTTCTTACCTCCTGCACTCCTAAATCGAGAGCTAGAGTCGGCAAGACTGCGTCAGGGGAGACCACGTCCAGGATCGGTGACTCGTGGCGCAGACGACTGATCGGCGTCCAAGGTTGTCGGCGAGAGACAGGGGGAAGCCGGGAAGTCGCCGACGGACTCCACTCGAGCCACCCGAGAGAGAGAGAGACAGTGGCAAGGTCGCGCGAGCTCGAGAGAGAGAGAACCCTAGAGAGAGAGGCTCGAGAGAGAGAGACCACCGGGCTCGCGCTCGAGAGAGAGAGAACCCGACCACTCGCCGCTCGAGAGAGAGAGATCGGCTCTCGCTCGAGAGAGAGAGAGATAGAGAGAGAGAGAGAAGGCGACGGTTTGGGTTTGGGGAACGATGGGAGGGAGAAAGAAGGAGATTGTGAGGGTATTTAGGGTATATAGGTGTGCTCACTAGGAAAAAATAGAAATTTTTAAAAACAGTGATGTGCGCACTAGGAAAAGTGGGCTCACTAGGAAAAAAATTGTGCCCATCTAGAAATTCCCGGGAATGAGGAGGGATCTGGAGGTGGGGCCCGTAGGAGTTAGGATTGTGGGCTTGACGTTGGGGGTTATTTACGGATTGTTGCCACGGTGGGTTTGACCACTTGCATTGGGATGGGAAAGAATCTTTTGTTAAATAAATTGTTTCGTATACTTTTATTTTGATTCGTTGTCCAGGTCTTCTTGGTTTTACAAAGCTCTACTTTCTATTTAAGAATTTTACAGTTTATTTAAATGTATGTATGGATACAAAGTTTTAAAATGGAGTTTCACCTAATTTAGACACTCGCTTGGCAACTGTATAAAAATCTATTTGTATTGTTGTTTTGATTTCGAAAACTTTGTTGATTTTAAACTCTACATAATCGAAGTTTGGAAACAGTTGTATAGGCTAAAAATTAAATTTCAAGTTGAAAGTATCCAAAACTTTGATTTCACTTGAGTTTGTGTTTGTTTGAATAGAAGTTAAAAATAAGTAGTAGAAGTAAAGTTACTTTTACCCTTTTATGTGTTTGTTTGAATAAGAAATAAAGTGGAAGTTACTTCTATAATGGTGAGATGGATCCTACGTGGTATTTTCACTTCTCAACTTTACTTCACATTGATTTTGGGTGAAAGTAGAGTTAGAAGTAAAAAGTAATAATATTTTATTATATTGTGTCTTCCTATTTTTTTCTTTCTTAAAAAAATAAATATTTTATTTTTCTTCCATCTCTTCTTTTTTTTCAAAAAGTAAAAAAACAAACACTGCAAGTATATGAAAATATAATACTTCCACCTTATTATTTTTAGAAGTTACTTCTAATTTTCTTTCTTATTTCCACTACTTCCAAACACCCAAACACACCCTTATTGTTTGTGGTATTTTATAGAGAAAAGGAATCTTTAAGTTATGGAAGGGGAAGTTTTATGAAAGTTTTTTTTTTTTTTGGAACATCTCAATGTATTTCTCATGTTTTTTTTTTTTTTTAAATAATACTACTAATCATTTTAAGTACTGCATAATTTTATGATAAACTATCATAAACTATTCTTTCCATATGATGGAACCAGATGCTTTAGACTCTTGTTAGACTTGGAATCTCTGTCCTAACTAATTAACTACTAATAAATAATAAATTATTATTCTTATAAAATATTTTAGGAATTTTTACATATCGGTCCCTTACAGCTTTAAAAATTAGACTTTAGTCTCTAACATTTTCATATTTTGATTTTAGTCCCCAAATACTTTAAGTTACTTTATTTTAGTCCCCTAGATAATTTTTTGTCTGAATTTCCCATTATATCCCTGGAGGGGAAGAAAATATCAGTTATTTCCCTCAATTTCCTCTTCCTCCTCTCTTTTTATTGGTTTCCCTCTCCTTAGATATAGAGTTAGGGAAAGAAGGACGAAATAGATTAACTGGGAGGGAAGATAGAGAGGAGAAGAATGGAGAGTAAATCCAATAAGAAGAGTAAGAGAGAAGGAAGAGGGAAGGGAGGGAAATAATCATTATTTTCCTCCTTTTCAAGAGTATAGTAGAAAATTCGGGCAAAAAATTACTCCGGAGGACTAAAGTGAAGAAACTTAAAGGATTTTGGGACTAAAACAAAATATGAAGATTTTAGGAATTAAAGTCTAATTTTTAAACATTTAAGGGACCTATATGTAAAAATCCTAATATTTTATAATTATTTCACTATAACTAATTAATAGTAAACTCCTTTATTATTGATTCTTATAATATTGTTGCAATGCTAATTTAAGCTAATTTAACATTAAAAAATTGCATTACTCTAGTTAACTTATTTTTAAAAAATATAATAAAAAATAGTGTCAGTATCGAAAGTTTTAAATAGTTAGTTATTGTTTACAGAATTAGTAATTACATCAGTTCGTAATCATAATTATGTCATATTATAATATAAGATTATTTAACATTATGAATTAATGCTTATTATTATAAATATATTAGTTAGCAAAAACTAATTAGTGCCATAAATTTAATATTGTTAATGGGGTATTTACATGTTTGTCTTTTACATTTTTATAAATTATGATTTAGTCCCCCAAATCTTCATATTCAAATCTTCTAAGTTACTACAATTTAATCCCTCCGTTAGTTTTTTCGTCCAAATAAACGGCAGAATTTAATTTTTAATTTTCTTAAATAATGAAATGACTTAAATACCCCTATAAAGAAAAAGGGGGAAATAATAGAGAGATAGAAGAGAAGAAGGAGAAGGAGGGAAGCCAATTAATCCAATAAAGAAAAGGAGAAGAGAGGAGGAAGAGAGAAGAAGAAGAGAGGAGGAAGAGAGAAGGAGAAGAGAGAATAGGAAGAGATGAGGAAGAATGAAGAAATGAGAAGAGAGGAGGAAGAGGGAAGAAGGAATTAAGGAGGGCTAAAATGGGAAAATCAGGTCAAAAAATAAACTGGACTAACCGAAGTTAGGAAGAGAACTAAATTATAGTAACTTAGAAGATTTGAGAGACTAAATCCTAAATATGAAGATTTGGAGGACTAAATTATAATTTATAATGTAAGGGACAAATCTGTAAATATCCCATTGTTAATTCATTTTATCGTGTATCTTCCAAGTCCTGCCAGCGATAACAAAGTGATAATAAATGGATCTAAATGCAAAATTAGACAGGTAAAAAAGTAGTAATCAAAATCTACACCTACATCCACAAGAAAAATCTTCTACCAGTGCGCTCTTCTCCAATACTAAACCAAAATTTAAGGAATTAAACAAATTAAATGAAAAATACAAGTGCTATCTCCATTTGCTCCGCCATAAACCCACACAAGAGATGCCCCCCAACATGTTAGAAGGATCCAATCAACATGAATCTCACCGGAGTGGCGTTAAATAGTTGAAGAATCCTAAAACTTTTCTTTTTTTGGTCCTTATTTTCTTCCTAATCTTAAAGATTCCAATTTGGATAGAGAAAATGCATGAATTTAACCAACTTGATTCACATTGTCTTCTAATAAATCCACTTATGAATATGGATCCAAACCCAACAAGCCTAAACCCACCGAAGTTGGGGAGTGTTGGAAAAAATTGAGGAAACCGCTGGATAGATTTTTAATTAAATCAGTTGTTAGGGAAAAATAAAGAACTTTCCTAGGAGTCATGTTTTTGTTTTTTTTTTCTTTTTCTTTTTCTAGAGTCTAATTCTATAAATTGTTGGAAATTTTCTCAATTTTGACGGCGGGTTGTGGTGTCGTGCTGGTCTCAGCTAAATTGTTTCACCTTGGTTACTTTTATTTATATATGAAACTTACTCAATTCCCAAATATTTGGATATGGTGGGAGTTTTTTTTTATTAATTAATTAATACCAGCCCCTAAAATTATCTTGGAACCAGTTCTTACATTTTAATATTTCTGTTTTGTGGTGGTAGTTTTTTTTCCCCTCAATTACTCGCACATATATTGAAATATTAGTTGAATTGATTCACTATTAAAAATCGAATTTGAAACCTTCCAATTTTATGAAGAAGGGTAAGCCGCTAGGTCAAAAGCTATATTTTCTGATGGTAGCTATTCATATAATAAGAAAACAGTCCCTATGAAGGAACGTAACGCTGTATATAACCTTGGACCTGCAGATGCAGTCCTTAACGGCATCTGGTCATCAAGACTGTAGATATGAAGTCTCTTGCACTTGTTTTCTGAATGCAACTGCAGCTGTTTCTGTAATAAAAATACAATACTAATTTCGTGTCCCTTGAAATTTGCTTCTTTTATCGTGCAGCAATGCCAGTGGTGTGCCAGTGGACGAATTTGGCATGAAGAAATAAGTAAGAGACAAAATAAGCATGAATAATATTAATGCATCATAGTTTTTCTAGCCTGATCTTGAACCACATTATAAGGCCGAAGCTTGTTGGAACGAACGTGATAGCCTTCCGCTGATCAACATGCAGCATATTTCATCTCCACAAAATTGGAGACTCACTAGTGCAAATATAAGAGTACTTGACAAGTTGGAGGAAACCGATTGATTGTAGTACATGACTTCCTAAATTGAAAGCATATGTAAAACTATGAATGAAATTATTGCTTATTGGAAAATAGACGATTGTCGAAAGTGATTGATTCGGACCGTCGCAAAATAAGGGACTCTATAGAAAACAGGACAATCCATAGGAAACGTGATACATCCTATATGGTGAATCAACTGGATCAAGCATTAGCCATTCCATGCCATGATATTTCGTCCTCTAGAACTTAAAGTAGACAAAGTCAATATCGAAGTATTCCTTATAAGTCTTATAAGTGATGAAGTGAGAGAGATGATCTTTGATATCGTTGGCTTGCTGCTTTTAGGTCCCTCGATCGAAGTATGAAAATAGGAATTGATAAACGTTGCTTTGTCTGCATCGACAGTCTTTTTCCTTTGACGTGTGGTTCCGAACCATTTCATATTTAGTTATACATGCAAACACATAAATTCTTCCGGTATGTTTCTAGTAATTTTAAATTTGCATTTTATTAATAAATTTAGATTGCTTATTGTATTTAACTTGATCAAATTTAAATGTAGCAATTTTAAAATTTTGGCAAAATCAGAGAACTATTAATATTGCATTTTATCTTATAGGTCAAATTTTTGTTATCATCTGTAAAGATCAAATATAACAGCTTTTTCTTTGTTCATATTTTTTGTGTTGAGCATATAGACCCTGAACTCCCTTTCAGTCTACTTGATATACTATTGAAGCTAAATAGCATTTCATATTAATTAATTATCAATTAATATAAGGTCATCTTCTTGTTCTTACCACTATGCTTAAGTCTAATTTTTATAATATACGGTGTAATGAACCAATGATGAGTGGTAAGCAGCTTCCGTCCCCTAACCAAAAAAAAAAAAAAAAAAAAAAATAGAAACCAACAATGGGCAAAAAAAAAATGGATAAAAGGTTTACGAAGTCCATGTTCAATAAGTTGATAGCTAGTCTAGGGATAAAGATAATAATAAACACATCTACGAGCCAAATTTTGGTTGTCTCTATATAAAATTTTGAATTAGAAAAATAAAAAAATTATTTTTAATTAAAAAATTTGTATAGAACGGACTAAAATTTAACGATTGGACTCGTTGATTATCATCCCTAATAGCTACTCACAAATTCCAAACTCTGGTGAAACTTTTTATGAGTTCTGAATCTTGAAAGGCAAAGGTTAAGAAAGACAATGGAATTAATCATTTAATTCAGTTCAATCGCCAATGATTTGTCTCCATTAAATTCATTATTTGTTAATTTTTCTCCCTTCTGGTTTCCAACGACAAAGTTGATATTTCATAGTATAATTTAAAAATGATTAACCTATGATTGAGACATTTTCATAGTTACGTTTCCCCGTGCTATACTAGCCAGATATTTTTTATGACCATGGTCTATGAATATAAACTTTTTTTATTTATTTAGACTACTTAGATATCATAAAGAATGATCCATACCAATACCGTTGTATCTAAGATTTGATATTCTAATTATAAATTATATTTATAGGAACCGATCAAATTCACTAAAATTTAATGAGAAAATAGATTAAGGTATTTTATATAATAGTAGACGATAAAGATAACTTTATCAGAAGAAGGATAAACCTGTCAAGATATTTTCTTTATGCAGAGGGGACAATATTCAAGATCAAAGCGGTTCATGCTAACGCTTTCTGTTTAAACAAAATTGTCTTCATCATCTTAGAAAGTATATATATATATATATATATATATATATATATATATATATATATATATATATATATATATATATATATATATATATATATATATATATATATAAGAGAAAACGGGAAATTCACTAGCGGTGAAAGGAGTACCTTCACCACTGCTTAGGTGGCCCAATAAAATTATTACATGTGGCGTCACTTAAGATAACAAATAAAAGAACTCACTTAACTACATTTTGAGTGGCGCCACGTGTAATAATTTTATTAAGCCACCTACGCAGCGGTGAAGGAACTCCCTTCACCGCTGGTGAATTTTTCTTTTGCTCATATATATATATATATATATATATATATATATATATATATATATATATATATATATATATATATGAGAAAAATGGAAATGAACTGACAGCCCACGCAAGTTACCTAAGCTGCAGTTCATTTCCACTATCTCTAATAATTTTTTTTTAAAAATTTCTTTTGGATTATGATCTTGACTTCCTAGGGTTCACTCATACTCAATTTCTTGGGTTTTAGTTTTGATTTGGTACTCCATCAAGTTAACACAAAATTAATGGTTTTCAATGAATAAAACATTTTGTATGCACTTGATGAAAGGGTAAATGAACTCCAAAATTTATGAAATTTAATCTGGAAGAAATTAAGTAGGTGTAGATAGTAATTGTTAAAAAAATTGAAAAAAAGTCATTGGATCATTATAGTTTTGTCGCTAGCTCACGTAACTTTTCCTGAGCTGGCGGCTCACCTACAGTAATATCTCTCTCTCTCTCTCTCTCTCTCTCTCTCTCTCTCTCTCTCTCTCTCTCTATATATATATATATATATATATATATATATATATATATATATATATATATATATATATATATAGGAAACGAGAAATTCACCGACGGTGGTGAAGAGACTTCCTTCACCATTACTTAGATGGACCAATAAAACAGTTACACGTGGCGCTACTCAAAAGGCGGTTAAAATAATTCTTTTCTTTGTTATTTTGATTGGCACCACGTATACTTGTTTCATTGGTTCACATAAGCGATGGTGAAGTAAGTCCCTTCACTGTCAGTGAATTTACCATTCTCTCATATATATGTATATATATGAAAAAATGGAAAATTCATCGGTGATGAAGGTAGTTCTTTCACTGTTACTTAGGTCGCCCAATACAATTATTACACATGGCACCACTTAAGGTAACGAATAAAACAACTCTCTTAACCATCCTTTTGAGTTGCGCCACGTGTAATAATTGTATTGGCTCACTTAAGCGGTAGTGAAGGAACTCTTTTCACTGTCCGTAAATTTTCCGTTTACCATATATATATATATATATATATATATATATATATATATATATATATATATATAGGGAGAGAGAGAAAACGGAAAATTCACCTACGGTAAAGGGAGTTCCTTCACCGCCACTTAGGTGACCCAATAAAATTATTAAACGTATCGTCACTTAAAGTAACAAATAAAAGAACTCTCTTAACCGCCCTTTGAGTGGTGCTATATGTAATAATTTTATTGGACCACCTAAGCGGTGGTGAAGGAACTCACTTTACCGTCGGTGTATTTCTCTTTTCCTCGTATGTATATATATATATATATATATATATATATATATATATATATATATATATATATATATATATATATATATATATATATATATATATACTTTAAACCCCAAAATACCTAGCTTCTGAATTCTTCTCTTCGTCTTCCTCCCCTTTGTCCTCTTCTTCACCATCATCATCATCATCAACCCAATAATCCCATTTTTATTACTTCTTACTCTCCCACGATCTCTCTTCGATTAACTCCTCTTCTCCTTCCTCTTTCTTTTCTCATCCTCTCTCTGCAAGGAATACTTTTTTGCATTCATCTTCTTCCTCCTCCCTTGTGTGCCCTAATCCCTTCCAACCCCGTACATGTCCATCTCTCTCCCCTTGCTTCCATTCATTATCCATCTCCTTAACCTTCTCCTTCACAACCGTCGTCACCAGCGGCCATTTGCCGATATTGGAACCATAACTTCCAAAATCAACACAAAGCTCACCCTAAATTTGACGACAACTTCACTATCCTCCAATCTATCAGATAATTAAGCACAAACGCTTCAAAATCTGTCGATGTCTTCACTAACTTCGATCTCCTTTCTCTATCGATCATTATATTGCTAAAATTATAAATTTACACTAGATATATTATTCGATTAAAAAAATATTATAAATTATTACATTATAATATTATTCCATAAATTCCAACTAGCTAGGTTGCACCGTACCTATATCTAGACATTTATTGTACTTTTTTTTATAAATTGTCCACTTATATGGAACATGCATGCCCTCGGAAGTTATGGTAGAAACTTGCAATGTTAGTAAATTGTGATGAAAATAATTTGATACATTATCAATCTAATTTGCTTACAACATTATAAATATCAAAGTTAGAATTACCAGTTAGACAATCTAGCAAATGAGCACTTTGATATCTATCAATTCAGAAACTTCCTCATGAATGATGATGATCTCAATACTACCTCTGATTACACTCGTCAAATAATTGTTTAAAATATTACTTAATATTAGATTACATTGTACTATTTCTTAACATGATTCATGATATAAAAACTCAAACAAATTATATTTTGTTATAAAAGATCGAAGAAATATATCATAAGTATGATTTTTTCTTAAAAATCAAGCCACATTTTAATGAAGTATCCTTCTTCAAGAATCAAGATGATTTAACACATTTGAATTGTTTTTCGTTAGTTGCTCCAAAAGCCTTGAACCTGACCAACCTAAGCCTGAGCTTTGAGCTGGGCCATTTTTTTTTTATCGGGTTTGATGACATGAGGGTAGAGTTCAGATTGGGAGTGAGTAGTGTTTTGTTAAAATTGAAATAATCGATTAAAATCAATCTAAATGAGGAAAACTGAACTGAACCAAAATAATTTAATTAGTTTTTGGTTTTGAGCTTTTAAACCTGAAACCGAATCGAATTGACCGAATTGTTTAAGAATGATATATATACACAAACATATATACATGCTTATATACATGTAAACATACATATATACATATATAAATACATAAATATACATGTATATATTATACATAATAAATTCAATACCAATATGATATCACATAGATATATACTTACTAAAATGATTAACATTATAATTCTTAAACAAGTTTAATTTAAAATTCGGTTCTAACCGAACTTAACTGAATTGGATATGCTCGATTTTGATTTCTATTTTTATTCAGCTCAGTTCAGTTTTGTTATATTTGGCAAAAACTGACCGAAACTGGCCAATGTTTACCTTTAGTTCACATGCTTGATTATAAGAGAAGCATAAATCGAATATCATGAATTAGTAGTACATGTTTGAGGGAAAAAAAAAAAGCTAATATATGTTTCCCATATTTTAGGTCCTCAAAGGATGCAAGAAATAGTTACATAATTAGCCGTAAGAATTATTATAATTATTATATTAGAATAACAGGGTAAGAGTCAACTTATATGTTGCAAGTAGTCACGTATAACAAAGCTTGTACCTTCAAGATTATCTTGTTGAATGGAAGTTCCGTCAAAGTTGACTTTGAGTCAGCCTAATGGCCGAGACTGTCACGACACAGGATTTAGTGAGCCTTTATAACCTCGCGTCCCATCCGCCTCTCTTTGCGTTCACTAGGCCCAAAATTGAAGTCTGGGCTGCTAGCCCAGATTTTGATCAAACGTGGGCCTTATAAACAATTTGGGGGAACTTCTAAAGGGGCACAAGGTTTTTCCTAGTGAGCCCAGATTTCCTAGTGAGCCCAGCAGCAATTCAGAAAATGAGAGAATTTCTTAGTGAGCACATTTTTATTCCCAAAATACCCTTCAGCTATATTTTCTCATCTCACTCTCTCCCCCACTTATCTCCACTGCCCTAAACCCAAAAATCTCATCTCGTCTCTCCCCTCTTTCTCCTTCCAAACTCGCCCCCGTCCCCACCCGTCGCTGCCACACCCTCCGCCCCGAGCCTCCGCCCCCACCCGCCGCTGCCACACCCCCCTCCCCCACCCTCCACTGCCATACGCCGTCGCCCCCACCCTCCGCTGCCACACCCTCCGCCCCGAGCCTCCGCCCCCACCCGCCGCTGCCACACCCCCCGCCCCCACCCTCCGCTGCCATACGGCGTCGCCCCCACCCTCCGCCGCCACACCCTCCGTCGCTGCGAGCCTCCGCCCCCACCCGCCGCTGCCACACCCCCCCTCTGCAGCCACACCCCCCAACCCTCTGCTGCCTCACTTCCTCTCTCTTGATTTCAGATTTCTGAGCTCCACTGTAAGTTTCCTTTAATTTAATTTAAATTTTGTTTAATTTTGTTTATTTTTATTTGGTTTGTTTTGGTTTGTGACTGTCCTAAAAACTGAAAATTTCTTGTTTGGTCTGATAATATTTTAGAATCGGAAAACTCTAAACAAGTACATTTTTTTTGTTAATATTGATTTTTAATATTTAGATTATAATTATGAAGAGAATATAATATTGTAATCGTAGTTGTAAAATATGCAAAATTTTAGTTATTTTCTAATTATAGATGTTAATATTAAAATTTATTAATTAATTTAAAAATATAATGGTACTGTCCTAATTGTTGATTAAGTAACAAATAACGGTTTCAGTGTCTTTAAATTTTAATATTACACTATCTTGTAGGTAAAAAATAAATAGATAAAATATGATATTTGTAGCAAATTATACTTTGTTACTACTTATTTACACATAGAAAAGTTACTGTTTTGATAAAAAAACATCTATGAATGAAATATCTTTGTATTGCATAGATGGATCCAGCAGAATCTTCTCGCATTCGACCAACTGTCTCGTTAAGGAGGAAGAAAGTAACATCTCGACCACAAATCCAACGCCCGATACGAGAGAGAGAAATCGAAGTGGCCGTAGATACTGAATTAAATATAGAAACTCCGAATTTGATTAGATATGATAGTGCAAGACTAGAAGAAGGGAATACTGATGCAGGTACATCTCAAGATGATCTTCATGAGTCAAATTACCGAGGTCCAGTTGATTTATCAGTACTGAAGAGTTTCAAAATGCACGTTGCTCTCAAGATGATCTTCTCGAACCAGAAGCAGACGTCAACCCCCGAGAAAGACAAGGAGACAATGATTAGATTATATGAGTTGTGTATTGATATGGATGACGTAAGGAACTTCAAGTGGCCGGTGTAATTGTTTTTTGCAAATATTTTGATGAATTTGTAGAATATATGGTTTTTGTTTGTAATGAACCCTATAGTTCGCTTTTTGTTCGTTTAATATAAATACTACGTTTGTATTTGATCTTATTTCTTTAATTCGTATGAAATCGTGTTTGTTTTATACGTAGGGGACGTTGTTTATAATATTCACTATTTTATTGTATCAGTAATTGTATCGTTATTTTATTGTATCGGTGTATCCATGTATCACTGTATCATTATATCGGTGTATCAGGAGTATCATTGTATTTGTGTATCTGGAGTATCATTGTATTTGTGTATATGGAGTATCATTGTATCAGTGTATCATTGTGTGTCGGTGTATTATTGTATCGCAATAAACGATGTATCAGTGTATCAATGTGTTGCTACACAACATGTTATTGAGTTGTAATGTAATTTTGCTCTTCGCAGACGAGTTCCATTGGGGTGTAATTTTGTTCTATATAACTTGTGACCAATATTTTGTATATCTCTTGTATCTTCAGTTGTGTTGGTCTTATCCGGATATGATAGTTTGGTCAAAACACTATAATTGTGAAATGTAGCGGTGTATCAGTGAATTATTGTATATTTTTTGCTTTATAAACTATATTTTGCGAAAGATTGTATAATTAGTTGCTAATATAAATCCTTAAAGTGACGTTAAATTGGGTAAAATAATGATTTATCAATTTATTACATAAACAGAGTAGGTGATGCAACGGCGGCGTAGCAGACCAATTCATGCTCCTGTCCGGACTGTCAGTCCGAACAGGGGAGATCCGTTCGGACTGACAGTCCGAATAGATCTGGACTGTTCGGACTGACAGTCCGAACAATCCAGACTTGTTCGGACTGAAAGTCCGAACAACTCTGGTCTGTTCGGATTTTCAGTCCGAACAGACCAGATCTGTTCGGACTCTCAGTCCGAACGGGACAATTCGCGCGAGAGGATGGAAGAAGCGCAAGAGGGAAGAAGGGTAAGATCGAAATTTTTTTTAGAGGACAAAGTTGAAATATTAGGTGAAGTTTAACTGGGCCCACTAGGAAAAAACTCGTGCCCCTTTAGAAGTTCCCCAATTTGGCGGGCTGCAACGTTTTGACCGAATTAACAGGGCTTGGGCGGAAACGTAACCCGTTACATTAACGTATAGGGTTTTGATTGAAATCTATAAGAAACAAACCGGCAACACTGTCATCTGCTTCAGGGGTTTTAGGGTTTTTGCTCGATCGCTTCAATCGTAGCAATGGCGGGCGCCAAGAGAAAAGATCACCGTAGCCGACAACAGCAACAATCAAAAACTCAGCTGCAGCACCGCCAACCCCTAGACGACGCCGAAGATGACTACCCCGTCTCCAACTCTAAGAAGCGCTCTCGCGCTCCGAAGCTCCACCAACAAGAAGAGAAGGCAACTGAATCCACTCCCTTCAATTTTTCCGTTTTTTTTTGGATTTGTGTAAATTGCTGAAAGTTTCGATTTGATCTCTCTGCAGTTAATTTCGTCGAATTTGAGCTCAAAGATTCTGGAAGAAGCCCGCAAGCAGCAGAGAGAGATCGAGCAGGAGGCCGACGAGGGGCAAAAGATGACAGCTTTCTCTGCTGTGACTGAGAGTCCTTCGGTAGCTGATGATGAGGAGGAGGAGGATCTTGATGCCTTCGATGGATTCTCTGAGACCCAGAGCGTGTATGATCATGCAGTGGTAAAAGTTTTGATCTTTGCTACTATTTTAAATTTTAGTTGGGTGAGAACTGGGCTTTTTTTTTTTTTTTTTTTTTTTTTTTTAATTTTGCTTTTCGGTTCTGGTTTCTAGCAAGAGATTGATGAGGAGGATGAGAGGGTGTTGGCGAATTTCATGTCGGAGAATGCTGGGCCGCAGCTAACACTTGCAGATATTATTATTCAGAAAATTAAAGAGAAGGATGCCGAGGTCAATTCTGGTTAGTTTCTCTTTTAGGTGGATTATTATTATAGATGTCATGCTCTAATTTTCAAGTGAGCAACTTAGTGAATAGTGCAGCGAGCTCAAAGGAAGGCAAGAAGGAGAACTGACCAACATTATATAAAATTATAATAATGTTGTAATTTTAAATTGCTATGTGTTGCAATTGAAACTCAATTCAAATGGGTTCATGTCAACAAAATTGTTTTGACACTACAACTGTGGAGGAGGCTTCTAAGCTGAAGTTAAAATCTGGTCTTCAAATCTTGTTCTAGGTTCCTTTTAAAAAAATTTGTTTTCTTTTTTCTGGAGCCTATATAGAGGGCTACATCAATGGTTTTGAAGATAGGTTCAGTTGAAGTATAGAGCTATTAGTGATGAGTTTTTCACTACTGTTCCTCTTTTCAGTTTTTAGTATTTTATAACCCCTTATCTTCTCTCTTTCTAAATATCGGTTTTGGTGTCAGTGTGTCATGCCACTTCCATATTCAGATACTTAGCTTTAACCTCTATTTGGTTCGTCTTCTCCACTAATCCTTGGGAATTTAGTGTAATTGCTATTGAGGATACTATCAACATAGTGCCAATGAGAGAACACAATTCTTTTGTTTGATAAAGTCTAGATGCTTAGAGAAATAATACACCATAGCTTCTCTTTACATGCCTTCTATATTATGCCTGCTTTCTTTGAGGATTTCATAGCTTCTTTTGCATATTTCTCTTGTGGATGTTAGCTATATCTGTTCTAAAGCTACAGGAACTAGCCAGCAATTGATGGTTATCATTATGTATTTCACCAACTAGCAAGTTATCAACACATGTAAGGGAATATAGAATTTCCATATGATTGTTGGAATTTTTCTGAACTTGAGGATGAGCTGTTTGCAGTGGACTATGATATGTAGGACACTCTCATCGGGCAGAAAAGTGAGCATCTCCATCCAATTCGGACATAACATCCGTGTCAGGGTGCCAACACTCGCAAATTTACTTACCTTTGTTCACATAAAAAATATGAACAAACGAAATATGTTAGGCTATCTTTTGGCAAAAACTAGATTATTTATCATTTTACTATTTTACCCATTTTCATATGTAAGTAACTAAGTAACTAATTAACAAACATCACACACAAATTAAGCTGAACATGCACATATATTTGGTTCTATAAGAACACATAGCCATGTCTTTGAGAGGGATATTGTGTCCAACACCTTGTGTTCATGTTGGAGCACAGCAAATGTGCTTTTGTCTACACATCATAGGCAGTGGAAGCAGTTGACTTGATTTGGGCTAGATGGAGGCAAGACAACTTTAATGTGCTTCAAAATATGACGAAATGAGTTCTGTTGCTGTAAATACCAACCATGTAAACAACAAATATACAAATTGCAGTTCCATTCTGGTTTAATTTGCAAGCAACTCCAAAGCAATATGTACCAACTTGTAGTTGGCTGCATATGGCAGAATTCTTGTATGAGAAAAATGAAATAATTTTAACAAAAACAAAATTAATAAGAATAGCATTTACGAAAAAAAATCATGAAAGCTGTAAAAAGCCTAAAATTCCCATGCAATGCATAATTTATAATAATCAAATTTGATGAATACCAATCATTTACTAAGTAATGATAGATGAAAATTAGGTGAGAACTAACTCAATTATATGTAAATGGTTAATGTAAACCGAAATTAATAAAAAAAAATTACAATTAACAATTATGCGAACAATGAAAAAGTAACCAAATGCATGTATAGTGAGTGACCCATGTTATGTGCCACCAAACATGCAGTCACACATGGTTAATGCAACCACATATCTAGTATGGGGATTGATTAGACCCTTTGCCGTTTTTGGCTGCTAATTTTTGACTGATTTTTCTTTTTAGTGAGATCAAGGAACCACTAATAAATATGTGACATATATTCCATGCTTACGACATTACTTCTGATATATATATATATATATATATATATATATATATATATATATATATATATATATATATATATATATATATATATATATATATATATATATATATATATATATATATATATATATATTTGAGTTTCATAAAAAGCCTATGTAAAGGTCTAGGGTTTTGAGGTGGTTCTTCATTGATCAATGAGCTTTCCTTTTATTGTTGCTCGTATATTAATATGTTAATTATTTATCATCATCATCACTTTGGTTGAGAATTTTCTGATTAGTTAGACTCGTTTCTTGTTGATTCTTTAAGTTGTTCCTTCCTTTCATATATTCCTTCTCTTTTCTAATCGTACCCTCCTGTAATTTTGTCTCGTTCACATCAATTATTATAGAGCTCTATGGTAACTTGGTTTAAACTAGGTTTGTTGGTGCAACTCATGGAGCATGTTGGTTAGTACAAGGGCTAGCCCAGTTATTATAATATCACATCTTGCAAATGGAAAGAACCTGATTGATAACCTAACATAACTGTCCCAAATTCTACAGGATCATAGCCATTTTGGTTGAGCCCATTTGGCTGACTTGAATCAGTTAGAATCGAATTGGCAGAGAGACAGAATGTCAAATAAAGAATATAAAAATGATTGGAGAGATAATATTAGAGAAAGTGTGGATGGTGGAGAGTATTTTATCTTAAAGACAATATAAAAATAGAAGATAAAAGTGTTGTTGTTGTTGCAAGAAAAACCATGGTTTTAAGTTAAAGTTGCAGAGTTTGAGGCAAGGGAAGCTTTCATCTTCTACAATAGGAATTAGGAGGGGCTCAAAGGAGCGTAACAGATTTCCATATCTGATTGTTAGAGACTTGGGAGAGAAGACTGGCAAAGTTGGAAGGCAACTGTTTTAAGATGAGAAAGTGATATTGGAGAGAAAGCTCCCCTCATGAAGAAAGCTGAATTGAGAATTCTAAAAAATTATCTTTAGAAAACAATTCATGTTTCACATTTTACTGAATGCCGGACATGGGCATAAGGTTTCACTTTCAAACCTATAATCTTTAAGCTCTCTATGGTTCTTGTGTACTAATGTTTCTCAACATTATCTAGCAATGATGTTGGTTTTCCTAAAATTCTCTTGATAACTAATAACTGAGTCCTTTTTTAGTTATTTTTATCAAAGGAATTACATCACCTAGAACACCAGTTATTAGCAAATTTAATGTTCAGCATGATCATCATAAGATTAAGTGAATAACTTGGTTGATCTGTTTCTCTTAGAATTGAAGGATTTGAAATTTCCTCCTCATCTTTAGTTCTCTACTTATTAATTGGTTTACATCGCTATTCCTTCTTTGTGGACACAGAAGCACGACCTCTCCCCAATTTGGACAGCAATATCATAGATCTGTATAAGGGGTATGCCAACAGTTTATTTGTTTGAAAACCAGCTTTGCTATGATCTTTATCAAACATTGTGCTTATGAAAACTATTGTTCATACCGCAGAGTCGGCAAGCTGCTCAGTAGGTATACAAATGGGAAGATTCCGAAGGCATTTAAACACATTCCTCACGTAAGGCTATGGGAAGATGTGCTATATTTGACTGAGCCTGAAAATTGGTCTCCGAATGCAATGTACCAAGCAACAAGAATATTCTCCTCGAATTTAGGTGTTAAAGGAGCCCAGCGGTTTTACAATCTTGTTCTACTACCTAGGATCAGAGATGACATACGAAAGAATAAACGGCTTCATTTTGCTCTCTATCAATCTATGAAGAAGTCCTTGTACAAGCCAGCTGCATTTTTCAAAGGAATCCTGTTCCCGCTATGTCAGGTATGTAATATTCAAGATTCATGGTTAACTGAGAGTTTGAGATAAAGACAATGTGGGTCTTCTTCCTCACCTATATTCTGAAAATGTATGCATTTATATGGCTAATTTTCTTGTTTCATCACAATCCACCATCATAAGACTAGAGTTTATGCATGCAAATGAGTGAGGTAACATAACAGTCAACAAGAAAAAAAATGTGCTTTGTTCAATGTACAAAACTACTCAGCCATCCGACTGAGGGATCCATTGTCCCATAACTCCCATCTTGATCTCTATTGTAAATCCATTAGTTAGACGTGTTTACAGTGACAAACTAAAGGCTGGCGATATGACCAAGTGGGGAAAGTACAAATCAGTTATCACTGGTTCCTTTTTTGAGGGCTTGCTACACTGGGTTTTCCATATTAGAAACTTGGTTTTGAAAAATCCACAATTGCATATTATTTCTATGTATACAATTTGAATAATCATGAAAAGATGAACCCCCCAACCACAGTTACATATTATTTTCAATGTACAATTATAATAATCATGAAAATATCCCCTCCCCCCCAAAAAAAAAAAAAAAAAAAAAAAAACCCAAATCCAAAAAAAAAACTCACCCCCACCCCCTCATCAAAATTAGATTATTCAGCTTGTCTTTTTTTCATGAACCATTCATAAATTTTGAAACCATTCACAAATTTTATGACTCTTTTTACTGCATTATTATTATTATTATTATTTTTTATCCCCTTTAATCTCTACAGTTCTCTGCATCAATGTAGTATTAACTCTTATATGTTTTGGCATCAATGTGAATGCAGTCCTCACCTCTTCTCCCTATTTCTCGAAGTTACATATCAAAATCTTATTTTCATCCTGAAAATTAAATATTTCCAACAAATTCTACACATTAGTGATTTCTTTCAGCTTTGATGACTTTGCTTCAATGCTACCTGAGCGAAGTAGTTTCACCAATGCACCAAGCTTCCTTCCTCAATTAATTAATGGGTTCGGCAAATAACATGCACAATGTACCCGTGGACTTCATTTTATGCCTAAAAGTTCATCCAAAATGAATACAAAGATTTAATCACTTGGAGACCTCTGTCTTTTATGCATAAACTTCGATCCTCTAGTAAAATTCTGCCACCCAGATTGTTGTCAATCTTTTTAGTTATTTTTTAAATCGTTGCTTGAACTTTGATGTTTATTTATTTTATTAGACCCATCAAATCCTCACCTACTGACTTCAAGGCACCAGTTATTTTCGTTCGCCGTTTGAAAGTCTCTCTTTTGTTGACAATCATTCTCAAAAGCAAGAAATTTTCACCTTTGCCATTCTTCAGTCAGGAACCTGCAGCCTTCGAGAGGCAGTCATAGTTGGAAGCATTATTCAGAAAGTTTCCATTCCTCCCCTTCATTCAAGGTAACGTACTGTTGCTCATGGAGCATGAACACTTGATAGTTTCTTAGGTTTTCAGCATATAATTGTTATATGCGTTGATTGATGTGATATCAATTTACCAGTGCATATTTGTATTTATATTCTATATGGCAAACAGTGCAGCATTATTGAAGCTAGCGGAAATGGACTATTGCGGGACAACTAGGTAATATTGCTTAATTGAGCTTTCATCTTACTACTGTGAGTTCAAGCACAAGGCATTTTCTTCTAACTAGAATTTAACTTTTGCTGTGGTATAAATTTTCTTCAGTTTGCTATTATTACAGTGATAAGCATAACTCTTTTAACTACCATGTTAATTTACTTACCTTGAAACTGTGGGCATAAAGTCTTATGGTATTTGGAGGAGGTTTTGTTTTTTTTGACTCTCTTGTGTTTTTGCATGTGCATATGTGAACATATACAGTCTAATCTACTAAGTGTTTAATTCTCGGCCATTATATGGACAGCCAACCCCCACTCTCCCGCCCCTCTCAAAAGCATCTTTGCTGACCACTGAAGTATGTGCATGAGCATTGTACATTCTATTGTAGCAAGTGTTTAATTCTTGTTGTGTGAATGCATACCGTCTCCTCAAGCAAGTCTTGAATTATCTCTGCTCTGTGGAAATAAGTGGCCCCCAAACAATCATCTATCTGGCTAACCAAAGACATGTATCTATTTTTTGTAAGAAACTTTTCTTTGCTTCCTTTCCTACGTATTTCTTTTTTTTGTTGCTGTTTCCTCTTCTTTCTTCTCAATGATGGTGCTTTTTCTTAGTGTACCAGCCAAAGATGATACTTGGGAATATCAAATTTTTTTATCCCGTCCGCAACCTGACAGGACCTCCAAATAACTCTTTTCAAACATATACAGAATGATTGAACAAGAATGGGGACGCTTTCAACATCCAATATTATTGTAATGGACTAGCATCTTCTATTAAGGGTTGATTACGTGAACAAGATGGAGAAGCTCGAGTATGAATAAACACTCTTTCAGCATCCGTCATTATTGTAATGGATTAGTATCTGCTATTAAGGGCTGATTACGTGAAGAAAGTCTTGTAAACAGACCCAACCATATGTTGGACAAATCATAATGGAAAATAGATTAAATAGAAAGTTACATAAGAAAAATTGTGTGGAAGACCAGTGGATGATCAAAGTCAAAGAATATTTTCATAGGAATAGGTTTGTTGGTTTTGAAACACGAAACTTACAAAGCATGAGCTGACACGGGAGATAGATATGATATGAACGCGGACACAAGGACACGACATATCTTAAAAAAGTAGGAGTGTAGGTCATAGGGACACGACGTCACAAATATGTGTGTATTTGTGCATGTGATATATATATATATATATATATATATATATATATATATATAATGTACATCAAAACTTGTAATCTTTAAGACTTCTTTTCTTTGAAGTAGAGACAAATGAAAAAGATTTTAATGATTTAACATATAGATTTTAATCAAGTAACTTTATTTAAGAAAAGAATTTGAATTCAATTTAATGGGCCTGTTCCTTGAATAAAATATTTGAACTTTCTATCTTTACAAGTCATATGGAGTCTATTAGTTTAGTATCGATTTTATGTCAAAAGAGCTTTGTTTTTGTTTTTGTTTTTTTTTTTTTTTGTGCAATGTATGACTCTATAAGATCTTTACGACTTCTTGAAAGTGGACACGGTTTCAACACATTTTTGGGTTCTTAAAATCCAATAGGGTTCTAGCATGGCCAATATGGACTGGCAAGTGTCGTGCAAGTGTTGGTGTCCGATGGGGATTTTGTTGGATTTATGGGTTACTTGCTGGACCTGATGGGGATTTTTTGGGGGAGAAATATGATGGGGATTGCTTGTTGTTATCTATGAGAATTTTGGTTTTTTCATTTTTTTTTTCTTTTTGTAGTGTATTTGGCTGGCCCATACAGCCCAAAAGGACAAACCGAACTGCAGTGGTTATGTTCAGTTAGTTTAGGAATTCAGTTTGGTTTCGAGTCAGGCATTTTTAAGGATATGCGACATAAACCGAAGCAAGCTTAGGCTAATTTTGGTTTTTTCTTTTTTTTTTTCTTTTTGTAGTGTATTTGGCTGGCCCATACAGCCCAAAAGGACAAACCAAACTGCAGTGGTTATGTTCAGTTAGTTTAGGAATTCAGTTTGGTTTCAAGTCAGGCATTTTTAAGGATATGCGACATAAACCGAAGCAAGCTTAGGCTTAGCGACAATCAAGAATTTGTCCCAAGTGGCTTTATTCTATAAATGCTTAGGTATAATTGTGAAATTCTCAACATTGTTGGGGATATATGAATAGGATTTTTTTAAAAAAAAAATATATTCGTATAGGTGAACATAAAGTATATGGATAAAACATTTTGATATTTTTGAGGTTTCTTCCTTCCTATTTTGTTAAAGGTTTCTAAATGTTACATATTAAGGAGAAGCGTTTCTATCCCCTTCAAATGAAGTTCTTCCAAGGCCCGTGCTCTTTCTAATGAATTGTTGTTAAACCTACTTTTTCCTTTTGAGCCGTTGCATTTTTGTTTCTATATGGTGCTTGCTATTTCTTCCCAAAAACTTAGTTATTTTTATTTGTATGGAAACAATGAGTTTTAGATGGAAAAGTAGAGGCCTAAAATAAATGCTGGATAGAAACAAGGATTTAAGAGCTTATTTGAAAAGACAATTAAAACCATTTAATATTCAAGGGGCGATTTTTTGTTTATTTTATAGTTTACTTTGATTAATTTGTTTGCCATACATGTTGCTTTTGGCTAGGTAAGTAAACATACCGTGCTTCTAGGTAAGTAAAGTTACATGGTGTTCCCCAACGTCAGATAGGTGCAAGTAATTAAAAGATTAAAAGATCATAGGTGCATTCGTCACTTCATATGACATCATTGTCCATATCGGGTACTGAATGTTGTCTTAGTTATGTCTGACTCTCTCACCTCTACTTGGTGATACCCGATTTAGGATCCAGCTTCAAGAATACTCTCGCTCCATCAAGTTTATCATACAAGTCATCAATCCTTTGCAATGATCACGATTTGTGACTTGATTCAATTCAATGCACAACCTCTTGCTCGCATCCTTTTTCTTTGTCAAAGGCGCTAGTGCACCCCAAGGCCTAGTATTCAGTCTTATGAAATCACGAGTTTCTAGCTTATGTAACTGATCCTTCACTTCTGCTACTCTGCGAGACCCATTTGATTGGCGTCTTAGAAATAATTGTAGTATCAGAAAATATGTCGATGGAGAACTCCACGACTCTATCTGACAGCAATCTAAAAAATTCTTAGAAGACATCCACAAAATATGATACCATCAATATCCCAGCTGAAATTGCATCCATAGTTGTTAATACACCCGCAATCAAGTGGGCTCTGAACTCTGCTGGTTCCTTGTGCTTGCTACCTCCGGAAAACTCACTCTAGATGATCCAGAATCTTGAAGATCATGTTCCTTTTTTTACGATCAATCACCACGTAAAATGTATTAAGCCATTGCATTCTCAAAATCACATCAAATCTATGAGTATTGATAACTCGGAGGTTGGCATAGAACTCTCTCTTGCATATCATAACAAGACACAATCTATACATACTACCCGATACAACATTCCCATTTCTCGTGCTAGTTTTCCAATTATAAGACAAAATTTCACTAGGATTATCATGTTAGGATACAAATGCAGATGATATAAAATAATGAGATACTCTAGAATGAAGCAAAATTGATACAGATACAAGATACACTAAAAGAGTAATTGCCACCATATCGTCAGAGTTTTGCAACTGCTCTGCAGTCAAATTGAATGCTTGACCACGTCCATAATCAGTTCCCTTGTTCTTTTGGGCCTGCTTAAATATCTTTTTTGGGGGAGTAAGGAGATGGTCTGTCTTGATTGTCGGTCTGATTTCTTTGTTGTTACTACCCCTAGGAAATAGGGGGACGAGTTGCTGCTCCATAGTCTCTCTCTGCGGTCAGTTCCCTATCATATGCTAGCTTGATCCACAAACCAAACAGATGTGATTGACATATCTACACTTATTTGTATGCCCAGATTCCTGACAAATTGGAAAATAGGTTTCTGCTGTGGGGACGAGCCAAATGAATTCCTCTGAGACAATGGTCTAAGATATGTTTTCATTATGCAAGTTGTACGAGCGCATAATGCTTAAACGGATTTCACGGAAAATAAACGGATTATGCGGAGTTACATAGAATTTTAATATTTTATTATATAATAATATAATAATACTTAAACATGCATATGTTGGTGCTATAAAATTAAAAAAAATAAGGAAAATATATCTTAGTTTCTCAGCTTTGCTTAGTAACAAGCCAATAACAATACTTAAACTAATCTCAATCTCAAACTCAATTCAAAATCCACTTGAGTATTGTGGGAGACTCTCTGCAGTTGTCACCCTTATTGATGTCTCATTCCAATTGTAGCAGTACTTAAATTTTTTCCTTTCTGTAAGTGGTTATTGTAGGAGACTCTCTGCAGTTGTAATCATTCAGGATAGGATGTCTATGGACATTTCTTTCCTATATTCCTGATTATCACATTCTTTAATTAAAGGAAAAGTGAAATGAGACTTGGAAGATGACATGTGCCCCGAATAAAGCTAAAATTAAGTTGGTTGTTTCAGTGCAGTTGATAAGTTGGTTGTTCTAATGCAAGACAATATTATGCTGCCTTTGATATAGAACAGTGAGTTTTTTGATGTACTGATCTCTGTTCATATAGCAGATCAATGAAAGCATTTTAATGTTAGTGGATTTGTTGATTTGTTAAAGCCTTGGTGGGAATGTTTTTCTATATTGCCTTATGTTGCCCTGTTGGGGCTTTCCTGACTCTATTATGCATTTATCAGTTAATAGAGAAAAATAGATGTTGGTGGATCTGTGAAGTTAATTGTGTAGTTTTTCTATAGCACTATTGTGTACTTTCACAAGTAGGGTTAATTAGTTAATTGTTGGCAAACTTTCTTTTGGCTAACAGCATATCTTTAACGGCATTGTTGATTGTTAGCCATGCTGCATTTAGCATATACAGTATCATTTCATTATGATATTCTATGTAGGTGTTTTTCTTTTCTTAATCTCCTTAATTGAATTCTTTTGTATGAATTTTCTGTCCTGTGTACTGAAATTTGTAGAACATGGTTTAGTCGCTTATTGTCTTGTGATTCATGTAGAAATTTATTTGCATGCCTGTGTATCACTTGCATCCAAATAACGTCGTCTGAAAAGTACTCTTTTTCAGGTGCTTGACTTTTTCACTTTTCTAATTTGTTACAGTTATTTCATAAAGCTATTTCTAGATAAGAAATATGCACTGCCTTACCGGGTGCTTGATGCTGTTGTTGCACATTTCATGAGGTTTCTCAAGGATGAAAGAGTGATGCCCGTAATATGGCATCAATCACTTCTTGCCTTTGTTCAAAGGTGTGCTTATCTGCTTGTCTTGTCATATTTTGCTGTCCATAATTTCTGTTTTATCATATTTGGAAAGTGTATATTTATTTTCTGATACTCCACTGTGGCTATTTTTAGTAGTCCAATGACGCTTTAACTAGAACAAATAGTCGAAGTTTTGTAGAGGTTCCAGTAATATCACCTTCCTAAAATAAAATAGGGTTTGAATCGCCTGTAGGAAGTAAAGTTTCTTTATTGGCAAAAAATGGGAACGAAATAAAAAGGGAACAACATTAAACAGTCTCAAGTTAGACCAAGATAACATTAATCTAACTAGTATAAGCCCTAAATCCACCTTCTTGCTGACGTTCTTATAATAGGCAAAATTCTCATCAGGTCCTTGGAATGATTTACATAATTTCTTTTAAGCCCTCTCTTTTTTTAAAACTAGAAAGCATTATAATAGTAGGTAATATAACCTTCAGGTTCCTGTGTTAAAACTTAATTTCTTTTATACCCCTAAAATTGCACGTCCAAGAGTCTAGTTTTAGGGAGGTTCAAGTAAAAGTGAGGTGGGTAAGAGAGATAGATAGAATGGGTTGATAGTTTTTGTTGAGAGATTGCAATAGAGAAACATATAGATGGTAGGGGCTGCGTATTTATAACCGTTCTACGAACATACCGCAAATCCGGCAACACTGGTAGGAAAGCAAGCAGAGGCTTTTGTGGAGATTACTCACTAGCTTGATTATCCATTTCCAATCTAGTCTCATGAAGAGTGGAAATCCCTATTAACTGTATATTATTTTAGCAAGTGGTCTATAATATTATATATAAAGGAATATGTGGGGCGGACAAAGTTGGAATAAGTAGGATCCGAATATCCATAGCTTCTTATATCAGTAGTATTTATAGAAACCCATCATGAGTTGTCTAGGATTGTCCTGATCTATAGTCATACATATTGTGGACATTTTATTGGGACTTATGTTTATGGCTTCTTTACATGATTAGTTGATAAACATTAATAACAATGTTTTATTTCCCAGGATGGAGCATTACATATTAGTAACTTCACATCTTTGTGTTATATCTTCTCATAAATGACCATATCTATGGAAATCATTCTTTTGGGATGTGATCCATACCCGTTTTTGTTGATATATGTATTACATTCATTTCCACATTTGTCAGCCATTATAGTGATCTTCTTGACGAAGATCCATGTTCGAATTCGTGTTCAAGTCATAAAAACAAATATGAATATGGATATGTCAGCATCTGCTCCATATCTGCTTTGTTTGCACTCCTATAGACACTCTAGAATTTACTATTCATAAGATGAATTAAGACTAGGGTTTATGTGAACATCCAATAGATTAACAACTGCACTTTATTTGGTTATAAATCAAAGGAGAAGACGTCAACTTTAAGAAAATAATATATAATTTTCAAATAACAAAAGACCCAGGACTTGCACAAAAATGTCTCAAAAATTTGTTTCTTCTACTTCACTAATCAAACGAAGTCTCGGGAAAAGCCTTAATCCAACTTCTTGCAAATAAATCTCCTTAAAAAAATTTTACACAAATAGGATGTCATCATAATATTATTTTGAAAACAAAGTTCCGACTACTGTTTTAAAATTTATAGTTTCTTATGTGCTAAAAGTAACAGTATTAAAAAAAACTTTTAGCGCCCTTATATTAAAACTTCATTTCCAGTGAGTCATAAAAGTTCTTGTATTAGAATTCCATTGTTTAAAATTCTAAAAGTTAAGAAACCTTGTGCAAATCCAGATACGTATGAGAATTGAGTGCCATCTCTCAATCATTTGTACGTGCATTTGTGCGGAACCTGAATTCTAGTATAGTGAGGGAAAAAAAAATAACCAAAAGGAGCTTGGTCTAGTGGTAAAGGAGAAGTTGAAGAAATGATGAATTGCACAGTTCAGATCTTGTAGAGAGATGCACAGTGTGAAGGTTTATTAATCAGTGGACAAATGCCAGAACTCATACATATGTACATGCACATATGCATCTTGAAGGCTTGCCCAAACAGTGTCCCAGCCTACGAATGGGCTTAAGATCTTTTAGACGTTCCCTAACAATTTATCTCTTTTTTCTTGACATTCCAATGACATTGAAATATGGATAAAATGTGTTAAATTGAAATGTTACTTTCTGCACATACAGCTCACATGCCTAAATACAACACATAAATAGAGCATAATAGAACCCAATGAAGGTTATAATACCAATTCGCCAAAAAAAAAAACAAAAAAGAAAAAAGAAAGGAAGGAAGGTTATCATACTTAATGAGGTAATATCACCTAGTTGTGTGGAAATGGCATGGTGGGCACCCAGGTTGGTTATTATCTGAACTCTTTATGCTTGATCCATGTATCCCATAACTTACATGGGTGCACCTAAATTCAATTGGTTTAAAAACTTGTACATATAATGGAAATCCTTTTCTAAGAGAAATAAGGTGATCTGATTGCAGAGAAGAGTTATAAGAGTCGATACAAGTGCAAGAATCCCCATTGACGATTCCTAACTAAAGAAACTCAATGACTGATCTTAAGCTTATTACAATCAACATCCTGGCAACTCGAACTCAAAACAGGCTGTTTTAATGTTGTTTGTTCTCTGCCAAAAATAAAATAAAATAATCATTTTATGCTTCTGAGATTGTTTTTTTCTTTGTCCCTATATTTAGTTTTGAATCACATGATGGCGCATTATGAATCATGGAACTTAGCATAAATAGTGAAGCCTTACATGGATTATAATTTCACCTTTAATGCTTAATGTGATAGATTATGGAATGAATTTGTTCACTTTAACGTATTTATATGATTTATCTTTAACAGGTACAAAAATGAGCTGACAAAGGAGGATAAGGACAACCTGGAACTCTTAATTCAGCATCAGAAACATCATTTGGTATTCTTTTATTCTCGTTGCTTATGGTTATTGAGTACTTCGGTCTTGAGTAGTGCATAGGCATAGGAATAACTGAGTATGTGATTTTGTTTTTTTCTCTGTCCTTAGGTTACACCTGAAGTCCGTAGGGAGCTGAAGAATAGCCACAATCGGGGAGAGAGAGAGGATGATCTAATGTCAATATATATCCTTTATAAAATTACATAGATGTTCATATCATTGTTCTTTTCAATGGTTAGATTGGTGTGCTTTACTGGTTTAGCTTGTGCAAGAGGCGTTGACTTTTCATAAAGTGCTTATGTTTCCAATGGCAAAAATTACATTGAAAGGAAACAGTGAACATTGGTATAGATGGGAGAAGAGATTGGGTGCCTAGCACCCAATCCCAAGTTCGCAGGCTCATCTGTTTAGTTATCATGCTGACAATTTGCATTGCTCGAGGTTATGTCGAAGGCTTCAGAGACAATTAATCATGATATTCCCACCACTGCATTCAATTTTTTGCCTGTATTTTATCAAGCAACTTGCATTTGCCTCTTCCTTGCGCTTAAATTCAGGCTAGGTGGAGTTTTTCTTAATTTTTTTAGCAATTATTGGTAATCGTAGCACCGGTGGAGGAAAAGCAGAAGTATGATGTATTGGTTTTTGCTTCATCCTCAGTATTTAAGATTAGTAGAGTACATAAAGATAGTCTCTTCACTATGTTTTCTGGGAATCTACCATAAAATGAGAGCTTTAGATATTTAATGCATTAGAGAAACATGAAGCATGGACATTGGAATATTTTAGTATTTCATTTTGCAGTTAGAATTGTATACATGTATGTATCTAGTTATTTAGTAATTGAAGCAATTTAGGTGGAAATCTTGAAGTAAATATGACAACTTTGCCGAAGTTGACGAATCTTTTACATGCACACAAGGAACCGTAAAAGTAGTTTCATTTTATAAGATGAGTTGCTCATCTTACTACACACATCATTATGCTAGATGCACTGACCATCTTGTTTTTTCTTCTTTGTTTGTGTGTGCATGTATGTGCGTGCGTGCTTGATTGATTTTTTTTCAGATTATTTTGTGTTTATTTTTATGACTAATTTCTCATTATCAAACTAAGCTGTTGTTCCTTGACGAGCCTTTACCTTCTCCCATCTCTATTATTTATAAAAGAATTGAAGAAGACAGATTTGATTTTCCAGAAGTTCCAATGGAGGAGGATTGAAGCAAAAAAACTACTCTGCAGGTAACTAATCCCATTTTTTTCCTTTTGATCTTTGGTTTCGGAAACTTGGTGATGCTTTACAATGCCTTGTAGCTATCTTCTTTTACTCTGCAGCGCGGGGACAAAGTTCAACTCCAAAATCAAACTGTGTTTTATAACTGCAGATATCACTGGATGTGGTGCAGGTGCCGGTCATTCTTTCTGGGTAAGAGCAGAGTGGACTCCATACAATTGTGCTGCTACATGCATATTCTCTGTGAGACGAATATAATTTATGCGGCTATGAGAATATTGAGGGCACATATCAATTTGTTCTTGATGAATCTCTTATTTGTTGTATCATTCTTTGATGGATTTTTTTTTTTTTTTCCCCCAATATTCTTCTTTCTGGCTGCTTCGGCAAATAATTTCTATCAAGAGGTTGCATCAATGTAATTGTATTTGTCATGAAATCTTGCTCTGCTTTAATTGACCGAGATGTCATTTTCTCATGTTATAAAAGTAAGCTTGTATCCATGCATGAACTTTTCACGTGCAATACTGTTAGGAGAAAAGTGGGGCCTCCTCTGAAATGAAAAGAGAAATAAAAGATGTGGATCCATTTTTGGTTAATAACTTACAATGGTAACACTTGGATGACATTCGTATCAGCATCACCAATAATGGATCAACATTAAAGTCTTAATATAAGAATGAATCATCATTAAACTCCTTGATATCTGATAGCGATTCATCTTTTTTATACAAACTCTAGTGCAATCCCCATCTCAGCCATTACATTCTATTAAAATTACATCTTATTATATTTTAAAAGTATTATATCTTTCATCCCAATCACCGTTTGTTGTATATTTCATATATTAATTATATATCTCACAAATGGGTGCATCTTTCTATTTAATATTATATCACACAAACCTACTCACTTCTCCTTAAATTTTTTGGGGAAGAAAAAGGATATCAAATCAATAGATGAGGGTATTAGAAGGGAGGATAACCAAATTCCAAATTTGGTTATACTGTTTTTTGGTGTGTGGAACTCAATTCTACAAGATATATATAACTAGTTAAATTCTATAATACCTTTCATCAAGAAAGCTAACTAGATTTGACTGCCTAATATTAAAGTAGAAATATTTCATACCTTCTCCTCATTTATCTTGTAGATGATTTATTGTGATAAAACAATTTGTAGCTCCCTTGATTCCAATTATTATATACAAATGCAAAGAAGTTTTGCCGAAAACCCTACACGTCTTCTTCATTGATCTGTAAACAGTCCCTTCAGTCTAAATCCTTCAGATCTCCGAAGTAAAGACAGGACAGTCTATCATCAAACTTTGACATCATTTGGTGTGCTGCAAAACCCCGATAACGGTTCTCATATCTTGCGACACAAATATCCGTTACATTCTTCAACATTGTGTCCTCTTGATGGAATGGCTGGTCCACAAATTCATCGAGTGGCATCCACTGCAGGAAAAGTTCACTTCAGCTAATAAAAAGAAAGTGTCTAGGAGATGATAATGAGGTAGCCACAGCTTGTTTTCATTGTTTACCTTGGCAGCTTGGATTTCGGACTCATCGATGGTGATCTCAGTTGAGAATGGCTCAAGCACGCATACAAAGAACAGATCTGACTTATCAAATGTCACCTGGTGGGCATGCCTGCAAAGCAAGGCAAAATTTGTATGTTTTTACTTTTTTAGTCGTTAGGTGACATAATACATGAAATGATAAATGAAGGATATTTGAGTTAATAAGACACCTCCAAGCCAGAGGACGAGGATACAAAGGGAGCACAGAAGCCCACCGAGGGGAGTCATGCCATGCCATGTGATAGATCCGGGAAGCAGTGCCAGAGCACTGAGAAGGGTAGAGATCACTGCTATCTTATTAGCGGGATGGGGTTTGTTAGGAGACTTTAGTTGAGTTGTGGTGTTTGTAACTGCTCTTCATATTTTCCATTTAATTTAGTTTGCAACCTGTCCTCGCCTTAGAGAGTGACAGTAATATGTAATCTTATAGACTCTATCCAGTTTCATTAAGCTCTAATAAATGAAAATTGAGGGGATTTGCCCACCATTATTCCTTAAAAAAAGACACCTCCAGAAGGGCTTAGTTAGGCATTTGATTGTTCTTTCATCTATGCATCTCATCATCAGTAATGTAACTTTTAATTTAGCTAAAAAAAATTCTTACCTGAAAGCGACCACTTCAAGAAATGCTGTATCTATCTGAAGGAAAGAACAAAAAGAAGAGAGTGCATTATTAGCACACGCGTTAACACCATGCTTCTAAGAAAATAACAAATTGCATTAAGAAACTTATTAATGGAAGACGAAAATTCTGTTACTTATTAGCATGTGTAAAAACCATGCTTCTAAAAAAAAAAATAACAAATTGCATTAAGAAAGTTATTTATAATGGAAAGACGGTAATTCTGTTACATACACCAGTTTCTTCTCTGACTTCTCTAACCGCTCCAGTGGATATTTCTTCACACTGAAAAACATAATCAAGGTCAATATAACTTGAAGAATCCATTTAAAGAAAACTACTTTCCTTAATCCAAGTTACTATGTACTTATTAAAATATATTTCTTCAGACGGAAAAACACAATCATAGTTACTATAACTTGATTAATCCACGTAAAGAAGACTATCTCCTTAAAAATATATATCTTCAGACCGAAAAGCATAATCAAAGTTACTGTAACCTGATGAATCCATATAAAGATGACTATTTCCATAAGAAGTAAGGAGTATTTCAGAAAAATATAACACAATATTTCTCATAACTGTAAAAGGTAGCCTTCATTAAATTATAAAATTCCAAGTTGGGTTACTAGGAGAACGGTTTGCTGAGAATTCTTATAAGTATTTACACTTTAAATTCAGGTGCAACTGCACTTTGATTGTTCAAATAGTCTCATCTGCAAGACTGAATACAGAATTTTAAGCAATAAACAAGCAGGATGGACCAAGAATAACACTGAATGTAATATTATAATGAACCATGTTCACACTTCCATAACTTCACTAGTATAGCCCACTGGTAACACAATTTCATTAGCAAGATTGACAGAGAAGAAGACAGGAGTAAATATGAAAGCTTTACTTAGACGAATATTTATAGCATGCACCATACAAGAAGAGTACATATTTGGCTTTCTTTAAATTGCTTCCACTAATTGCAATTCAAAATAAAACTTATGGATGATGAGTACCTTATTGATGAACCCTGTCGGAATTTTCCATATGCCCAAGCATGTCAAGGGGCATTTCTTTTCTTTCACAACAAGTACCTAATATTAAAAAGGAAAAAGGAAAAATGGAGGATTAGAAAGTAACTCAAGCAAATGACTTTAGTGTAAAAATTGGCAATTGTCTCTGCTGTGAAAAAAATTCTTAAGCTAGTGAATATTGTAAGTCATAAAATTACCTCTCTATTTTTGTTGACAACAAATGCTCCTACACCTACTTGATGTGCAGCAGTCGTAGGAAGCATGCAAGGTTCGTTCGGAATCCAATATGTTAACATGACATAGCCTGGCTCTGCATGGTGATAACTGAATCCTTCCTGAAAAATTTTTGGGAAATACAGTTAAAACCAATCACAAGCCAGCTGAAATATTAAACTGAGAACGAAAAGAAAAAATCACCGGGTGGGCATGTGCACAGACCAAACTGACTGTAACCTTAACAATACCAAAAGAAATTATAAAACATGTTCATGAGCACAGACCAAACGGACTGTAACCTTAACGATGCCAAAAGAAAGTATAAATGTGTTCATATAGTCCCCGAATCACTTTTATTTCTGAAACCTGACTAAAATTTTATCCAAAATTACTGCACAACTACATTTACATATGTCCTATTATTTTGTCAATGCTATATACCAACTCTAGGAGATAGTAGAAGTTCCACAGCCAGTTGTTTATCTACTTACCTTTAGGGCAATGGGGACAAGATCAGCTTGCTCTTCTAGTATCTTCAGCCAGATTCCTTTCTTTCCCTGTAGTTTCCATGCAATAGCAATTTGTGTCATCTGTCAGCACTGGCATACTAATAACTGGCTAACCAGACAAAACATATAGACTACCTTTAGCTTCCAGTGAGAAATTGAAGCCTGAAGAATAGCTGAGAATGCATTGGCACTGGACGGCAAGGATTCAGGATCAACTATAACACCATCATATACATCTTCATAAGCATCGAGTACTTCACTTGTCCTGAACAGTGACGTATTGGTAGTGGAGACATTGATCCCTTTCCTTTTGGCTTCAAAACCATTAGCAAATTGCAAAGTTTTCTTTCCCCAGGGAAGGGACTTCGGCATGACATTTGAAATTTCCCAGCACAGAAATTTGTAAGTGAAACCTGTAATGTGCAATAGAATTTCACAACAAAGTAACATGAGACTTGTGCCCAAATTGGTTCTGTAAATTTGAATTTTGAACTATACATGTAGCTGATTACAGTAATAGTGACATAATGTAATAATTAAATGGAGAAAGTTCCAAAGAAAGTTCAAAGTATTTATTTCCCATGAATTAGAAATAACATTGAGCCTCAGGGGCACATGATAGATACTGTGTGAAATCATTATAGATTGAGCCTTTTTCAACTATGAGATCAATGAACACAGACACTGTCGAATCTTAAACTAGCACATCGAAACCATCTAGCAACAAAAATTTTTTTTAATCTTTGTGTTTCAAAATATTTCTTCCTTTATGTGTAAATTCCAAGTTCCAAGGAGCCGATGAACGAAACTGCCACATATATACTCCAACAAGCAATAACAAGTGATACTTACCAGGGAATGGTCTCGTATCCTGAACCCTCTGATCTGGCAATGCAAAGTAACTCTTAGAAGCCAAAAGCTGGGATTTGATCAATGCCATTGCGTCCTGTGCTCTTGTGCCTTTGATATTACAAGAAATCTGAAGAGTCACAGAGAAATATTGTCTAATTTATAGATTTCAGAAAGCTGCATTCAGCTCTCTGCTACAAAAGTACTACAAGTAGAAACTAGAGATGCCAATGTTTATTAGGAACCTCTTTTGGATTAATCAATCACACCGTTTCTATTTATATAAATGGACCCTCCACTACCATTTGGATTATTCAGAGATGCCTCAGCCTCCCTTGTCAAGTGGTGGTCACTAAATCAAGCAAATTGAAGAAAAAAGAACCAAAATTTAGTGATTCAATTTGATGTAACGATAACCAATCGGATTATTCATACTTTCTTCAAGGAACTAAACAGATAGTATTGATAAACCTCAGCCACTCGTCAATCATCTCATTCTTTTTTCCTACTACAGAAGCAATCTTCTTAATTTGTGAGTGTCTTCCATCATCTACGCCATCAACCAACTTTGCAAGATACTAGTTGAGGAATGTTCTGTGCAGGATATTGGAAACTACCCCTCCCCGTCAGGTACCAGAACTTTCTTAAGACGCTGATTATTTTTTATTATTCAAATGCAATGTGCAGGAAAACTACAGGAGGACAGTACAAATGTCAGATTACATATGCAATTTAACGATTTATAACTACAGACATTTTTGCAAGATAGTTTAACAGTCTTTTGATCTTTCTTACTTATATCTACTCATTGGCGTATTTATTTATTTCTGAAGAAAGTGCATTCTAGTACCGTCATAAGCCCTAACATGATTTCCTTCAGGCAGCAAGACGTCCAACTGTTCATATTCAACAAATTCAATATCCTTTTACCTAAATTCTGCGGTAGAGAAGTAAGGCAATAATGGGATAAAGTGAAGAAATTCTGTCTATCCACAGCATCTGTTAGATATAATTAATTCCAAAAGCTTTTTCCCCCCTTCAGAAAGACAGAATCATAAGGATTTATATGGGGCTAAATAAGATAAATCAACTACTGTAGCTTGTTATAGCAGATCACCAAGTAAAATTAACAAAAAAGAATTACAATTAGTCAGTGAAGATACTAATATTAGTCAGTGAAGATACTAATAGCAGTCGTAGATCAAATTGCATTCCAATCAGGAACAATTGTCAATATTAGATTGTTTATACATGGCTCATTAGTTCTGATGTAAAGTTGTTTAGCACACCTACGATTTAGCTTTTCCTATATTCACAGCCAAATCTTAAAGCAAGTGTAAAAAGATAATTCACATACCTCCAGTCCTCAGAAATGCATCAATAGACAAGTTGGATGCTTCTCCTCCAATCTTGAAGGGCACGAGTGCATCCTGTTCCATTTCAGCAGAAAGGATAATTACCCAATTGCTCTTCTTATTGGGTATATCAGCATATATTCTTTCTTGAAGAATCAAATTAAACTCATGATTGTGCTATCTTGATGTAAAACAAGCATCATTTACAATTGAAGCAATTTGATTTCTTTTCCACCTCAACTGTTCCATGAATAGAGAATCTGAAAATGGTGAGCAAAATGCAGGAACTTTACAAAGATATCCAAAGAAGGTCCCTGAGATAATTACAGTTGCTTGAGGAATCTGCCAAATTGCTCTTTTATTGCAACATATACCAATCTGCTGCTCAAGACACACTTCCCGCTCATTGATGTTGCATATACACATCTGAGGTATTGCCAACAGAAAGTGATCGCTGTCACTTCTTTGAAGACACTGCACATGTACATTCCCACTGATAACAACAACAAATAAGCCTTTTACATTCCCACTGATAACTGTTTCTCAAATCCTACCTTATTCTCCCATCCACAATGAAATGACTAGAAGAGAAGGATGGTTCTGAGAATATATATATATATATATATATAAATATATATATATATATATATATATATATATATATATACACACATATACACACATATACACACACATATAGACCAGTCACAGATTGTTGTTCACGTCATGTCTCCTGGTTGACAGAAAAGAGGTAGACGTTGAATTGAACTGTCACCCACCCCAGCACCAAGAAAAATTATTCATACACTTGACACTGCATCAATTTACCGTAAAACCAAAGAACTTCAAGGTTTGTTTCCAAGAAAACCATGATATCTGAATGCATTTTCTGTAATGGAGTTTGTTAGTCTTAGTCCCACATCGGTAGGATACAAGTATGAGGGGGCTCCTTAGGCTATAAAAGGAGAGCCCCTCCTCCCTTCCAATACACACCATTCAAATAGTCTCTTAAGACATTTGTATTTTCTCCTCTCTTGTAATATAAATTATTTTCTCTGTTCACATGGTATCAGAGCCTGGTTCTGTCTGAGTATGCTCTGTGGTTGCAGCATAGTCTGAACTTCCACATCAGAAAAGAATACTGTTTGGAGACAGTTCTGTCGAAGTATGCTCTGTGGTTGAGTACTGTTCGGGTACTGTTTGAGTACTGTTCGAGTACTGTTCGGGAGTACTGTTCATCGCGATACGGTTAGTAGTTTCCATTCTGTTTCTTGGGTCTTGCTTCTATTTGAGGGTGTTTTACCTTTGGTGGCTGCTATTACATTTGGTTAGAGGATCTAGGGGTCCTCGTTTGCTCCGTTTGTGGTATTTTGGAATTTGTAGTGCTTTGGGATTTTATTGGAATTGTTTATTGCCTGCTTATTGGTTAATATTCCATGGCTGAATCTAAGAATTCTGATATGTTGTCTATGTCTGCAAAAATTACTACTTTACCATTAAACTGGACAAACTATAGTGATTGGAATAAAACTGTTAGGGTTTATATTTTGGGCATTGAGAAGGAAGCCCATTTAACTGATGATCCCCCTTCTAGTGATGAAAAACAACTTTTAGCTTGGAATAGAGCCGATGCTCGACTCTTCTTTCAAATTCGGAATTCTATTGAACCACGGATTCTGTATTCTGTTAGTCACTGTAATACGGTCAAAGAAATTATGAATTATCTTGCATTCATATTCTCTGGTAAAGGGAATATTACTCGGACTCACATGTAAAGGCTTCTATCGCTCTCAGCAACAGGGTCGTCCCTTGAAGGATTTCTTCTTGGACTTCAAGAGGATGTATGAGGAAATGAAAGTACTCATGTCTCCGCAGGCAGATCTCCCAACCCGTATCAAGAATCTAGAACTTCAGGCTATCATCAGTTTTCTTGAAGCTCTTGACCCTTCTTATGAAACTATTCGCTCACAGATTCTATCTAGTCAGGAGCTTCCATCTCTTGAAGATGTGTTCTCACGGGTTCTTCGGGCTGATAGTTTGGTTCGTCCGTCTGTTGATCCAAATGCAAGTGCTTTGGCTGGGCGTGGTCCCTTTGAATACAAGAATTATGGGTCAAAGCAGGGCACTAGTATTCCGTACATGACTTCTGGCAGTATTATCTGCAATTATTGCAAGGAAGCTGGTCACATTAAGAAAAATTGTCGAAAATTACAGAATAAACAGCAGCGTGATCAACAGCGTGGTCTTGCTCATATTGCCCAGACACCTGATCAGTCTGATTCTGACCCATCATCTGCAGGGGCCCTAGCTGCACGTACTTTGTCCTCTGGTCTTGCTACTACTTCCACGAAGTGGGTCATTGATTCTGGTGCTACCGACCACATGACAGGTAACCATCATTTATTTTCATCGTATACCCCCTATGCCAGCTCATCCTCCATATTCGTTGCCAATGGTTCCTCGGTCCGTGTCCTTGGATCAGGCACTGTTAAACCAACTACATCCATTTTCCTATCTTCTGTTCTTAATGTTCCCGACCTAACATTTAATCTTCTGTCTCCCAGTAAACTGACTCGTCATTTGAATTGTTTTATCTCTCTATTCCCTAACCATTGTTTAATTCAGGATCTTTCGACGAAGCAGATTATTGGTAGAGGCTATGAATCTGGTGGGCATTACATCCTTGATAATCAGGTGTCCCGTTCTGTTGCTTGTTCTAGTGGGTCGTCTGCCTTTGAAGTCCATTGTCGTCTAGGCCATGTGCCCCTTTCATCTCTTAAACGGTTGTATCCTCAATTTTCGTCTGTGTCTATTTTAGATTGTGAGTCGTGTCAGTTTGCCAAACATCATCGTGTTCATTTGGCACCTAGAGTAAATAAACGGGCCACGTCCCCCTTTGAGTTAGTTCATTCTGATGTTTGGGGTCCTTATTCAGTTTTGTCTCAGACTGGTTATCGATATTTTATCACTTTTGTTGATGATTATTCCCGAAACACTTGGCTTTACTTAATGAAACAGCGTTCTGAATTGTTTGCTCATTTTCGTAATTTCTGTGCTGAAATTCGAACCCAGTTTAATACTCCTGTGAAAATCCTTCGAAGTGATAATGCAAAAGAATATTTTTCCGCCCCATTCACTGATTATATGCATAGTCATGGCATTCTTCACCAATCCTCATGTGTTGATACCCCTGCTCAAAATGGTGTTGCTGAAAGAAAGAACCGCTATCTCTTAGAAACTGCTCGCGCTCTCATGTTTCACTCCTGTGTCCCTAAATCTTTTTGGGCTGATGCCGTGTCTACGGCCTGTTTCCTTATCAATCGCATGCCTTCGGCTGTCCTTAGTGGTGACGCTCCATATTCTGTTTTGTTTTCTACCACTAGGCTATATTCTATTGATCCAAAAAATTTTGGCTGTGTCTGCTTTGTTCGAGACGTCTGTCCAAGTGTCAGTAAACTCGATCCCAAGTCCTTGAGGTGTGTCTTTCTTGGTTATTCTCGAGTTCAGAAAGGTTATCGGTGTTACTCTCCTGACCTCAGTCGCTATCTTGTGTCAACCGATGTGACCTTTCATGAGTCTTCTCTTTTCTTCAAGTCTTCGGTATTATCTAAGTCTTCCTCAGTCATTGATGAACCTGATGATGTTCTGGTTTATCGTGTCCCTATCTCACCAGTACAAGCTACTGTCCCGGAACCTGATATCATCGATGAAGCTGATGCTGCCCATGTTCTATCTTCGCCAGTAACTGCTTCACCGACGGATTCCATTCCTGTCCCTAACCCAATTGTATTTGATTCTGCTATTGACTCATCTGATGACTTGCCTATTGCCCTCCGAAAAGGTACCCGTCCTCATTGCCCTCCCAAAAGATATGCTGATTGTACTTATCCTATCTCCTCCTTTGTGTCCTACCAGCATTTGTCCCCTATTTCCTCTTCCCTTGTAACCAACCTTGAGTCCATCTTTACCCCTGCCACCCTTCACCAAGCCTTGACTCACTCTGGTTGGCGTACAGCGATGGAAGAAGAAATGATGGCCCTTGAAAAGGCTGGTACCTGGACTCTTGTTGATCTACCTTCTGGGAAGAAGGCCATTGGATGTAAATGGGTGTTTGCTATTAAGACTAAGGCTGATGATTCTTTGGAACGGTTGAAAGCTCGACTTGTTGCCAAAGGTTATGCTCAAACTTATGGAATTGATTATTCCGAGACTTTTTCCCCTGTGGCTAAGCTCACTTCAGTTCGTCTTCTTGTCTCTCTGGCTGCCACCTATCATTGGGATTTGCATCAGTTGATGTTAAGAATGCCTTCTTGAATGGTGACCTCCTTGAGGAAGTTTATATGGAGCAACCTCCTGGGTTCGTTGCTCAGGGGGAGCATAGGAAAGTATGCTACCTCCGTAAGTCATTGTATGGTCTGAAGCAAAGCCCCCGTGCCTGGTTTGATAGATTTTGTGGTGTGGTCGAGAAGTTTGGGTTAAGCCAAAGCAAGAGTGATCACTCTGTGTTCTACCAATAGTCCGATGCAGGCATGATTCTTCTAGTAGTGTATGTTGATGATATTATGATTACTGGAAGTAACATCTCTGGAATCTCAGAACTTAAAGTCTTCCTTAACTCTCACTTCTAGACAAAAGACTTGGGACCATTAAAGTACTTTCTTGGTATTGAGGTTTTGAGAAGCAAGAAGGGCGTCCTTTTAACTCAGAGGAAGTATGTTCTTGATCTCTTAAAGGAGACTGGAAAGCTTGGAGCTGCGCCGAGTAGCATTCCCATGATTTTGAATCCGTTCCTGGATCTTAATGATAGTATGTTTGATGAACTTCCTGATGACTTGAAGAAGAGGATTGATCCAGAGAAACTGAAGCCATTTGCATCTCCTGAGAGATATAGAAGACTCATTGGGAAGCTGAATTATCTGACAGTAACTCGTCCTGATATAACCTTCTCGGTCAGTGTACTTAGCCAATTCATAACATCCCCAACAGTGGCACAGTGGGAAACCTTAGAGCATATCTTGCACTATTTGAAAGGTTCCCCAGGTCGTGGAATTCTCTATACAGATTATGGGCACACTAAAGTCGAGTGCTTCTGTGATGCGGATCATGCAGGATCTAAAGCCACAAGACGGTCCACTACGGGTTACTGTGTGTTTATTGGTGGAAACTTGATATCATGGAGAAGTAAGAAGCAAGGTGTTGTGTCAAAATCAAGTGCAGAAGCAGAATATAGAGCCATGTCACAATCAGTACAAGAAATTGTGTGGGTATTTCAACTCATGAGGGAAATTGGCATCGCCACGACATTGCCTAAGAAACTATGGTGTGACAATAAAGCAACACTTCATATAGCATCAAACGCTGTGTTCCATGAGCGTACGAAGCATATTGAAATCGACTGTCATTTTATTCGTGACAAGATCAAAGAAAATGTTGTATCTACAGGGCACGTACGATCAAACGATCAGCTAGCAGATCTTCTGACAAAAGCCTTAAATGGGACACGAGTTGAGTATCTTTGTAACAAGTTGGGCATGATTAATATATATGCTCCAACTTGAGGGGGAGTGTTAGTCTTAGTCCCACATCGGTAGGATACAAGTATGAGGGGGGCTCCTTAGGCTATAAAAGGAGAGCCCCTCCTCCCTTCCAATACACACCATTCAAATAGTCTCTTAAGACATTTGTATCTTCTCCTCTCTTGTAATATAAATTATTTTCTCTGTTCACAGAGTTCATGTTTTCAACCATAGCTATTTACTTGTGGTTGATAAAACCAATCAGTAAAAACCCATGGAAAACTACTATTATTTATTGATAGGTGAAAATATACAACAGATACAGACAGAAGTCACTTATCACTTAAGCTTCACCCACTTATACAGATCCTATTAAAGGGAAAAAATTATTCTAACGGTTAGTGGTAAACATCAGGGAACCATAGCTGACATTTAAGTGTTAGAATTTTCTTATAATTGAGCTGCAATTAATTGTTCTCTTTTGTTTTCTTAAAAACAGGCTGAACTAATTTGATTATGAGACATTGAGAATGGGCCATTGTGGTGATCGTTTGTTGGGCTCATGCACACCTATTAAAGATAATTGTGGTTGGACGATAAGTGTGGGCCTAATGGGTCTAATAGTCTCTTTATGGGAGGGTCCATTGGACTGTGTATATATATACGTATTGGGTAGGTCCCCTCTCCACTCCAAGGGTTTTTGATTGCTTGACCCATAGAGAGCCGTCGTTGTTGTTCCTGGAGAAGGAGAGGAAGACCTAACCCTAATAGTTCAAAGAGGGTGATATTCAACATAGTGGCTCAAACAGGTATGATTCCGCATGTTAATAACTCGATATTGATGTTCTAAATTTACATTCATGTTATATATTATTATATCTTACATTTGGTATCAGAGCCTATGAATGTGAGTTTAGAACTCATTATTACACCTAGGGTTTATACGGATCTGTTTCTGATTAATACTATCTACGGTTTGAAATCACATCTAAGAACAGATTTAGTAGAAACCCTAGATTTAGTAGAAACCCTAGTTTTAGAAGTATCAGATCAGATTTATTGGAACATATTTAATACTGTCCACGGTTTGAATGTGAGTTTTTTTTTTTTTTGTGTGATAAAGGTGGGATTTTTGGGAGAAATTTGGTACCTTTGTTGTTCGTATGTATTTTTCGAAATGGATTAGTCTTAATTGTTGGGGGAAATGGGATGTTGTCAAGCTTTAGGCAAGTGGTAAAGTGTCTTGCCTTTTGAAGTAATGGGCTTAACTTTCTTGTTTTTGTAGTTGGCGAGCTTTCCATCTTTTATTTATTTACTTGTCTAATTGATATCTTGATCGGCGACATGATGGTATGAAATGTATGGTGATAAATCTTTCTTACGGTGGAAATCTAGTTACTGTTTTTTTTTTTTAGATGTTTGTATCGGGTTGTGCAAGGTTGGTGTTTGTTATATCAAGTGCTTTTGAGGCAGTTGATGCTTGATATAATAGATATAATAGTTTCTTATGAATGGTTGGCCTTTTGGCTGTTGCTTTCCCATTAAAATTATTGTTTGTTGCTTTAGGTTGCTTGAATTGGGATGTTTTCTTTTAGCTTTTTAGCTCAAAACTGAGGGTGTTTTATTAGCATCAATCTCTTGAACTGGGTATACAAGTGCATTTAGGCGTTCTTATAGGGAGAATAGTGCATCAGTTACTTCACCCCAAATTGCTTGTCTGCTGTTAAGAAGCTTTTCTTAAATGTCAAGAGCAGTTTAAAATAATTGCAATATTTAATTAGTCTCCCTAATTTTTATTTCTAAAATTTATAACTTTAAGTCTTAAGTTGTTAAACAAAGTAGAAGACTAATTTAGGTTTCCACATATTATACCTATTTAATTTGAGACTGGGACAATCATTGATATATATTTGTGATCTGGAAAGATACATTTTGATCAGTACCTATTTTGTTCGGGATCACGTGCATATATGATGTTTTGAGTATGCACATTATTAATTTGGGCAATTTATATTATTAATCAATACCGGTGTTGAAAATTTGGGTTGATATGGATGTTACTGCCAAAGTGGTACACTCATTGAAATCTATGGTTTTCTCCTTTTATTACGGTATTTTCTCAAACGTTAATATATACAATTACCTGTCCAAATGGGGTCATTGTGTGTTTTAATGTGGAGAGATGATATGAAGCATTTGGTTAGAAAATACTTGAGTCTAAGAAAGTTAGTCTGCCCAAAGGAGACTTCTTTTGGAAAACTTGGGTGTTTTTTTTTTTTTTTTTTTAATTTGGTAGCTTCATGGATGGAGGTCCTATAGCATGTTGCACTCTCTGCCCAAAGGGGAGACTATAATGATGCACCTGGATTCTCTTGGATAATGCTTATATTGTTCCAAGCATGTTTATTTTATGTTTATTGCACAAATTTATGATTTATTGATATATGGTTGTTCTTACAGTCTCTTTAACAGTTAATAGCAGTAATACTATTATTGAGTCTTTTGACGTACTTGGTTAGTGGGAGTTACTTTATTTACATATATTGACTCTCATTTTTGGATTTTATGGATTCTATTGACATTTATTTCAGTTATATTTTGTCAATAATATCATGTTGATGATCATCATTTGATATTTGTTATTTTATTGTGATAATGAACATGTTTATACATAATGTGATCGCTTAAGATTTGGTGTCTATCTTAAGCATATGATTTTGAGGGTATGTCTTATTGATGGCACTATGTCGAATCTCGAGATATTTTTTGTTAAAGACATACAGGCTTATTGTTGAAGCCTTTGGAATTCTCATGTTGGTAAGAGAATTCATTTTGAGGAATTCTCATGTTGGTAAGAGAATTCATTTAGAGGACTGACAATGAGAATAGCATTTGATTTGATCACATTTACAAGCTATTTTCATGTCACACTACCACAATTAAATCCATGTCGATGGAGTTGTTTGACATTTGTAATCATGAGTAGCATTATACGCATAAAGTGTAATGATTGCCTTGATTCGATGTTGATAATTTTGTTGGACCGGACTTGTTTAAGGTGATTTGTCTCATGATTTTTCATGTGGCCACATAAAGTTTTCTTTGTTTCAGCCTGAGAGTCATTTTGTACAAAAAATTTTTAAAATGTTAAACTACAATTAATATTTGCTCAAGTGGGAGAATGTTAGAATTTTCTTATAATTGAGCTGCAATTAATTGTTCCCTTTTGTTTTCTTAAAAACGGGCTGAACTAATTTGATTATGAGACATTGAGAATGAGCCATTGTGGTGATCGTTTGTTGGGCTCATGCACACCTATTAAAGATAATTATGGTTGAACGATAAGTGTGGGCCTAATGGGTCTAATAGTCTCTTTATGGGAGGGTCTATTGGACTGTGTATATATATACGTATTGGCTAGGTCCCCTCTCCACTCCAAGGGTTTTTTGATTGCTTAACCCATAGAGAGCCGTCGTTATTGGTCCTGGAGAAGGAGAGGAAGACCTAACCCTAATAGTTCAAAGAGGGTGATATTCAACATAGTGGCTCAAACAGGTATGATTCCGCATGTTAATAACTCGATATTGATGTTCTAAATTTACATTCATGTTATATATTATTATATCTTACATTAAGCACCTAGTGTGCAGAAGAATAACTCCAACTGATGCTGCTTGTAGATAATGCATTGCAAAGAGCCTCCAGGTTCATCGGCGCTGCACAATTTTACATGTAAGGTGCAAACACCGACAATCTTGAACCTGAAGTCAATGCTGAGGAACAGGAGGAGAAATACTAGGCATGGACAGTACTCGGTATCAATTAGAGCCCATCATATTTGATTCCATAAGCATCTTGAAACTTAATGCAACAGAAAGGTTGTGTCCACAAATGGAGGTCATGGTTTTGGTTATGGAAATGATCTCTTCAAAGTGCCGAGATAAAGATTTTATACCAGCCTATTGCAGACTTCCCCTTTTTATCAGCAATACATTGATAGTGGTAACAATGGTTCGCTGTTAGTCCTCCAGGATTCATAACCACGAGCAGATAACAATCCCTTGCTTAAATTCAGGTTTAATTTTGAATTTTTGAGAATGGTAATCTAAGAGTGACCACCTGTAAAATGCTAAGAATTTGGAGAAACACCTGACAAATATGAGACTTCCACTGGACACAGTTATCAAGATCTCATGGTAAGTTTGAAACTGAAGTTGATAGCAATTAGATGAAACACACTAATAGAAGATGATCATTCTTTACTACTATCAAGTGATAAGACAAATTTTACAACACAAATATGAGAGATTCAGTGATGTAAAATACTAGGGCTCATGTTCAATCTAAAAGGAAATTTTGTTGTACTTAGATGTTTCAATTTTTTTGGCTCATGAGAGATGGTTGAAAGATCTTTTTAACAAGGTTCGGCAAACAAAAAAGATGCCAAATGAGTAGAGAAAAAGTACCATAATAGCTCTATATAAGAAAAAGGGTTATTCAAAGTTATTCTAAGTATCACAGAATAAAACTCATATGTCACCATAAAATTTTGAGAAATGCTAATTGAACATAGATTAAGATAGAATTTTAATATACTAGAGAACCAGCTTGGATTCATACTGGAGCGATCAACGACAGAAACTAATCATTTGCTCCGTCAATTTAATGAGTGATTTCAAGAGAATAGAGATTTGCATAATGTCTATATTGATTTAGAAAAGTTTATAATAAGTTACTGAGAGAAGTACTGTAGTGGATATTGATGAGTATACTAAATAATGAACGGCATGAATTGATGGAGTAGTGGTAAATGTTAGATCTTACGGTGGCCTAATAAGAATTTTCTTAAATTGCAAAAGAGATGATTCTATTTATATTTTTTCACACTGATGGATGAGATTACTGGAGCTATTTAGTATGAGTACCTTCGTATATACTATTTATTGATGATATTGTCTTCGCCTACTAGAAGAGAGTAGGGTAAATGCAAAATTGGAATTATGGAGACAAATCTTAGAATTCCAAAGTTTTAGACATAGTATGCCCAAAACAGAGTATATGGAATGCAAATTTAACAAACGGAGGATCTGAGACTATAGTATTATAACCTAAACATGTGAGAGATACCAATGCATAAGAAGTTTAGGTATCAAGGTTCTATTAAGAATGGAAAGATCGAAAGTGATATTAACTAAATAATGCAACTTGGATAGTTAAAGTGGAGGAGCGCATAGTGCAGCAGGAGTTTCGTGTGACCATAACATTGCCGTAAAGCTGAAGGGAAGATTTTATCGAGCTGCTACTCGGCCAATCTTGTTATATGACATAGAATGCCTAGCAAATAAAGAGACATCAAGCATTGAAGATGAGTAAAGCAGAAATGCAAATGTTTTGTCGGATGTGTGAAAACACTAAGATAGATAAAATGAGAAATGAAGATATCTCAAATAAGCTCCCCCGCCGCCCCCCCCCCCCCCCCCCCCCATCGATACAAATGGTTCCCAACACTAACCTCTTGTACACTTGCTAAGAGGCATTACCATGAGACACAATGGCACTTGTACCACCTTCGATATTTAGTCCAAGGTTATTATAGATAGTTGCCTCCACGTGAAGCTCCGATCTTTAGGTGTATGATGCTTGGCTATCTGGTAGGTGACATGGCTAGCCAGGATCCCTAGACACGGTCTAACATGTCTAGGCATCCACCTACGCAAATATATTGGAAGGTCAAGCAGCTGGATGCCCAGGAATTAGGTATGGATGAGCATGATATGGATGAGCATTTTCAGTTTTTCGTGGAAGTAAGGACTACAACTCAAACTTCATATGGTATAAGCAAAAAGTAGGTCTATTATATAATTAAAACACATAATTGGGTGCCTGCATAGAACTAGTGCATACTTGGACAGCAAATGCTTGTTAACTAAAGGAACATTATACCCCATATGCTGTCTCGTTCCCATTTCTTTTGCCTCTTCCTTCTCTCCCTTCTCTTCCTCTATTTTCGCTCTCTTTGTCTTTACTACAATAAACCAGTGCTATAGACGGTTGGATGCCTAGGAACTATGGTTGGCTACCTAGGAGGTCAATGCACAGGATTAGCAAGACGGTTTAACAATACTGCTTACTCTATTATACAAGGATGGAGGGACCTATGATAATATTAAATAAAAGCATCAGAACTGGTGAAATAAATACAGTTCTAATTATTTTAAGACACTATACAACAACTACTACTACTAAGCCTTTTATGCCAAGCACTAGGAGTAGACTACATGAATCAAAAGAGAATTATATTGGATCGATCACATGGAGGTCCTTCTCCACTCATTCCTATTGAGCGATATGTTTTTATTTAAGTTTTTCTCATCCATATCTTTTCGTATTACCTCTAGTCATATTTTTTTTCTGTCGTCCCTTCAATTTTTTAACTTGTTATATTAGTAAATTCCACTCATTCAAATTGGTGCATTTGTCGATCTACTTCATATATAAATAAACCATCATATGCAATTTTCTCATATCTTCTCTTCTATAGAGCTACGCCTATCTTAACAATAATATCCTCATTTCGCACTTTTATTTCTCTTAGTATTACCACACATCCAACGAGCTATGTACATCTTTACTACACTCATTATAACCCAACTTTCCATACCATATAGTAAAATTAGCCGAAAAGCAATACTATAAAAATTTTCCTTCAGTTTTAATGGAATGTTATGGTCGCATAAAAATCCCCTTGAACTGCTCCATTTCAACCGGTTAGCTTGAATCCAATGGTTGACATCGCTATTGATATCTCTATCATTTTGAATAATAGAACTTAAATACATGAACCAATTACTCAACTGTATCTTTTACTCATCCAGTGCCACAATACTATAGTCTCGAATCTTTTGTTTACTAAATTTGTACTTCATATATTATGTTTTGGACCTACTCAATTTAAACCCTCGAGATTCTAAAGTTTGCCTCCATAACTCCAATGTGGCATATACCATCTCGTCTCATCGACTAGAAATATCATTAGTAATCCTTATACAATCCAATTGTGATCGCAAAATCACTTGTTAGGCCGCCATATAAAACAATTTCAAATAGTTTATAATACTTTTGAACAATGGTTGCACAATATGAATAAGGAAAAGTGACATGACGCTTAACTACAAGCAGATGATGATAATAGCAAAACTAAAGACATTTCCAACAGAAATTTGTGGGGACAGTTAAAACACAATTAGATGAAAGTTACATAGAGCATAAGTTGACTTACAAGATTAAAACATTTGTTTGGTTCCAAAAATGAATATCTATAGGTAAAGCAATCACTGGGAGAGAAATAGGTGGGTTGGGACTAGATGAGTACAAGTACAAGTGAAAATCTTATCTAAAGGACAAGAAATAGAGATGAAAAAAGAACAAGAACAAAGAGTGGGAAAAGTTAGATATCTTTTTTTTTCCAATGACTGTTATCAGCGTCATTGATGGCAAGACATGATAGGAAAAAACCAACAAAATTGATGTTATGAGGCTTCATTTTCTTTCTTTTTTTATTTTACCTTTAAAGGCAGTCAAAAATAACATAAAAGTGGTAAAATGATATGAATATCCTAAATCTGGGGAAAAAAAAAAAACAGATTGGTGATTGCATGTATATTCTATTACTTGTTACCACTCAAATACAAGCTTAATCATTAGCGAGGAACTTGTACTTAAGATCCTAAGCAAATAGCATTAGCATGTTCAAGATAGAAAATATTAGAGAACTACCAAACTAATTCCAATATTTATGTCATACATATTAAAACCACATCAAAATCAGGAAAAATTATTAATATAGGTTATTTTACCACATTGATAAATCACCCAAACATGCTGCATACTTTTAACTGTGGGTTTCAACTTGTGACCAATTTATATAGATTCTTATTTCCCAAACAAGTATTGATGCTTAGGTAAAAGTTACTTAACAATATAAAACTTATTTGACAGTAAAATTCAACCTAATGTTTACAACAGGGAGTACTAAGCGAGAATATAGTAACAATGGTGGTCAATCCCAATCAATGATATATTAGGCACCTTTTTCTTTCTTATTAATTGTTGACTCCACTTCTTGCTTCCTCGAGAAAAGAATATTATATACATATCCAATTTTAAGTAACATGTCCATCAAGAACTCATCCTATGAGTTAGTTAACAGCAGCATCCAGAAATATTTATTACAAATTTGGTATGTATCAGCTATTTCACGAGATTGTAGCAAACGTGGCAACTAATGAGATTCCACTACAGAAATGCTAAGTTGAAAACCCAATAGCAATATGGAAACCTTAAAAACTAACATATACTATTTAAAATCTAAAGACCTTTTTATGGTTTGTAAAAACTTTATAGTGCACCCTTGCATTAATGTTATTATTGTTATCAAAGGGATAGTGTCATATACATTTGTTTTACAACAACAATAACAGCTAAGCCTTTTATTTCAAGTTCTTGGGGTAGGCTACATGAACCAGAAGAAAATCACGCTGGATCAATCACGTTGATAATCCTTCTCCATTCATTCCTATCAAGTAATATCTCCTCATTTAAACTTCTAGAATCCATATCTTTTCATATCACCTCCATGCATATTTTTTCGGTCTTTCTTTCGCTCTTTTAACTTTTCCTATATTGATAAACTCCCCTCGTTGAACTGGTGCATTTGTAGGTCTACCTTCACTCTTTTAACTTGTCATATACATTTGTTTTATGGAACATTTTCACGTTTTCTACATCATTTATAAACCAGACATCTAACTAGAATAGGAAATACATTTTCCATATGAACTAAAAGAAAAAGGATCCCAAATAACATTGTTGTACTTAGCTCATAGTATAGTACTGAGAGTTATCTAATACTTAGTCCATGCATATTTTAGTACAGTAGGGGCAGAATGTTGAAGAAACATGTTGATCGGAAAAGGGGCTTAATAGAAATGTCCAGTATCTCCTTTGAAAATCCATAGCAAATAAACCCGACTAATTAACTTGACTTATGAAAATCTATAGCATCAAAAAGCTTCCTAATTAACTTCTGCTCCTTAGCAAGTAATGGTCTTATGGTGTCGAGAAACTTTATATCGCAGTTTAGATTAATTCTATATTATCAGCACTTAATAGATGTGCATTTGACTTGTGGGATTTACATATAGTATAAATCATTTATATAAAGACAGCTTGCCAGA